>BLFK01001094.1:3817107-3844607 GCA_014634185.1 Astreopora myriophthalma
GCTGAAGTTAGTTTTCTTGATCTTGTCAACCACTTTTTTCGATGTCATACCTGATTTGTAACGAGGTCAATAAAATAAGCAGTGAATAAATGCAAACTGGCTAATTTTTATAGTTTTCAATTGTAGACTTCAGGGTTCCCAAGGAAGCGAAAGTTTTCAAGCCAAGAAAGCAATGAAACACCTTCACCTATTCCGGGTAAAATGTTCAAGGGAAAGCAATCGCAATTTTTCCATGTCACAAAATATGTCGTTTAAGCTTAACTTTGAAGAATGATGCTTGAAGTGAACTCGTACACATGTAGTGAGCCACGTTGTGCATGCGTGGTCTAAAAACAGGTGTGGACTAAAAAAAAAAGCATCTCAAAGGCATGCAGCGTTGATGAACTTGCAGAGAGGCTACATCAGTGAAATGAGACTGAAAGAGAAGACTAGAAACTTCGGACAACTTTCTAGTGTAAAACAGTCAGATTTGATGTAAGGAGACCAAGAAGAGTAAACTGAAAAAGCTTGATCAGTAAACTAGGGCTGAACTGGAAAGTAAGCATTCTTTAATTTTTTTTGTGATAGCATTGAAAAGAAAAACAAAGAGAAAGGACAAGAATAAAAAGGTAAAACTGTATGTACTACCACTACTACGGCTACCACTGCTGTCATTGCTACCACCACCACTACTGCAGCCGTAACTGCTATTGCTACCACTACCTACTTTTGCTACTATTACCACTACTGCTACCACTTCCACTACCATTACCATTCCTACTGCCATGAGTAATCTTGTTCATAGCTCTTCCCCATGACCTGTAGCTTCTTATGTTATCAGGCCCAGGGCCATTTTTAGGTGCTGTATCAGCTATTGCTTTGATCTCCAATCACTCACCGTATCTGGAGAGCTAAAGGGTCTCTCGCTACCACTACCATTTAATAACCGTTACTGCTACCACTGCTACTGTTCTCTCTTTGAGCTCTTTCAAAGGAACAAACCAGTCCTTAACGCTAACAGGAGCTCATTGGGGGAGCAGGGTTGGCATAGTGGTGAGAGCACTCGCCTTCCACCAATGTGGCCCGGGGTTCGATTCCCGGTCTCGGCGTCATATGTGGGCTGAGTTTGTTGGTTTCTCTACTCTGCTTTGAGAGGTTTTTCTCTGGGTTCTCCGGTTTTCCCCTCTCCACAAAAGCCAACATTTGATTTGATTTGTTCTGATTTCAGTTGATTTGTAGTCTCCCCAATTAGTAGAGTGCTCAGCTAAATAACCTGAGACTTAAAAAAAAGTGATGATGACGATGATGATGATGATGATTATTATTATTATTGTTATAAGTGTCTATATGTTATAGTCCAAACCACCAGTACAGGAGTAGATGAGGTTATTTTCAGTTTTTGAAATTCCTGTGAAAAGTGGTTTCCATGGTTGCAAGCCGTCTCCTCTGTGCAAAAAATACATGGCACAAAAAATGAGCTGTCAATTGCTGTCATGCTAAGCCATTTGATGGGATGAATTGGATGAACGTGCATGTCTCTCTTTTGTAGCGTGCAAGTAATAATCATTAATTATTATTAATTAATTATAATAATTATTAATTATAATAATTATTAATAAATTATAATAATTATTAATTAATAATAATTATTATTAATTATTATTATTATTAAGATTTCGTTCCAAAAATAGCTCCATGTACTCCTGTGTTGTTGAACAAACCCAGTAGTGGAGTTGGATGCTTCTACTCTATGGCCTCCCTGTCACAAATGATTTCTTTTCACAGCTGTCAGTTGTCCCTCAGGCGCAGCATCGATTCCGTGCTGGAAGCAGTGCTCTCTCTCCACTAAAGATCTCACACATTCAAGACCTTATTTTGTTTACAACCCTACCTCAAAGTCACCCTTCAAATCCAAAATGGTGTCAAATTACCAAAATCAGTCATCTCCAGAGGCTTGTGATTGTTTGCATCAGTGGAGTAGGGGCTGTAGAATATGCAAATCATCAAGAATGCTTCTCCCAGTGCAATGCTCTCTTTAAACATGTAAGTTGACAAAATTAAGCAATTAATAACGACTTCCTTGTCATGACTGTAAATCCCCTAAGGAAGAAAATGATCTGACACCGCTGTCACCAAGCTATCAAGATGATATGTCATTTCATGTCATTTTATGAAGTGTAACAAAAGACACTGTAGAGTTTGTTAGTTTATTTCTCTGAGTCCGGTTGCGTCCGTTTTCTCGTTCTTTCACTTGTCTTGTTGTTGTTCTGGGCCCAGTTGTTCGAAGCAGGGTTAGCGCTAACCCCGGGTTAAGTCCGATTAAAACCTATAGGTTGTCATGGTATTTATCCCGGGTTAGCACTAACGCTGCTTCGAACAACTCGGCCCTGCTTGTTTGATTTCTAATTCCCTATTTTTGCCCCATTTCCTGGAAAAGTAAGTGCAAACAGTTCAAAAAAGATGCGGAACAGTGTTCTTTAGGTATATCAAAGGCCGTACGGAGAAAATGCCCCATTTTTGTGCAATATGAGAAAAGTGGACTAAATTCCAACAGCCCTTCAAATGCTGAAGAAAACTTTCAGTAACGTTTCCTGACTTCTTCGTTGAATCTTTTTCTTGCAGTGTGTGGAAACCAAAGCAGCAGGGCCAGACGTATGCGTTAAGCTGCCTCACGAGAGTTTACTATCTGTCAACCTTCCAAAAAAGGAATTGAAGCGGATAAGGAAAGAGCACATGGATAGTGGTTAGTAACCAAACAGTGGGCTTATCTTCTTTAACAGAGGAAGCTCCAGCTAGAAAAGGCTAGCTACCTGTATCTCTGTCACACATCTTGTCTGCTACTTGTGTGTCTGTCAGTGCGTTACGTTGTTCACTGAAGGCCTCCCCAGGTTACCATATTTTGAATCACCAAAGGAGGGAAATAATTTCTTTCTCTCTGTTTCCCGAAGGCAAAGAAGCATTTGGTAGAGAAGATTGCATTCTTACCATTGACGAAATGAGCGAGAATGATTTCCCGTTACCGGCTGGTGTTGGTCGCGATACTATGAAATCCAAGGATGATGGTATGAAAATATGAACTTTCTTGGAAGAAGAGCCGCAAGTGGCAGACATCTTGCAGGAGAACATCACTAAGGACGAAATCCATTTTGAATTTTGTGTTTTCTTATTTTAGGTTATGTTTCGACCAAATCTCACAGAGGATCAACAGAGTCAACACAGTCTCCGATGCTTGCTATTGATTGCGAGATGGTATGTTAACAGAGCGGTCAACATCACCACTGACACTGAGAACAGATTGGTTTATACACGACTACACTAGCCACACATGCGAGGCCTACGATTGAAGAGCGATTTTCACTTGAGCGCCACACTTACGTTGTTTACTGGAAAAAAGAGCCACGAAGCTTATTACAATTTTCAACTCGCTGATGTGCCGCTTGTGCGAGGGAAGCGCACGAGGCTTTGAGAGTCGGCTTACGTCGATCGAGATCGGTAGCTACGCTTCACTCGAAAAGTTGCTATTTTTCGTTTCCTGTAAGATTGTAATTAAAATACGAAACGGAATCGGTGAATTGAACATCATCTCAACGGTAAAGTAAGGTTGTTTGTCGAGCTGAGAGGCAAAGCAGAAATGTTTGACGCCCGCTCTGGCCTGGAGTGCGTTCTGACTCGAAAACACGAGACTCTTCGTGTCTGTTTATACAATTCGTATGTATCTTAACGTTGACCTCTCGAGACATCAAACCTCGCAATAACTCGCCCTTCTTTACCTTGGAAACATGTTCTAAGGCCAGTTTTTCTTATCACTTGGATCGTGGTTTTACAAGTGCATTTGCGGGACTTTTGGGGAAACGAACACCTGATCGAGGAGAACTCGCGAAAATAGGTTCACTAGTGGAGTCATGTAGTCATGAGAAACAATTTAGGGTAAGGAACGTGGAAAACTTATACTTTTGTTTTTTATTTGTTCGTTTTGCAGTGTTTGACAGCAGAGGGGATGGAGCTTACAAGAATATCACTGGTTGATGAATGGTTGAACGTGCTGTACGACACACTTGTTAAACCTTCTAACCGAATAATAGACTACAAAACAGAGTTAGTAGTAAGCTGCCAAAGTATTATAAACCTTGACGGAGAATCGTGCTACCGTTCTCGTTTCTGTGATTGAAATCGCTTTTCGGTGGACCAACCTTTCTTTCAATCTTTTCTTAGGTTTCGTTTCATCTTTTTTTAATTGTAGATTTAGTGGCATTACAGCCGATATGCTTGAGAATGTAACAACAACACTGGCTGATGTCCAACAACGTTTAATCGATCTTCTTCCCCCCGATGCCATTCTTCTTGGGCATTCCCTCGAGAATGACCTCCGAGCTCTTAAGGTAACTTGTGAACATGATCTGGCAAACGTATGCTCGCCTTATGAAGATGGCGCGCGTTGAATACTTCTCAGGTACTTAAGGCGATTTGCTAATTTGAACGGACGAAGTTAGCGTGCACTTTGGGATCAATTGAATAAGCACCACCGCTTCGTTCATGTCGAATTTCGAACGGCGTAAAATAAAGAACACAAATGATTTAAAATAACAACCCAAACCCTAACAGTAGCTAACAGGTTCCTACAACATAGTAAAACCGTTTTCTGAAGAACATCAGCAAGTGCTTTCCACTATTTCACACTTTTGAGACGTTTACAAAAAACGTGGAGGTGGGGCAAAATCTCGAGATGAAGTCGGTTCTCATCGGTTTTTTCTCGAAAACCAAACCATAAGGCGATTTTGTTCTGGGTCCTTTAATGAACTACTACACCAGGCGTTTTGATTCGTCAAGTGTGCCATTGTCAAACAAATGTATGGTATTGTATACTTTATTTAATTCCAGAGGACACGCTAACCCCATCAACATTGAGCTGGTTTCCATGGAGGGCGTGTCTTTACAAATATACTATACAAAAATGTTTTGTTTTGTTTTTTGTTTTCGTTTCTTGCAGTTGTATCATAGAAGAGTGATAGATACATCCGTCTTGTATACAGGCACGAATGGAGCTTACTTTAAAGCTTCCTTACGAAGTCTTGCCAAGCAGCATTTAAAGTAGGTTTTTAGTCATTGCTTTCTGTCTTTTGTTTGACACATTTATGCACAACTACCCCAATGACGGCAACTCCACGTGCTCAGTAGGGTGACAGAAAACCCAAATCATTCAATGAAATGAATGTGAAGTGCGGGTTAGAAATGAATTGAAGAAGTGATCCTCACACTTTCTGGACAATTTAAGCAATTGTCTCATATATGCACTTGAAAATTCAAGTGACTTCAACGGGATTCGAACTTTTCCCTTTCACGGGAAAACACGCATGAGCCCGACCAATTGACCTGCTCTCAACTGTGGCTTCATAGCTCAGTTGGTAAGAGCACTGCACCGGCATCGCAGAGGTCGTGGGTTCGAATCCCGTTGAAGTCACTTGAATTTTTCAAGTGCATATTTGAGACAATTGCTTAAATTGTCCAGAAAGTGTGAGGATCACTTCTTCAATTCAAATCATTCAGTTTGGAGTTGTATTCTAACTGTACAGTGTACAAGAGGTTCGCTTCTACATAAAAGGCCCAATGCCCTTTTAGCCCTTTCAACGTTACAGAGGAGATGAAAAAACTTATTTATCATTGAACATAACTAAATTAAGACTACATTAAGTAAGATGTTGTCCTAATAATCTACTGAAAACTTTTGCAGCGCTTCCGAACACTGCAGTTTCGTGGTGTTACCAAGTACTATTGCGTTTTTCGTGTTACAGAAAAAAGATTCAAGATAGAAAAGATGGTCATTGCTCGATAGAAGATGCAGCTGCCTGCATGGAGTTAGTTCAGCTTAAGATTAAAAATGGTAAACTTCTAATTCAGATTTAATATACTTCCGTACTTTTCTCGCCATGAATCTGCCTCAATCACCCTGTGTGGTGTGTTGTCACGCCACTCAACGCTTGTTCACGCTAATTAAGTGACGCTGTGACTTTCAAGCCGCGTTTCCCCACGCAGATAAACGACCTTATTTATTTTTTCAGCCTTCATATGTTTGTTTGTTGTTTTTTTTTTCTTAACCGTTTGCCTCTCTTTTTTCACTCATCTAAATTTTTATTACATCTCTGCAGGTCCTAACTTTGGAGCACCTCCAGTCGAACAGGAGGGGTATGATTCGGCTTAAATTAATCTTAAATCGAGCTTCTGCTGGCAAGCAAGTCTTTAGAGTGGTCTTCCAAATATTGTCAACATTAATTATTCAATTTGCTTTGGTTTCCGTTGTAGTATACCCTATATGATTGTATCAAAAATCTTGCGCCATCTTTTCAACCAATGAGATGCAAAACTGAAACCAATTGCCACTCAGTCACTCTCGTTTTCCCGCCCTTGGCGCCGGCTGCCTTTACTTGGCTTGCGTTCTGATTGGCTGCCAAGATCAAGTCGTGAACGACTTCGACTTGTTGTTGGCTGAATTGCGTGTTTCTTTAGAACACGTGATTGGCTTTCCAATTACCGTGGTTTTGTTTTCACAACACTCGATCGAAAACCGCTCTAAAATACAATTCTTACTAGGCGTGCGCGTTTACAAAGTATATATATTTCCGCGCTGTGAGTGCAGCAGTAAATTTATTGGGTGAAATTTTCGTGATTATCGAGTCTGACACTACCGATTCAGCTGAGCAATTTATGCCAGCACATTTCGTACATAACCCCGAGTTAAACTGACCTTTATTCTTACAATCAGGTTATTCGAGAGGACTGCGCGCTACAGGAAGATAGGTAAATGAGCGACTTGTTCCGAGTTTTACGAATGTATTTTTGAAGCCTGGGTATGTACGTTATGGTTTCTTTTCAATTTTATTCCTCAGCGTCTATGCTAGACTACCCAGGAATTATGAGAAAATTTTCCAGTGGTGCAACACACACCATCAGCTGCCGCTCAGATGAAGAGGTATACTTTTCCGGGAGTTCAAAATCATAGCCGGTCGCATATGATATCTCTCAGATACTGCGCGCGCAATGATTGGCCAATTTAGCTCGATCCGCTCGACTCGATTACCAAGAGATCTAACGAATATGCTACTAACCCCGTTTTTTCGGGTCGGTTTGTACGGTAACTTAAAGCATCATGTTTCTTTTTTTTTTTTACTTCAATTTACGGCCCGATTGCGAATTAAACAGGAAAAAACGGGGCCCGTAACTTTCAATACGGCCCCCGAAACGGTGGATAAGAGGTACGTACAAATAACTAACTGTACGAATGTAGCATATTTGTACTTGTTTTGGTGCGTTTTTCGTACAGTAGCAAGTCTGCTGGGATACTGAATAAGCGGCGGTACTTTTCGGCACCAAAACTTGTATTTTCGTACTTACCAATATTGTAATTGTATTTGTAGATTGTTTCTAACGCTGTAAAGTTAATGCAAGCTTCGGAAATACTCTGGGCCCATCTTCACGAAGCTGAAATGTTCTCAAAAGGTCAGCGATAATTCTATTGGTTACTTTATTTGTTATTGCAAAATCTGGAAGAAAAAAAAGCCGTGGTAGTGGATCGATTCTGCCGCCCTTGTCGAGTTGCACTTACTCAAACAGTGGGAAAAGTACTCTTGTTTTCCTGCACAGGGACGTTAAATAATCGACAACATTATAGAGCACAGGATCTCAGTGAGGTCATTCCTTGTTGTGGATAATGGTGCTTCCAAGTCCCACAGTCTTGAAAAGGGCATTCGAAAATTAAACTCGTCTTATTACTTGCTAGAATCTCTTATGATCATTCTCACTTTATTGGACAAACGCTAAAATTAAAAGGGAAATGGGGAAGAAGAAGAGCGTGAGCCTTGCAGGTTAGGTCATATTTAACCATTTGAGCAGTTAATTTTTGAAACAAGTAATAAAATTAACATTATAGCAAAAAGGTTCAAATTCTATTACTTGAAACGCATGAGCTGGCTTCGCGATACAAGTGTTTTGGTTAATTCCATTTTCACTGATCCTTGAACACGCTGCTTTGTAGAACACGAGTCTAATGTTGATGGAGAGCAAGATGAAACATGGAAGGTACTGTATTAATGAAGCGTGTTTCAACATTCAGGAACTGGCTTTTCTAGGGGAAGGGCTTTTCAATGGAGTCTCTTAAAGCTAAAACTATATTAAGTACTCTAGCCCGTAATTAAAGTGAATTGAAGGACTTGGATCTCAACAGTCTTAATATCATAAATTTCTTACAGTCCTGTTATGTGAATGAACGATAAATCAAATGATTCGCACCTTTAGCATTGTAATTTCTTTGAACAGGACGTTCTTCGATCTGTGGACTCTAGGGTCAAACAAATTCATGATGCAGTGCCAAGAAAAAGTTTGGTGCTCGTGATACTCGGTTGCGGTAACTTGTCACTGGTAAAAAGGCGAGTAGCATTATTTCTTAGTTTATTAACCAACTCTACGGGTTTTATTCCGATACGTAATTAACTACACGCGAAAGGCCAATTCCCTTGGGAAAAGCATCCTTGAGAAATTCTGGGTGCATTCTTTTGAAACTATTCTAATGTAAACTGGAATAACGCTCTCCAAAAGAAGGCGTATTTCGAAAACGGAATGGTTACTACGGCGGTGACCCGAGAACTAACGCTCAGAACAGTATGGACACGACTAAGACAGACATTTGGGCGGCCGTTCATGATTTTCTCGCCAAAATCTCCCCAAAAGAACGCGTATTCGCAAACCGTATTCTGTTTTACGC
Organism: Astreopora myriophthalma; assembly: GCA_014634185.1. Taxonomy (NCBI): domain Eukaryota; kingdom Metazoa; phylum Cnidaria; class Anthozoa; order Scleractinia; family Acroporidae; genus Astreopora; species Astreopora myriophthalma. The sequence continues at coordinate 3,825,839 of BLFK01001094.1, forward strand.
TATCGGGAGCAGAAGAAATAGAATGCTATTCCGTTCATTCGGAAAACGGAACAAGTCCTTAAAGCGCTGGTAAATCGAGCATGCCGTCTATTCCAATTCCAGAACAATCTCGTACCCAGAGTCCTCAGGCTCTTTGGTCAGCGGGTTGTCGCCAGAATTTTTTGATTGGCTTTTACTTTACAACTTCGAAAGCGCCGGCACAGAAACCGTCCCAGATTTTGTGGGAAAATGGCGTCCATTATTCTGAGCCTGAGGACTCTTGAGTACGAGATTGGTTCCAGAATAGCCCCGAAGAAATGCGCCATTTATATGTTAAGCCTTTTTTGTTATTGTTGTTGTTGTTAATCTCAGCCTTCAGAGACAGAAGAACTCGAATAAAACAGAACTAAAGGAAGCTGTGAAGTCTGCAAAGAAGGGCATCTGCTTTATGAGAATCACATCATAGCCGATCACTGACAGACTAGGAAGAGGAGCCGCCTTGGAGGCTGCTCAAAACGAGTCATGGCCAAATTGTTTAATCAAATAATTTTCCAAATCTTATGCAGAACTGAGATGAAGCCGAGTAACGAATGAAGTTCAAGTTTATAGTTTTTCTACAATTTTTTATCAGTATTGGTAAAATCTAAATGATAGAATTATTGCCCCCGGTTCCGCGTTTTTCTGGCATCCTTCCACGTGGTGAGAACGTAATTCCATCCACACGAGCACATTTTCTGTGGCAGTTTTTGTGTGACAATTTTTGTTTGCCCGTCGATATGACAAAATTTGCCCAAATTGTATGTGACAAATTCATTTGCTGAAAAATGGGCGCGCCAGTTTTTATGTGACGAATAAAAATTGTCACGTGATAGTTTGATCGTGTGCATGACTCGGCACAGAAAATGTGGCACAATCCCTGAGTGGGTAATAGTGTCCAGGCCTCTTTTTTCGCAACCAAGATGGAGGCGTCAACCTGTGGTTGGACGGATCGCCTTGTTATAGGCGTTAAAAACTCGAGAAAGCCTTTGGAATACAAAAAAAAAAAAAACAAAACAAAAAAAAAAAAACAAGCCCTGTGCCTGTCTTCGTACGTCTCTTGCCCACGGCCGAACCCACCATCTTCTTTCACGTTTCCTTCGTTTTTCCGCCTCGTAAATAATAAAAAAATGCAGCTATTCCAGATATCATTCTCCCTTGCCTTCTACTAATTGGCACCATCTTTTCAGCACTTTGCGTCCTCGCCTTGTTATCGTGCATGTCTACGCTGGTCAGAGTCATTTCTGGCGCCAATGTATTAACACCGATTTAACATATCCTTTGTGGTGCCATGCACACGTGCAAATACATTTGCCACAGAAAAATTGTCACTTAAAAATTACTCGTGTGGATGCGTCTTAACCGTTTTCAAATCTGTGCTTAGGCCTAAATGAAATTACCATAAGCCGGCGCTAACCCCCGCAACACTATTCCATGCTGAACTACATGTCTGTCCTCACAATTCTTTATCTCACGGCTGGTGCCAAGGATTCTTCTCATTCGTACCCCAGTAATATAAGGGTGGCGAATATTTCATCGTTAACCGTTTTAATTAGACTTACCCAGTGTTAGCGCTAACCCTGCTACGAAGAACTCGGCCCCTTTTGTTTGTAAGGCGACACTTCCAGATTGCAATGATCCAAGCTTCACAAGAAACTAGCTTGCGCATGCTCAGCAGCTTTCATTTAAATGGCCTGAAGCTCCATACATCTGAGGAAACTTCAGCTTCCAAAGCGTATAAACGGCACTATTGAATTTAAACGTTGCCATGCAGTGACTAAGCAGTGTCGCTAAAGCCATGTTCTTGACCGGGACTTCGTCTACATGCCGCGGGACACGGTTTCATCTGTAACCTCATCGTATTTGTTTTGCCTTCCGTTTTTACACGGTGCCGATGGAGACCGTTGCCGAAACCGGTTCGTTTTGAAAACGCTGACAAAAGTGGAGAGTTTGGAAAACGATACGGTTTCATATGTTGTGTAAATGGCGAACCCGTTGAAACCGGGTCCGTGTAAACGCTCGGCCGAGGGATGAGTGAAAGCGCACCAAGCCACTGCTTTTATATATAGTAACTGCAAGTTTTCGTCAGCATATCAATAACAGCATGAATAAGTTAGAAAGAAAAACTGTCTAATCCATGAAAAAAATTAAAAAAACATGTAACGGCCCTTAAAAGCGCCGACTTTTTTTTTTTTTCGGATCAACTCTTGCCTTCTTGATGTGTGTCGGCGTATACGACCATTCCTGTTTTACAAGATGAAATCAGCTTGTCGATGAACGAATAAATTACGAGGACGTGAACTCGTTCTCAGGGCTAAGAGCTCGTAAAGGTTATTGAGTAAGTTTTGCGGTCTGCCATTAATCACACGGCAAAGAAATATGCGACTTTCTTGTTTCATTGATTGGTTGTTTCTCCGTGGTGAAGTCGACGTGCTTACGTTCGGACTTTATATTTAATTTGATTCTGTTCTTCATAACGCTCGGAAGCCTTTGCAATAACGAAAACAACATGCATTTTGGGGGATTGACGCCTCGTGTCTGTTAAGTGCTTTTTTTGCTTTTAATGAAATGAAGACCTTACAAGCAAGAAAATGTCAAAACCTTCCCAAATTTTTGCATGCAAAAGCGAGAGGTGCGCTGTAAACGATTCAGTTGAATTCTTCAAGTTACTGGCATCGAAGTCTTCACCGAAAGGAGTTGCTCTGCAGAATTAAGATGGGTCAGTACATTCGTTATTTTTTTGCCAACTGCCTTTATAGATGTAATTGGTAGCTCGCATTTGTTTTCTGTGTATAATCGACTTCAAAACTGTTAGAAGCACAGCCTAAAAATGGGAACTTTTGACTGAAAAGGGGGCCGACGAGCGTTTTTAATCTTTCACGGCTCAAAGAGTAACGAAACTTGCATATTTGATTCCTTAGAATCGATAGCGAAAAAACAGCGCTAAAAGAAAACATTCGATGGTTCCTGTTTAAATCTTTTTACTCGGACGGATTTCGTGGGCAAATTCATAGATTCCCAACTGTCTCAAAAATGTTGAATGAACGATCTGTATGTTACTACTGTGCCCGTCATGTTGTGAATTAAATATTGCCAATTCTACCAAAAGTATGAATCAAAGTTAAAAATAGCAAATGGGATGTGAAATACACAAACAATTTTGACCCTTTCGTCCAATCGCTTTTCGTCAATTTCTGAGCTACCAGACACATACAGCTGTGGTATGGATTTTAAGAAGCATAAAAAAACAGCTGATTCCAGTTTTGAATCATGATCTTATTGCATAACAGGAATCTCTACGGCCTCGTGCAAGCTGCTTTTTCACAGGATGTGCAAAAACTTCAAGCGATCAACAAAATGCGACAAGAAATCGTCCAGTTTTTTCAAAGACCAGAAAAACTTTGGCCGTTTTCTCCCGCGACGAATTTTTTTCACACGAGCAGGAAGTCATTTAAGAAGTGATCAAGAAGTTTGTATTCCACCGGCGAGGGAAGCCTTACAGCCAATCTACGTCACCGAGATAACGAAGAAATTTCCTTCCGAAATTTTGATGCCGTTTGTCTCCGCGAAACATGAACTGGGCGAAATTAATCTTCTCGGAAACCGTAGTGATCCGTATGTACGAGAATCTCAACTTTCCGAGAACAGTGAAGAAAATGTCGCTGAAATTTTTGCGTGGGTCTACGAAATGGATATCACAGAAGATGACTTTCCCGATATTCTTCCTACATCTGTTTATGACAATTAACTTCCCAGACGAAAAACTAGAAAATATAACTAAGGAAATATAAACCAGTGTGCCGCAGCTGTGACAGTTTTGGAAGAAAAACTGAGGCAGCATTTTCCTGATTACAGGGCCGGCTTCAAAGTGTCAGTGCTCGACGGCCAGAAGATATCTGAACTTCAAACTCAATAACTTAACTCTCTCTCTCTCTCTCTCTCTCTCTCTCTCTCTCTCTCTCTCTCTCTCTCTCTCTCTCTCTCTCTCCGAATTTGGCACCGCATCCAAGACTGCAAGCTAATTCCGGGATTAAAACACAAGCGAGGTGCAGTATAATTTTGTTTATAACTCCGGTGGCCCATAACTGTCGAGGCAACGACAAAAAAGGTCCACGCAGGACCACGGCAATAACAAAATTCCACGTTGATAACAAAAGGCTCTCGACAAAAATAAAAACTAACGGAGAGAGCGAAATCGTAAAGAGACTGAAAACCACATGCACACAGGGGTCACTAGGAACGTAAAAGGAGTACAGCATGGTGGCATGACCGATGGCCATCCGCCGCTAGGGTAGGATGTTTTTCCAGTGCGCAAACTGCGGGAGAGAGAGAGAACCAGTTGTTAAAGATATTAAATATATGAACTAATTGTTAAATATGAACAAAAGAGAAGAATTTTTTTATTGCAGACTCAAGAAACCAAAACTGATAAAGAAAGGATTCAGCACTGGTTTATACATAGCTGCACAGAGATTGTTCCTTTGGCCATTTTATCATTGTTAGCTAATGCGAATGGACTGGAAAATTAGCTAGAGAGATTAAAATATTGCCACCAAAAAAATTAATGTTATCGTAATATCGATGACCCCTCTTTCCAATGAAGACTTGAGTGCAAAATTTGAAAAATATGCTTGGTTAAATGACAGAATTAAAATAATGTGTACGATCAAGTTTTTTTTTTTTTTTTTGGAGGGGGGGTGGGGGTTTCAAAGAAAGTCAGTTTATAACAGGTAAATTTTAGCCGTGAATGGCATTATTTCGGCTCCTTCCATTCTGCAAGTACTGATCCTAAGTGACCAAAGACAGTGCTTTCCCGTACTTGCAGAAGGACGTCGTATTTTCACGTCGTATTTCTTGGTTTTACTTATATTGGCCGTTCTTTTTGTTTTTTATGCTAGAGACGTTAAAGTAGTCTAAGAAGTTAAAGTCGTCTCGAGACGAATTTAACTGTTAAAGTGCTTCTGTTAAATGCGTTGTGAAACAACGGTCAAGCTAATCACATCCACGTGCATATACATGCTACGATAAATGAGTATACAACAACAGGCCGTTTCGAGTTTTAATACGTCAGCCTGTTTTTCAAAGCGTGTCCAAGTGCGAAATGTGAAAACCCGTGGCGTGACGTGTTTCTGAAAGGGTTTGTGGAAACATTCAAAAGCGACCGAAATGCGATTTATCTAAGTAAAGTCGACAGCAAGGTGATCTACAGCTTGCGGGTAGTTTTTGAGTCATCTGCTTACTGAGTTAGAATTTTACATATGCAGACGTATTTTACTGTTGAAGATAATTAACGCAAGAAAGAGAATGGCTTAACAATTAATAGAACGTCAAACAAAACATGCAACCACGATTTACGCCTTCGCAACAATGAGAAACTGTAAGAACCTAAGCAGTTGTCCTAATTAGAGAACATTCTTGAATATCCTTGATTCCTGGCAAAGTTTTCAGATCAATTTTAGTGTATTTTGTAATTGTTCCATTGTCACAGACTCTTTTTCTGCCGTAAAATAGATATTAGGATTTAACAATTGATCTAAGAACAATTATTTGTGTTTCTTTATCTCTGCACACCAGTTACAAAATCTTAATTCACAGCTCTAATAATTCAGCAAGCATTTGATCAAGTTCCTCTTCAGAACCACTAGTCTCTAGTTTACAGCCAGCGGCCTTCTTATTTGAACGGGTGGTGGACTGCTTTAGTTTCCAGCTTTGCCCATCCTTTTCAATGCCATCATCCAGCTCTTGCATGAGTTTCTCAGCCAAAGAGTCTGTGCTTCCGGCTTTAGCATCAGTGGAGCAAATTCTCGACTGTTGGCCTTCGGTTTCGCCTCTGCTACTTTCCAAAGCTTGAATCAATTCTTTCAACTCTTCGTTACGCTTCTCTACGTCGACAAAAAACTGATTTAATTCCTCGTCTGGTGGAATTCCTCTATTATCACTGACACCGGAATCTCGCTTCTTAGCGTATTCAGTTGACGAAGGATTATATTTGCTTTGAGTCTGAATTTCCTGCAATATTCGGTCCAGGTCTTCGTCTTTAGCAAAGCTTTCAACTCTTGAAAGCGTTTTCTTAGAGGAGTTTGACGAACGTTGCTCACAAATTTTCTGCTTATTCGCCATTGATGGCTGCGCATCATGTCTGAACATCAGCTCAATATTATTCTGTCCTATTTGAACAGACCAGTGCAATGTTGCACTCATGTCTTGTCCACTAATAGTAGAATGAATGACCGCAGTTCATTTTCTACTGGCTACTTTCAAATATTGTTAATTAGAGGTAGACCTAAGCTTATCTTAAAACTGTGACAATTTCAAGAGTTTCACCTGCTACAAAACTTTTCTGACGAAATCAGTAATTCCTTCGAATATAATGGCTGTCGCCTTCTCACTGAAAACGTTTATGCAATAAAGCCTTGTTTTTTCACGTCAGCTTAAATGGATAAAACTCAATGTGGATAAAGAGGTCAAAATTTCATTTTACCTGTTTTTTTGTTATTACTTGATGAATGCACGTGTTAATATCAAACAAAATAAAGCTAGGATTTGATCGTCAATTTATTCTTTCTCTTCATGGTCACACGTAGATGTCATCGTTGTTTTTTCTTGTATTCAAATCGCCGCTTCTTGCTCAGAGGTCAAGTAATATATGGGAAGCTTCATTTATTTTTCAAGATGTATATGTAAAACAGAATAGCATGAGGGCTGAGAATGAAAATTGAAAAGCTGTAGGATGCCTTTTCGGTTGAGTGTAAATTGCGGGAAGCGAAAATTAAACAATGATGAATTATTTTTGAGGTGGCTACGTGATCGCAGCCTCGCATATCATCGGAGAAGCTTGGGCGATGACTAAGGAATAACACGAACTTCCCATCCTACTTTTGAGCTTTTTGCAGCGCTGGAGGCGTGATCGTTTTGATTGATATTTTGTTCAGTTTTGCTTAGTTCTTTGTTCATATGTCTTTAGAGCCTATTGCACGGATTAAGTGTATTTCGGATCACACTTCTTGACGGTAAACATGTTTTGCTAATACAAAGCGGATTTTTCGTTCTCACCAAAAAACTATGAAACGAACTGAACTGAGAACAAAACTTCGTTTCATTTTTTTTGTTTGTTTGTTTTTCTTCTCAGTATTTTAACACTGTACTGCTTCATCAAGCCATGAAAGCTGCCGGAGACTTGTGCTTTAAGGGACCGTTTATTTTTTATGAGGTAGGGGGGCTGGTGGGATTTGGGGGGGGGTGGCATGCGAACAAAAATGGCTTTCGAGGGGGGCCATCCCAAGAAAAAGGAGGTAAAAAGGGGAGGGGGGTCACGTGAAATATTTTAGTAAAACTTTGAAATGGCATAATGTTTTAATATTTTAAAAAAAACTTGATATAGAACAAACATAGAAGGCAGGGTACAAATTTATTACAAACTTTCCTTCTGCTTTAAAATAACGTTTGACGACAAAAAATATTTGTAACCACTAAAGAGAACTTAAAACTAACACTGTTATTTTCTAATGCAACTTTTACTGGCACTCATGTCGTCGAGCATTTTATTTGCAGGTAAGTTTATTGTCAAATCAAAGTTTGTGTTGGATTATCTTCAGCATCTTGAAGTGCTGGAATTTAAAAGGAAAAAGAGAGCAGAAGAAAAGACAAAGGAAAGTAGGGAGGCAAAAGATAAATCATATGAGGAGTATCCTTGGACTGGGCTGTGCGAAGATGTAACGAAGCTCAAAAAGCTACGTGTTCCAGAACTAAGTACTTAAACCACCACGGGATGTAGCAGCATTTTGAAGAGCAGCAGCAAGAGTGAGAAAGCAAAGGGAATTGTAAAACATTCATACTTGCAGCAGAAGAGGCCTCCCAGAGCTGGCCAACCAACACTGAGAAATGCCAGGACAATGACAACAGGGCAAGCGCTGACAGCAGTGAAACGGATGAAAGTGACAATGATGAGTATGACAGTGATGCCATTGACTCTGGGGGAGAGAATGACTCAAGCGATGTCATTCTTGCATTGATCAATTCAGATGAGGAGGATGTCAATGAGAGGCCAAATGCCACACGCTCAGGGCGAGCCATAACTAGGAGATCAGGAATTGACTCCTCTTTCTTTTGATTCGTGTTTTTTAATAAACAGCTCTCTGTAGTATAGGGATTGTAAATATTGTCTTCATAATGAGCACGATAATGTAAAGTAGGGTAATAACAGAGAATTTTTAAAAAGTTGAAATCTTGAGAGAGGTTTTTTTTTTAAGGGGGGGAGGGGGTCATCCGAAAAAATGACCGCTACTAGTTTTCTTTAGGACTCGATATTCACATCATTGAGATCTGCGTTCCGATGAGCTTATTGAGGCTTCGGTAGAAGAGCACGGACGGAAAATCGTTCTTTCGTTTTTTTCTTTTCCTTTGAGAGGTTAAACTTGAACACTGATGTGCTCTCTACAAAATAAAACCTTTATCTCATCGCTTCCGTCCCGTTTCCGCAAATAATATAATCATCTCTAATGACAAGACAAGCGCCACCCTCTCCCATAACCTTCCTTGACCACCAAGCGGGCACAGCGAAGCAGTACCACTGGCCATTCAAGAACCACGTGTTTTTTTTATTTGCAATGAGCTTTTCTAAGTCACAGTGTTCTCTACTGAAGACAGTTATACTACGCCAACAAATTGGAACCTTGTGCTTTCAAAAAATTCTAGATAAAAACGCGACCTAAATCACCATTTGGAGGAAAGTGGTGCCTTTCTGGAATTCCGGTAAGTCGTGCGAATGTTCGGGAAGACTTGATGAGACGTAAAACGTCTTCATAGCGATAGCAATTTCGTTTGTCCCTAACCAACTTTCCTTTGTTCTCAAAGTAAAGCTAGTGGATGACTTTAAATTTCTGCTATTTGTGATAATTTCTTTTGCCACTACAAAATCTTGTGTCGCCTTGAGGCAAGTGTTCACGAAGTCATTTCTGGTGATATGGAGACGCGCACTTTTCCGCCGATGATTCGAAGTTAGGCATGAGCTATTCGTTTTCTCACTTGAAGCAGAACTTGAGAACATCTTCTCGTTTGTACTTTGTTCTATGTTTCGTGACACCGTGGCTCGTTTTAATATCGGTGACAAGCGTCTCAGCGGTGTTGTTACCACACTGTTTGGGAGCAACGTAAATCGGACCTTTTTCTGAACCTTTCGGGGAATTCCTCCATAATACGTTTGCTTTACTTGAACAACAAACTTAGAAACTGGTCTCTGCAATGCCACAACAATTTGATTAACTATAACTATTCTCACGAAGCGCACATATGAGGTTATTAGGAGCAATTAACCAACGGCAACATTTTTTCATTATAAAATAAAGTGGTTGCACACCTCTTTTACGAATTTTATGCAATGTGGTGGGGTATTTTGAAAAGCTACGGACAATTGTGTCTGTTTGGATTCTTTAGCTAAATATGTAAGTAACACTGCCGAAACTTTAGGAACTGGAAACTCATACGCCGAATTTTTGTAGCTGACTTGGTCTCTGATGATGCTAGCTGACTTTTTTTTCATCCAAAGTATGAACATATTTAGCTTTTCTGAAAACCAAAGGGATCAAATTTCTTCACAATACGAAAGCTCCAGGTAGTATTTTAGTCGATACTGAAACTCCAGCTTTTTTAAGTACTTCAGGAAAGATATTTTACTGAAATGACCCGTTGGGTGCTGCTGAGGTTATCTTAACTGTGCTCTTCAGACAGGCATGAAACTCGTGCCAAATCTCAATGCCCGGCACTCGAAAGCACTTCGTTCAGACTTCTTGGTGAGCTGGGCGAATAATCCTCCATTTTGTTCACTCACTTCGCTGGTTTTTCTCCTCCCCTCAAAGATTTGGACATTTGTCATTGAATTTATATTACTCGTTCTTACATACTTAAGAGCCTAGTTATATCTTAATTTACCTTGTGCACCGGAATCTCGCCATCAGCAAATGCGTTGTCAATGCCTTCAGCAGTAAACAACCTCTTGACATTGAAGTTCCCGATCACCTTTTCCTCAACAAGTTTATGAAGTGTCTCGGTTATTTTATACATAAGTTCTCCTTCGCAGACCCTAATTCTGCCTTTCCACGTATTTTGATAAACAAAATCCCAGAAATTTTCAGTATTCAAATCCAGAATCGGAACTCTTCTATCAATTCTTGTGGGGCATTCCAAAAACACTTCAGAACAACGCATTTCACTAACAATCTCCATTTGTTCCTCTGCCAGATTTGGCTTCTTTCTTCCCCGAAGAGGCGTTTTTTTCGGCTTTTGTTTCCGTTTTGGCTGCCGTTGCAAATGTTTTTCCTGCATAACTTGTGCACTCTGAACTTCTCCGGGGATTGTGCGATCGAAATAACATGGTCTATCGCTGCTAACTCTCTTTCCTCCGACCATGTTACGAGAATCGAAGAGCCTATACGTCCTTGTAAAGCAGTTGCTACATATGCAATGTTCTCCAGTGACAGAAAACATTTTTGTAGTTTCTCTGCTATTAACAGCATCAATGGCCAGCGGGCGAAAGTTTCACGTCACAGACCAAACATTCTTCGTTGCATTTTTCCCTTGCACGAGCATGCTGTCACGGTAGCGATGATTCGCGTCCTCTGACTTTTTTAATGAAAGCGCGCATAAACGGACCCAGGAGGAAATGATTATCTGGATGGAACAATTTTGACCCCCCAAATGAAATGAAGAAGCTACGAAGACTGCCTCTATTTTGGACTCTCCGGTGAAATACAAACTGTTGCCACCGAGTGGTTTGTCGTGGAGCTAAGCAAACAGCGTCCATTTGAACGGAACGATTTGTGATAGAGAGAGCGATAGGTCAGAGATGGGTGTCATTATTCATACTTACTCGGGTTCATTAGTAGGGCTGTTTTCGTTTGGAAGCCACGAACTTATATTAACCATTGTGTCGGCGCCGAGAACCGGGTAAAACGCGGGTAGGTTCCTTCTTGTTTCTGACTGGTTGAAGTAAGGAGCGAGAGTTTCAGTTGATGTATCACTAAGTGGCAATGCACTGATCCAAAGCAATAAGGAAATTTCCTCGAATACTCTCAAGTAAGAACCGCCCTTACGTCTCTTATGTCTCACGGAGCAGGATTAAAAAACTCTCTCTAAAAACGTCCTCGAGAGTTGGAGGTGAATCAACATCGGGGAACTTCTTTTTGCTTGAGGACTGACTACAACCGAAATGGAAGCGCCCTCCCTTTTAACTTGTCTTGACGTTACCAGATTTTTATTGCAGAGACGATTTGCTCAGTCGGTGAAAATTTGGTCGAAACCACTGGTCACGAAATCAGTCCGCTTCCTTATAATTAAGCTAAAATGGAATGACTTTCAAATAAGATGAATCGCAGCAGCCGGTTTTCATCTCAAAGTGATCGTTTGATTTTGCAGCTAGTGTTTATTACGGTATCCTGGTTACGTAATGATTTCCGCAAGCGACAAAGATCGGTTCAACTTTAATAGGAACACGATCTTCAGTGTTATGTCATCATTATTGAGCGCGTTTTCTTATAATTAAAACAGTGGAGAGGTCAAAAAAGCAAAATACGAAATCGTGTGGAAAACAATCTGAACTGAAATGGAAGAAGTGTTTACAACGCTTAGATTCTTAAAAAAAAAATTGAACAACGAAAATAGGGCTGACTCAACGTGAACATAATTTTCAAAATTACTACAAACTGTTTGGTCGATGACAGAAGAATCAACATCGGTGACAATGTCATAACAGTATATGACTCGCAGAAAAGTCAGAAGATGTGACCACAAAACGGTGAGATGTCATTTAACTGATTTAAGAACAAGGACAAGAACCCTCCTGGGCATTATTTATTCTATATCCTGTTTATAATTTGCGAGTTCATTGTTTGGGAAATACAAAAGAAATTCGACTATTTCGAGCAAGTAAATAGGAAAGTAGAACAAATTAAAAACCATTAGGAAAGAACAGCTGAACTGCCCAGGGTGTCGTTTAAATTTTGATCCCACCGTGGTGATCTAAATTCATGGCCACTTCATAGTATTTGTCGAAAATTAAGAGGAAGGTAAATGCAATTCAAGTAAGCCTGGAAAAAAAAATTGTCGAAGTTAATTTCAATTTGTCACTTTTATGGACAGCTTCTGAAAAGTAATAAACATGTCATAAGAACCGAGTTTACTTGTTCTCTTTTCTGCCGTCAGGAAAACATTTTCCTATGCGTTAAAAGTGACAATTTAGCCTTTAAAAAAACAAAAGCAACAATGCTGTGGTTATTAATCGTTGTTAATGGTGTCATTTTGCCAACGAAATGGCTCAAGTTTCTGGATCTAGGCCAATACTGTTCGGCATTTAAGCAGAAATTTTAAAAGATTTAAATAATAAACCAATCTGAAATTAAAAGAACAAGCGAATTCGTACCGCTGGGGAAAATTTCGCAAAAAATATTGTGAGTGACATTGATTAAAAAAGAAAAAGAGAACCCAATCCCGGATGTCAAACAAAATTTGGAGGGTTGAGATTTCACAAAATTGTTTGCAAAAGATCTTGAAAACTTGCATGAAATTACATAATAAAATAAATTAATGAAATGCGATGCGATTGCACACTTTTTGGCGTTGTCTCAAGTTTTGTTAGAAGATGGTCTTTTACCCGAAATCTTCTCAGTAATTACAAATCGGAAACTTCATATTCTTTCCAGTGCTTAGACTTTCTCGTAATTGTTTGACATAGGACTGCAATTTTAAATTCAAAATCTATTTGTGTCGCGTTTTCCTAATGTCAAAAATGGTGCATTTATAATTGTGACAAGAAGAACAGGTTATTCGCAGTGCAAGCGCTCGTGAAAGAATAGGGCCAACATTCAAATTAAGTTGATGTGACAGCCCCTTCGGGCATTGAACAATACAACTGCGATAGGTGTCTCTGCAATACACGGGCGGTTTTGAATCTCTGGATGCCTTTTTCTTAGTTCAATTAGAGTCTGTTCTGAAACAGAGTGTTCTCTCCGCAAATCGTCGTTCTGTTCTAATGAATACATCACGTAATTCCTCCCCCCATAGTTACCAACCCCAACAGCTGAACAAACGAGAATTTTTTTTTCTGGAAAGCAGTACATTAATTAAAATTTTTTATTGCCATTATTCTTGACGAAGATCATTTCATATATTTATCGGTTATGGAAATACCATTCTTGGAGATTTGTTTATATAATTTGGTGACTGTAAACTGAAATTATGATGACAGCGCTTTTCTGTCAGTTAGCTGTGTTGGTGCGACTTGCGCTTTTTCATGACGTGGCATTAATTGTTTGTATAAAAGCGCGGGATCGACTTAATTAAATAGAAAGAACCAGATATCAAGGGTAAACAATATCTTCTCAGGCGATATAAAAGTCGCCTATAAATACCAAAAATTCATTTTATTAGTGAAGGGTGTTTAAGCCTGAGACAGCCGATTTTCACTTCGTGTTGAGCGCAGTCTAGTGTTGAAGGCTTCAACAGAGAGCAATTTATGTGAGCCAGCTTCTTCTTTTTTCTAAAGAGGTAGGCGTAAAAATGTAGGCGCAAAATTGTACGCGCAAAAAAGACAGCTGCTTACAATATAACGGCATTGCACCTAATGAGTCGGAGAACCATACGTATTGATAGAACAAGAAATAAGACTCGTGAAAATTTTTTTTTTTTTCCCTTTAATTAAGCCACACATTTGAGTTTTTCTAAAATATTGTGAAGTGTCTGAGAGGTCATTAACAAAAACCCCGTTGTTTCCGTAAGTGAAACGAGTACACTACTTTAAAATAATCAAGACGGTTTGGGATTTCCCAAGTTTTGTCCGCAAATCAGAAACTAGATTTATATCTTGGATAAATAGTCAAACCTACATAGATTCGCAAGTCAGCGAGAAACAGTTTGCGAAAGAACTCCGTGTAGAGATAAAGATTCGCGTTTATAGCAAACGGCAAACGTTAGGGTGAAATTTGCCTTTGGCCATAAATCAAACAACCTTATTTGATTTAAGCTCATTTCTTGCCTGTCAGTCACAGCTACCAAGCAAGTACTAAAAAGAGAAAAATTACCTAAAATAAGAATTTTCATGGTTTTATGACAAGCAGTAGCATGCCGTTTGCCGTTGACCGAAAACGCGAATCTTAATCTCATTTTGAGGGCACTAAAACTTTCTGACATTGCGTTGTTCTGTTGAAGTCACAGTAATTATTACGGACGTAATGAGAGTTTATTGTAAACTAACTTCTCTTTTCCATTAAAAACTAAACCATTCACAGTTAGTTTCATTGTTATGAAAATGACTGGCACTTGCAATGCAATCTTTAGATCGCTTACGTGCACAGACAACAAAACCTTTAACAGTAATGTTTCATTAACACAATAGTATTCGCCTGTGTAGGAGCCAACCACAGAAAAGAATCGGAGGCAACAAAGATGTCTTGAAATTATATTACAGGATGTCAAACAAAATGCTAGATGACTCTGAGTATATACACCTAGAGGAGATCAGTGAAAGTACAGGTAGCGATATGTCGTTGCGATTGAGATTGCTCAGTGCACGAAACTCGCGGCGTGTTTCGGATAACGATTCCTTGCCAGAAAATTCGCTTCAAAGGAGCATCAATGACGCAGTGGAAAGGAACCCTTGCAAGAGAATGGGACTTCATCAGGTAGGGATCATATTTAAAGACACTTAGTCGGCGTCACATCACTTGCCCATTTAGCGGACAGTTTTGCGTTTCCTTAATTTAAAGAGGTCCGCCTTTTAGATCAAGTCGGTATATTCTAGTGTAAAAAAAGATTTCGAGTGGTACTTCAGAATTTCATGGTTGACTGAATATCGTTCGTGCTGTTTTATCAAAGTAATCAGCATTTATTTGCTTCCCCCTGACGTTTGTCTCTGTTGCCTCAAATGTTTCGGTGAATATACTATCAGACATTTTGAAAGAGAAAGGGAGAGTTTGCAACCACGTTTTTATAAACAGGTATCGATGGGCTGACACTAGTATTACAAAAAGGTCGAGAAGTATTCGGGCAGAGCGTACATGTTAATAATAGAAGACTAGCTCTTGACGTTATTAACAAATTAAGAGTCTGCTGAAGGGGCCATTTTTGGTGGCATAACCGCCTGCTATCCGATTCTGAAAAATATGGAGTCAGCTCTTTCAAGCACCAGTTTGCCAGTTTGGTAGTTGTAATAACATTACGTTTTCTTTAAAGCCCCTCTGGCTGAATAGGACAGCGAAACTTTCAAAAATGTAGTCTTCAAAAATTTCAATGAGAACTACACTTGCAAATCATTTACCCTTAGGCCTTGTTCAAATGTCGAACTTCTTATTTGCCCAATCTAATTAGATTCGGCAAATGAGAACTTCAGCGTTAAAAATGGGCGTTCTCTAAGCACATTTTTTCAATGAAAAATTTCTGTTTCTCGATTATGTCCTCTAATTAACTTAGTTGCGTTACTGTGAAGGCTTTTCGGTGTCAAAAAAGCAAGCAGGCCTATTTTATAAAAAGAAAGTGATGGAACGGGTTTGCTGCATTTCCGTACATTTCTTCCTAATTAAGATTGCGATTGCAGTTTTGTGTAATGAGAGTTACGTTTTAAAACTATTTCTCCTGCCATGCAAGAGGCAATAATAAGACCACTTGGTTGTGTACACGACCTTTGAAGCATTTAAGCATATTCGCTTCCTCTTTCTATCAAACTTGATTAATTTGAACCAGAAAAGTAGGACTTAGTTGTTCGTTTTTTACGATGTAGCAAATATTTACCGAATTTAAAGCTTTTGCAAATCATATTGAAGTTTCTTATGGGCCGACAGTTATGCACGGAACTCAGTTCTGCCACTTCCAGGTGCTAAGTCCTCACGGCATTCTCTGCTGCCTCACTGAGCCGGCCTTTCACAAGCCGTGGGCAATGTTGGCAGGCCTCGGTAAAAGCTACATTATATATTTGCTAATCGAGATCGAGGATCTTGTTTAGCTTTGTAGTGCTTCGTTTTTTGTTGTTCTCGTTCAGCGAGGTGCATGATGAACTTTTTTATTCCAAAAATAGCATCATCTTTCGTGCGAAATGACTGGCTCCGTTGGTGTTCCAGATAATCATGAGGAAGCAATTTACTCAGTTTTCCAGATAACTACGAGAAAGCACTTCCCTAAATTTGATAACGTTATCCTACTTATCAATATGAAATTAGAACTTACCCTTGTAAATCACTCGACTTTCTTCACCAAACCGTAAAATTGAATTTGCCAAATTAACCACCTGCTTTATAACAAAAACTAGCCCATATTGTTTTCACTGAATATTTCAATTTTATTAACCTCTAGGCACTGATATCTAATGTTGTCTCTGCTTCTAACGTAATAATTGTGATTTACTCAAGTTTTCTTTGGGTTTGATGATGCTTTCCCTTATATTGTTAATTCCGCATTAACTTTCCTATTTCAATTGATAAAAGATTCAGACTCAAATGATTGATTGGCTCTCAGTTTTTCCGCGGTGCCTGTTTGCTATAAATGAACCAACAAGATTTTCTTTTATCAGACAAGAACTAATTCATTCAACCAGATATTCGTTAAAAAACGCGCATTGCTTATAGTCTTTTTTATGGAGATTAAAAAAAATCTCTGTACAGCTCTTTACCCTTATCAAAAATTATCTTCAAAAAAAGCAAGAAAGACTGAAAATTGATTTGCCGACTGCCCGAAAAACGTGGATCTAAATCTCTCTGTTGTTGCGCTGACAAGTAGCGTTACATCTCCTCCCGTATAACGTCTACTTCAAAACTCCCTAACGCTACAAAAGAAGACCAACAGTTGGAGTCAGTAGAATGTGAGCTTAATATTCAAGCTTTTAAAGCAGGTGCATGTTCATTGTTTCAGGCATGCCGCGATGGCTTGCTATGTAATGTCGAGCGATTGGTTAAAAGGAACCCTGCCGTATGCAATGAATTGGACAAAGATGGCCTCACTCCTCTCCACCACGCAGTCAGAGGAAACTACATACGAATAATTGAATGCTTGCTAGACGCTGGAGCAGGTGAGGTCTGGAACGCTGACTGTTCCATCTCTCTGGCTCTCTCTTAACCTATCTGCAAACATATCACCCTTTTTTAAAAAACAGCACTGACTTCACCTAATTAGTAAGTTCTTGTGTAGCACAGAGTGATAAAGTCGATGTTCAGAGTAGTGGTAATTTTTAATTGTTGTTATTACTGGACTTACCCAAGCAAAACTAAAGGTGATGTTACACGAGCCGATTTGTAACGCCGATTTTTAATGCATGTTGCACGAGACAACTTTTAACGCAACTTTGTTGCGGCAAATGGTATGTTACACCAGGGAATTTTTAATGCAACATTGCTCGCAACATTTGAAACCAGGCTCCTGCTCGACAAATCCCGGGCAACAAATATGGCGGACAATGAGTTTTGGTTCCCCGTGGTGCATTCTGGGACGGTGTTGCGTTAAAAGTCAGCGACGGGGGGTGTTACACTCACCAACAGCAACAAAATTCGGGCAACAATGTTGCATGTTTTTTAATCGCTTTCAAAAACCTGCAACGTGTTGCCGCAACAAAATCGCCCTGTGCGCCATGTTACACGAGACAACTCTTAACGCAACAATGTTGCGTTAAAAATCGGCGTTAAAAATCGGCTCGTGTAACATCACCTTAAAACAGGAGGGTTACCCTCGCACTAAGAGCTCAGGGGCCGCGCAGAAGGAGGGGCGTCTTCGATTTCTGATTGGTTGAAGCGTGTATTTCCTCAGAACGTGATTGGCTCTTGTTTGGCTCTGTAATTAGTTACTTTTTCACTTGCACAGATATCGATGCTGTGGCCTCTAAGGAAGCTGGTTTCATGACGCCGCTAATTTGCGCCAGCAAGTTTGATGCGCTCGAAGCTTGCCGCCTTCTGATTCAAAGAGGAGCTCAAGTCCTTAACACGAGATGCATTGCACAATCACCGCTACACTATGCAGCTCGCAAAGGACACGTTAGGATTGTGGAGGTACGTTTTCACCAGCGAGTTCGCTGATAGAAATATGGTAAAAAAGTCATGGAACAAGGTTGCGAGTACTGGTTGCATTGGATTCGCTACCACTGGCATATAGAAGACTAGGGGAAACTAAGCGCTTAAACTAGGTTCGTGGAACGGGTACCTTATAATTGATATATAAGCGGAGAAGTCCTACAACAGATGCATTTTTCGGCAGAGATATGCGCTATGATTTACTTGCTAGCCCTGGGCTCTTGTTCAAGAATTGACGGTAACACAACCTTCTTCGAATCGCCATTTCTGATAGCTTTGTCTCGACCGCGTTCTGGTTATAGGTGATAACGTGAAGGTGCCGGGTTTGAGCTACATACTACCCTGTTTTGACCATCTGTTTACACTGCGCGTTAGTAGCGTTCTTCAGTGCAGATTATATGCACATTGCGGGCCTACAATTTAATAGTAATGATAATAATAATAATAATAATAATAATAATACCATTTGTAATGCGCAAATTCCATACAATGTCCACATGCGCGTAACAATGATCGCTTAATAAAGTAAGATCTGCGACAAAAATAGCGGGATAAAAATAAAATGAAAAATACAATATTACAAAGATAAGCGACAGTGTCCTTGTTATACTACTCAGGTTCTTTTGACTGAGGGAGAAGCTCCTGTTAACCTCGAGGACAACGACAGGGCCACACCACTGCACGCTGCAGCCCAAGCAGGGCAGACACGAGTTATTCAA
>BLFK01001094.1:3848872-3860699 GCA_014634185.1 Astreopora myriophthalma
ATTTACAGCCAAGGTCTCGACGACAATGGAAACGATGATTTTTTTAAAATCAGTTTTCCGTTTCCAAATTACCATTCCAACTACCTTTACTCTGATCTCACATCCTCAATGTTTTTGTTAGGGAGCGCAACTGTTTCCCACTACACAGACTTGCACCCCCTGCCCCCTGTTATGTGCAGTCAAACGGAGCCAGCACGGGGCGATCAATTTTTTCCTTGCACGCGGTTTCCCGATGGAAAAGTTCAAGGACACAAACTGGCGAACAGTACTTCATGTAGCTGTAGCTTGCGCCGACATCGAGACGGTGGACTTGCTTTTAGAGGTATTTACAGCGTTGACCAGCAAACTGAAGGAACGCCAAACAGGGGGAGGGGAGAGGGGGAGGCAAGAGGCGTCATTTTCACCAGCCATACTGCGTTAGAGTCCCAAGAATTTTGACCAGGGTTATAGGTTCAGTGGTCGGTAAAATCCAAGGGACATCACATCAGCATATCACATATGGCGAAAACAATGATGTCCCAAGAATAATATGTGACAGGCGTGCAAAATGTACGGTTAATTTTATGAGCCGGTTGTCCGAGACTTCCGTCTACATGTTAAGTGATAAATTATGAAAAATATCATCATTTCGAGACCGATAACCGGTGCCAAAAGTTGGAGTCCTTTCACTTGTGTTTCGACTGACTTTTGCGGCTTCTTTATTTAATTTAATTTTGTCCTAGAACGGAGGTGATCGTCTTTTGGAAAGCAAAGATCAGTATGGGAAGACGGCAATTCACTACGCTGCAGCAACATGCAATGTTGATGTAAGTTGAGGTGATTTTATTTATGATGTGTTGATTTTAAAATCTTGGACATTGCTCAAAATCGGAATATTAACACCAAAATAAACCTGATCGCAAAAAGCTTACCGGTTTGATAGTAGAAGTAAATTGTAAAAATGTGCTTTTTTTTCCCGACATAACTGTGATGGCTATTGTTACCCATTCCTTATTCCGTGCAGGCTGGCTTGACCCTGTAGGTGTGATCTTCAGAACACCTTCACTTAAACTTTATGGATAATATTTTGGCCAGACAACTGCAAGTGGCACAACAATGCATTACTCAAACAATTGTTTCTTTAAACCCGCAGGTAATAAACCGCCTCATTCTCGTAGGAGCAGATGTTAGAGCCAAAGACAACGATGAACAGATTGCCCTTCACCTAGCAGCAGAGTATGTCCATATTGCTTTCATTTAATTGTTGAGTTAGCAAAAAGTTCCGTCCTACAAAAGATTAATGTCAAGTTTTCAAAAATGTTTCTAAGTTCCAAAATTAACATGAAGAGGGCAAAGTGGTATCTTGGAAGCAACGCCATTTTAGATTTTCTGACGTCATACGATTTCTAATAGAAAGCGGAAATTATCTGTTTAAACACCCAAAATGGCGGCCGTCATGGGCATATAGGCGATGGCTCACACCAAATGTCTTGAACCACTCACACGATACTCACTCCGCCTTTCAAACTGAAGTCTGTAACCGAAGTTTGTTAGAAATTACGTGCAACAACCTCCGGCATTGTTCACTGTGGTTTCCTTTAACTAGAAGCTGATAAATTCATTTTGAAAACCACAGGAGAAAGGAAAAACTGAACGAAGGCTCATTGACTCGTTTCTTTTTTAATCAGGAATGGTGTCCTCTGTGTAGTAAAAGCGCTGCTGACTGCATGCCCAGAATCTGTGAATGACAGTGACTATGGCTCTCGCACACCTCTTCATTTCGCAGCAAGAAGAGGACGAGTGGAGGTGGCAACGCATCTCTTGCAAAATGATGCAGAAGTGGACTACAGGTTATCAGTCAAAAAGAAACTGGGTACTAACTGCACGAAATGCGAGATAGGTCCTAACAGCGTGTTGTCGGTTGTGAACACATTTTTTCTCGTGAAGTCGCACCGACCAAATTTAAGGAAAAGAAACGTGGCTATTGATCAGCAAACTATTCAATCCTGACCACAGTCTTTTTACCGGAAGACCCAGCTCTCTATCTTATGGAATCTTCGAGTGCAAAGTAGGACTTAACGACGTTTTCAGTACTTCAGTTCTCGTTACATTCCTATACGTTAGGGACGTAAATGGAAAATCAGTTCGAAACTGTCCTCTAAAACGTCACTGCAGGTTTTTCTCTATTGCATGGAAAGCCAATTGTCTGACAACTAGCGATGCTTTCCCCGTTGTCTCCGAATGCCTTTCTCAGTGTAGGCCTAGATAAATTTCTTATATTGAAGTCCGAATGCCTAACTTTTAGTCTCTGTTCAATTGTTTGCCTTAGCTTTCCGATTTACTTTATTATTTCCCCTTACCAAGTGTACTGTTTCTTTATTTAAATTTTAATAGATCGTTTTCCCTCACGTGACCAGCGGCCATATTGATTTACTGAAACAAAAGGAAATATTTGCACAAAAATGAAGTTCAATTCCCCGAGGGTCGTTTTGGGACACCAAAATGGCCGCCGTTTCTTTGTTTTGGTACACCAGTTATGGCCGCCATGATGTCATGTGAAAACGATCTATTGATTCTTTTTTGCCGTTTTTCAATCTCTTCTAGAGATGATAATCGTCTCACACCATTATTTCACGCCGCTATGGTTGGATGTGGTCTGACAGTGGACACTCTGCTTCATTATGGCGCTGATATCAACGCTCTTGACAAAAACAGAGTAAGTAATCACCGAGAGACGGAATAATAGTAATAATAATAGTAATAGTTTATTGAAACACATTTTCGCATTTAAAAATGAATTACAATGTGTATTTACAATTAAAAAACATTGACAAACATATTGAATATAAAGATTATATAAAAATGTAGATTCTAACTATTATTATTAAAAGACATTACTGCACTAGAAAAAAAGCTTCTTTTAAACCGCTCCGTTCTACACTTATATAACGTTCTGTGGGTAGAATTTCTCATCGTACGTCCATGCGAGCTCACCCTCGTCATTGTCAGGTGCTTTGGGAGAGGGCCTTCCCCGTCAATTTTCTTTAAAGTTCTAATACAAAGATCATTGAGGCGTACGTCCAACCTTGGGCAATCAGCAAGTTCACGTGCCCTGCTGTAGGTTTGTTTGGGAAAGATAATACCAAAAGCTCGTTTCTGGACTCTTTCGAGCTGTTCAGAAAAATAGGAAGGAAGAGCATAATGCCAGACTACACATGCCTCTTCATCTGTTATTCGTCTGTGACAATTATGTTGCACATGTAATCATGTTATTGCTTTCAGTTGACAACGATTTTGAAGACTTTTTGACAAGGAACGTTTAACGAAATATATTTTCCGTTTTCGACCAAAGTGCTCCAAGTAGAAAGTGAGGTTAACTTCGCCTGTGTGGCATGAGGCATGTAGAGTTGTTGGTGATTCTGAGTGAATGGGACATTATCATAATCAACGGCTTACGGTATTCAGCGAAACGAAACGAAACGGAACAAGACGAAAAGGAATTTATTACACATGCAAGAGTTAACGTCAATTAATGCCACTAAGAATTATTCCCTCCCGCGGAAACTGTCCTCGCCAGATCGCTTGTTTCGCAAAATACCAATAGCGGTCGATTGGTAATCGACGAAACAAGGCTCGCAAATTATTTCTAGAAGCGCTCTGCCTTCGAAAGTTATATGATTAGATAAAGCCGATACTAGCTTACAGATCACACGAGAAATTTTGCCATCGCTACGAAAACCGTCCTCGCCAGATCCCTTGTTTCGCAAAATACCAATAGCGGTCGATTGGTAATTGACGAAACAAGGTATCTGGCAAGGACGGTTTTCGTGGCGAGGGCAAATTTCTCGTGTGATCTGTAAGCTAATATCCGCTTTATCTAACCCTATAACTTTCGAAGGTAGAGCGCTTCTAGAAATAATTTGCGAGCCTTGTTTCGCCGATTACCAATCGCCCGCTATTGGTATTTTGCGAAACAAGCGATCTGGCGAGGACAGTTTCCGCGGGAGGGAATAATTCTTAGTGGCATTAATTGACGTTAACTCTTGCATGTGTAATAAATTCATTTTCGTCTTGTTTCGTCTTGTTTCGTTTCGTTTTGTTTCGCTGAATACCGTAAGCCATAATCAACATCAATTTCAGCCTTTTTTGCCACCTGAATTTATTTTGCCCCAAGCGTCATCGGTAAGTATTCATGTACCACTCTTTTTCTTGATCTCAGAAAAGCCCAATAATATATTCGGCCTATCTTGGGAAACTGTTCGCTTTAAGAAAACTCATCAAGGGTGGAGCGGATGTTACAGTGGTATCAACAATGGGTTACAATTGCCTGGACGCGGCCATCATGTCGGGAAGAAGAGATATCTGCATGGAGATCATCAAACACGACAGGTAAAAATGAACGGTTTGCAGAGATAAGAGAAATTTACTTCCCAAAGAGGGAAATAAATGGTTTTACGGTGAGTGAGACTTGTTTAATACGTAATTTCGCACATTCACATTCCAGCTGGGGCATTCCTGCCTTCCTCGACTTAATTTCATAGGCTCTTTTTACAAGGCATCCAAGCTAGGCATTAAGTCAAAATCACCTTTCGCTCGCTCGCTCCCTCCCTCCCTCCCTCAGTACTTTGTGTTATCGTGGATGGCGGTTGCGCCCTCACCTTTGCCGGGATTGCGTCTTGTGTTTAACAATTATTCGCCGAAGGCGAAATAAGTATTGGTGATTATTTACCGAGACGTAGTCGAGGTAACTATTCACCAATATTCACTGAGCTTGAGGCGAATAATTGTTTTAGTTCAATTTTCAGCAGTGAATATCAAGAAAGTGCAAAACAACGTGCTAAAACACGACAAAAAGGCTCGAAAATTGCTTAGCCTAGCAGCCGCGCCTCCAAAATGTTATATTTAACAATTATTCGCCGAAGGCGAAGTGAATATTGGTGAATATTCCCCAATATTCACTGAGCCTGAGGCGAATAATTGTTTTACTATAATTTTCAGCGGTGAATATAAGAAAGTGCAAAACAACGAGCTAAAACACGATAAAAAGGCACGAAAAGTTCTTGCTTAGCTTAGAAGCCGCGCCTCCAAAATGTTATATTCACCAGGTAGCGCGGTGAGTATAACATCGAATTCTTATATTCACCGCTGAAAATTATACTAATAACCGGATAGCGCGCTTAATAATGATATCAACGAATTCTTGTATTCACTGCTGAAAATTATAGTAAATTTTTGGTTATCCCCAAGTCATTTTCTGATTTTCAATAATCGGCCTTGGTCATGATTGCTTGGCCGAAATTGATCTCATACGGACGGTTCATTATTTTTGTCCCAACAAACAGAGCTCACCTTTGACCAAAGTATGGAACATCACAGTCGCTTGATTATTGAAATTGAAGAGGCAATAAAAACTTGCTCCTTTTAGGTGGCGGGAAATTCTAAGCAACAGAAAATACGAGGGAGTGACTCCTATGCGACGACTCATTGAAAAGCATCCACAAGTTGCCAAAGTAAGTATACAAGAATCTCACTGGCTCTAGCCTGCAGTGCAGGCGTTATTTTGGAGCGGAACGCTTTTCGATGCCGCCATCTTGGATTGTAATTAGTTGACCGGTACTCCCTCGGCAAGTATTTCCTCGCCCCAATCCTCCACAGACACCAAATCTAAGATGGCGGCCTAATACGAAAATGTGCACTCGCGCGCCCAAAACACGCCTGCACTGCAGGCTCAGGCTACACTGGCTCAGACATCCAATTGCGTTCTAAAGACCAGGATACTTTTCAGTTCATCGCACATAAGCAGGAGCTCCTGACAGGTCAATTTATTCTGTTATAAATTCCTCGATCCTCACACGATTTCTTGATATTTTCTATCAGATCGTCTTGGACAAATGTATCGAGCATTCAACTCATCTGGACACGGATCCAAATTACTCAGTGAGTTCAAATTTTATATTATAGCCTCAAAACGAGATGAGTGTGGCAGTTGAAGGTATCGTTTAGCTTCTTCAATTACAGTCGAACTCTGCTTTACGGTACCCTGCGAGCAGTGGTTTCTCCTACGCCAAACGAGAGAGAAACCACTGCGAGCAACCGCTCTCTCCTTTGAGTTAAGCGCCGTCCAGCGCCGGGGACGAATAAATTAATTTTGAACCAGTAAAACCAGTTTAGAAACTGGTCTAAGCACTCACGCATGCGTCAAACAACAACCGCTGTATTTAGGCGAGCCCACTGTGTAACGATCAAGAATCAAAATGGCGTCTAAGTCCACTGCCAGCGGTCCTTATCCTGCGAACGATTACTTGTACGATAAAGCTTTGCGTACTATTCTTGAGGGCTTGAAATCCTTTGGAATAACGAAGCTAAGCAAAGAACAAAGACAAGCTCTTCTCCATTTTTCAAAGGGTCACGATAAAACGATACGGTACGTAAGTCACGATACGTAAGTCAGTTTACATCACGTGAAAAATCACGTGTGGCCTGACGCTCGCGCATGCTCGATGGAAAAGCAAACGGTTGCTCGCAGTGGTTTCTCTCTCGTTTGGCGTAAGAGAAACCACTGCTCGCAGGGTACTTTACGGAGACGCGCTTAATACGGACACCCCGTAATTTACGGACAGTTCTCTTTGTCCCTGGGGAAAGCCCATACAGTCTTTCTAAATTCAACCCGCTTAATACGGACAACGGACACTTTTTTCTTCCCCATCAACTAATTTCCATAGGAGGTTAGCCTCGCTAATACGGACACTCTTTCGTCAACTGTGTCCTTAATGAGCTTTATCTTTTGGGAGGGGACATAAAGATACCTTTTGATAATTCGCTCTAATAACTTTTTGAGTTAATTTACACAATCCGCTTAATAAGGACGCCCCATTAATACAGACACTATCCATGGTCCCTTCGGTGTCCGTATTAACGGGGTTCAACTGTACATATTTTCATGAACTTTCATTGCATCAATACTGAGCGGTTTTATTTGTTTTCTGCAGATCACGTACGACTTCAGTTTCATTTACCCGAAAATCGGTGAGGATATAGATATCGAGCAGAAGAGATACTTTGGAGCCAAGGTAGGTATTGATATCAATTAACAAGCGAAGTCGTTTTGCTACGCTGAAGCCTCATGAGGATAGAAAAGAAGCTGATGCATGATGAGAGGAGAGTATGGGCTGATGATGAGAGGAGACCAGGGTATACCCTGGCTCGAAAGCAGCAATTTCTATTACAATGATTCAGTTGCGAAAAACCAGGAAGAAATTTTTATCCCATTTTCAACCCAGATATTGTGGAATCAATACTGAAGCTAGAAAACCGCAATAATCAATAAGCTTGATAAGTTCTCAAAGATGAAAACGGACCCGGTCGAAACGTAACGTAAGGCACTTTTACTCGTCCCGATCCCTTCTCGAACAAGTTATTATGAACAGGTTGTTCCACATTAGCGAATATGTACTTTTTGTCTCCCGTTTAGACTATGTTGGATTGTTGCCGTGAGGAGCTGCTGTTTCACCCTCTCACAAGAGAGATTGTGCGAATGAAGTGGTGGGTAGCACACTCACTATGGTTGTTCTTTATTAGTACGTTATAGTTTTAATCTGAAATTGAAATTAAACCTGAAAGAAAGGTATCAGTCTGTTTCGGCCTACCCCAAGATCGGACCCACTATTTGCATCGCAGTTTCCGATTTTCGCGAAATCAAGCACTAGGTATAGTGACTTGCAGTTTTATTGTATTTTCAATGCAAATGCGCCATTAAAGGAATGAACGAAGACAAACCTGAGAAAAAATTCCGCTCTAATTTTCCAATATTAAGAATATTTTTTGTATAAAACCCCCAGGTTATTCGCATTAGCCTCTCATTTTACGTTTCGAATGACTCTCATTTCAATACCTTTATACACTTACGCAACTCATGTCACCTTTTTCCTCTTTATATGAAATGTGCACAGGAGGCGTATCGGTTTGACTGTGTTTTTCCTTGGAGCTGTGATATACGGTATATTCCTGGGCGTGTTCTCTCACTACCTCAACTGCTCTCATTCCATCGTATTTCAACCTTACCAGCCGGTGAGTTGATCACTTGATGGTCACTTGGTCGCATCGATCGACGATTAGTCAATCGGTTGCTCGACTGTTGGACGACGATTAATTTATGATGATAATTAGCAGCACCGTGCGCATCACTTGAGTGATGTAATGTCAGTATCGTCATCGTTATGACAGCAACGTCTTTGTAGTATTGTCAACATGTTTATCAACATTGTGGGGTATTTCTCAGCACCATCACTGGCAGCGTCGTCGACGGCGGCGGCGCGTCTTCGTTTTCGTTCCATCGTCATCAGGGCGACTTGTTCTTCGCCCTGATGACTGGTCAAATTGGCGTCATTTCCGGACGGACCCTTACACGATTCCCTTCTAGTGTATAGATAACAACCATCTTCATGGAGCCGTGCTCATTCATGAAATTCATCAATCAGAAATTGTCAAAGAATCGCTAAAATGTCGACATTCGGACATTCCAGCTTATCTCTAACTTAATCCCCGGGTTAAAAAAAAGGGCGGGGGGGGGAGGGGAAGGCGTCTACGCTGTGAGTGGCGATAAATGGTTTAATCACCCGTGCTTATTAATTTTTATGGCGTCCCATTGGTTATTTCTTTAGACTACCTATTACTGCAACAAAGATTTGCTGGAGCCTGAAGAATACCTAATTATTACCTTTTGCGTTGTGAATCTTCTCTTCGAAGCTTACCAGCTGTACAGTGTGGTGTGTATGAAAAGATGAAATATTTTCTTGCACTATAGTTAGTATGCTATGCTTGTAGAAATAATTGATATTACGTGTGACGATTCCCTATGCAAGATAAGCACCGTAAGTTCAGAAGTCGAAGAAGACCGACGATCAGTCTCACAGCTACTCTGTTGACAGCCTCGCTCCCAGGGTCTTTCATCTCTCCACCCCAGAGGGAGCGGGGTTGGCGAAAGACACTGGTGCAGGCATTTCACTCGTCTCCCAAAATCTGGGGGATGACAAAAATTTGTATCGAGGGAGGGACTGAGGGGAGAAAATTTGCATGCGCTCAGCCCACTACATTACGGGCCGGGATGAGTTTGTGTTTGGACACCGAAAACTGAAGCACGAGCTGCTGCGCGGCTTTGTGGGTCTGTGGGAGACAATGCACAATCAACGAATTGGTTTGTCCTTGTCACAAAACGAGTGTTTGCTGCATTAAACTGCGCGAGCGACGACTATTAAATAACTTCTGGGCTTTTAAGACAACGATTGCGAAGAGCCAAACGTCGTTTGAAAGAGCAAAAAGGTGTACGGAGTTATTACCGACCATCTGTGCCTTGAACGCTGAAAAGTTCGAGGACAATTAAGAAAAAACATCGTATTCAAAGCAGCCCTGCGTGAGGAGTAGCCACCGCGGATCGACTCATTTCAGATTGCGAAGCACAGCCGAGTGAGGAAAGAACATTACTTTTCCAACGGCTGTGATATTTTCTTTTCTCTAGCGCCCTCAACACGGCATCATGTATATTTATCTTTATCAAGTGTATCCATATTAATCTACGTTTAACCTCCTCAGAGGTGGATGTACCTTGACGTCAATAATTTCTTGGAAGTATCCACTTACGTGACAGCACTTGTCACTGTTTACCCGCCAAATGGAGGAATCAGCGATGAAATGGATCCGCAATGGGCCGTGGGAGTGATAGCTCTGTTGTTAGCCTTTGCTGTTATGCTGGTTCAGCTACAACTGTGAGTTGCTGGTTTCCAGGCTGAGAGTAAAACGCTAATGGCAATAGCCTGCAAATAAAACAAAAATAATGTATCTGAAAGTTTTTAATCGGGTGTCGACAGTAATTTCGGGATTGCCTCGGTTTTGCATTACTACGCATAACGATTGGTTGAAAAACCTAGCGCCACATTCGGATTTATAAGCCAATCAAAGGCAAAAGCAAAACTAATTCCGACCTGCTCTCACTCGTTTTCCCGCGCTTGTGTGGGTTTCACGTGTTTGCTTTGGATTCTGATTGGCTGATTTGATTGTCTTCCTCTGTCCTGATAGGCCAAAGTAGTTGCTATGGTTTTGGTTTTACGACGCTCAATTGAAAACCGCGCTGAAGCAAAGACAACAGGTTATCGGTAATAAGCACATACAAACCCAGCAACTGTCAAGTGCCAGTGCACATCATTTGCACTAAAACTTGTACCCGTCTCCAAGCGCGGGAAAACACAAACGTGTGGCAAGCGCGGGAAAAAAAACAACGGGTGCTAAGCGCGGGAAATACAAAAGTGATGCTTAGCACGGGAAAACACGTGTCTGGTATCAAGTGTAAGAAAATGCGCGGCTAGTGTAGCGTTACACTTGAATTAATGACATAAAAGTAAGAATAAGAACCAGAAGTTTTGCCTTTTTGTTTCCGCAGACTTTTTTGCTCAGGTATTTATGTGACGATGTTGATTGAAGTCCTTAAATCTGTTTCCAAGGTGAGTGATTAAAGTTCCGTTGTGATTTTAAAACATCAGTGCGTGTAACCGCCAACACGGCTTCACTAGCGCATCTTACATCTTGTATCTAGTGGTTACTTTGTTCATAATGATTCCTATTTATCTTTCAGGTGATTTTGGTCTTCTCTGTCCTTATTCTTGCCTACGGAATAATCTTTTTCCTCTTATTGGGAGACGAGGTAAACAAATTCTGCCATTGCTTCAAAGAATGCCTTTGTTCACCTGGGACATGCGCGTTCGATTCATGTGCCAAATTGATACACTTCGGGAGTGCACAAACTTCTACGCACGATTTATATCACGAAATTTTGGAGGATAGTCTTAACCTGGTGTATTTGATAGCTTTGTTTGGTCTAAGCGGTAGACCCTTAAAATAGTTTGATAATCCACACGTTTCACGCAGAGCACCATAACTTTACAGCTAAGAAAGATTTTAAAAATATTCGGCCATATTTTTTTCCGACGGGAAAAATCCACAGCCTTACGCTTGCGACAGGGACCGCGCAGACGGAGGGACTGGGGGGGGGTGGGGCTTTTCAAGCATGCCTTTCACCCCCAATTTGCCTCACGTGTTCGTCCTTAGCCCCCCACTCAAAACCTTGCTGTGCAGGCCCTGTGCGATCAGTATGTTTCATCTACTAGCCACTCGTCTGTCGCACAAATTTCCCAAGAAATGCACCTGCGACGCTCTTTGCTGATCGCCCCGAATTCAACAAGACAAATATGGACAATGATGAGAAATCTTTTGATTGCAGTTGTCCTATCAGAACACTTACATGTCCATCCTCAAGGTGTTCGACATGATGGCTGGAGGAATCGAGTTTAACCATTATTTTGTCGAGAAAAAGATCCCAATGCCAGATCTGGCGCGATTCATCTGCTTCACGTTTATAATCGTTATGTCGCTGTCGCTCATGAATTTGCTGGTGAGTGCATGAACACGATGTTGTTCAAAGGATTTTACTTCGACCACTCGGTATGTCTTTATGCCATATTAGGCGCAAGGTTAAAGGCAGCTCGAATTAGTGCCTTAGGTGAGGAGGTGGGGACCGGCTGACTCGGTTTAGGGCGCCGGACTTGAAATTTGAGTTTATCTCCCAATGTATTCATTAGCTGGAACTGTGGTTCAAGCGAATAGATCGTTTTCACATGACGTCACGACAACATGTTTGAACAAGTTTGCAATCATTTGTTACGATCTCTACTCAATTTTATAACCCAATTTCAACGACTTCGATTCTTGTCTTTACAGATTGGTTTGGCCGTCGGAGATATTGAAGCCGTACAAAAAAATGCAGAGCTCAAGAGACTTAAAACGCAGGTGATAACACTGG
>BLFK01001094.1:3862148-3880567 GCA_014634185.1 Astreopora myriophthalma
TTTCAGCAGTGAATATCAAGAAAGTGCAAAACAACGTGCTAAAACACGACAAAAAGGCTCGAAAATTGCTTAGCCTAGCAGCCGCGCCTCCAAAATGTTATATTTAACAATTATTCGCCGAAGGCGAAGTGAATATTGGTGAATATTCCCCAATATTCACTGAGCCTGAGGCGAATAATTGTTTTACTATAATTTTCAGCGGTGAATATAAGAAAGTGCAAAACAACGAGCTAAAACACGATAAAAAGGCACGAAAAGTTCTTGCTTAGCTTAGAAGCCGCGCCTCCAAAATGTTATATTCACCAGGTAGCGCGGTGAGTATAACACCGAATTCTTATATTCACCGCTGAAAATTATACTAATAACCGGATAGCGCGCTTAATAATGATATCAACGAATTCTTGTATTCACTGCTGAAAATTATAGTAAATTTTTGGTTATCCCCAAGTCATTTTCTGATTTTCAATAATCGGCCTTGGTCATGATTGCTTGGCCGAAATTGATTTCATACGGACGGTTCATTATTTGTGTTCCAACAAACAGAGCTCACCTTTGACCAAAAACAAGACCTTCCCAACGTATATAGCAGCCGTAAGCTTTTACAGAAGGAGCATGAGGCATAAAGCATTGATTCTTATGACCAACTGGCTAGGAAATTTTGGGGTAGTATGGAACATCACAGTCGCTTGATTATTGAAATTGAAGAGGCAATAAAAACTTGCTCGTTTTAGGTGGCGGGAAATTCTAAGCAACAGAAAATACGAGGGAGTGACTCCTATGCGACGACTCATTGAAAAGCATCCACAAGTTGCCAAAGTAAGTATACAAGAATCTCACTGGCTCTAGCCTGGAGTGCAGGCGTTATTTTGGAGCGGAACGCTTTTCGATGCCGCCATCTTGGATTGTAATTAGATGCTTGACCGGTACTCCCTCGGCAAGTATTTCCTCGCCCCAATCCTCCACAGATACCAAATCTAAGATGGCGGCCTAATACGAAAATGTGCACTCGCGCGCCCAAAACACGCCTGCACTGCAGGCTACACTGGCTCAGACATCCAATTGCGTTCTAAAGACTGGAATACTTTTCAGTTCATCGCACATAGGCAGGAGCTCCTGACAGGTCAATTTATTCTGTTATAAATTCCTCGATCCTCACACGATTTGTTGATATTTTCTATCAGATCGTCTTGGACAAATGTATCGAGCATTCAACTCATCTGGACACAGATCCAAATTACTCAGTGAGTTAAAACTTTATATTATAGCCTCAAAACGAGTTGAGTGTGGCAGTTGAAGGTATCGTTTAGCTTCTTCAATTACAGTTGAACTCCGCTTTACGGTCACCCGCTTAATACCCCATAATTTACGGACAGTTCTCTTTGTCCCTGGGTGAAGCCCATACAGTCTTTCTAAATTCAACCCGCTTAATACGGACAACGGACACTTTTTTCTTCCCCATCAACTAATTTCCATAGGAGGTTAGCCTCGCTAATACGGACACTCTTTCGTCAACTGTGTCCTTAATGAGCTTTATCTTTTGGGAGGGGACATAAAGATACCTTTTGATAATTCGCTCCAATAACTTTTTGAGTTAATTTACACAATCCGCTTAATAAGGACGCCCCATTAATACAGACACTATCCATGGTCCCTTCGGTGTCCGTATTAACGGGGTTCGACTGTACATTTTTTCATGAACTTTCATTGCATCATTACTGAGCGGTTTTAGTTGTTTTCTGCAGATCACGTACGACTTCGGTTTCATTTACCCGAAAATCGGTGAGGATATAGATATCGAGCAGAAGAGATACTTTGGAGCCAAGGTAGGTATTGATATCAATTAACAAGCGAAGTCGCTTTGCTGCGCTGAAGCCTCATGAGGATAGAAAAGAAAGCTGATGCATGATGAGAGGAGAGTATGGGCTGATGATGACAGGAGACCAGGGTATACCCAGGCTCGAAAGCAGCAATTTCTATTACAATGATTCAATTGCGAAAAAACACGAAGAAAGTTTTATCCCATTTTCAACCCAGATATTGCGGAATCAATACTGAAGCTAGAAAACCGCAATAATCAATAAGCTTGATAAGTTCTCAAAGATGAAAACGGACCCGGTCGAAAGGTAACGTAAGGCACTTTTACTCGTCCCGATCCCTTCTCGAACAAGTTATTATGAACAGGTTGTTCCACATTAGCGAATATGTACTTTTTGTCTCCCGTTTAGACTATGTTGGATTGTTGCCATGAGGAGCTGCTGTTTCACCCTCTCACAAGAGAGATTGTGCGAATGAAGTGGTGGGTAGCACACTCAATATGGTTGTTCTTTATTAGTACGTTATAGTTTTAAAGGAGCTATGTCACGGTTAAATGAGTTTGAAAAGTTTAGCTAAACTTTTCAATTTTGTTGTTTGTAATCCGTGTCAATCTTCTCCATCCTTAACCATCCTTGTTCCTTTCTGGTTTATTATTATCTCTTTTGTGTTTTTCCACCTTTGCAAAGCATTATTTTCAGGTTTCCTTCAATTTAAAGGTAAATTTGTCGATGATCAAAATACCTCAAAATATCGTGACAGAGCCCCTTTAATCTGAAATTGAAATTGAACCTGAAAGAAAGGTATCAGTCTGTTTCGGCCTACCCCAAGATTGCACCCACTATTTGCATCGCAGTTTCCGATTTTCGTGAAATCAAGCACTAGGTACAGTGACTTGCAGTTTTATTGTATTTTCAATGCAAATGCGCCATTAAAGGAATGAACGAAGACAAACCTGAGAAAATTCCGCTCTAATTTTCCAATATTAAGAATATTTTTTGTATAAAACCCCCACGTTATTCGCATTAGCCTCTCATTTTACGTTTCGAATGACCCTCA
Organism: Astreopora myriophthalma; assembly: GCA_014634185.1. Classification (NCBI taxonomy): domain Eukaryota; kingdom Metazoa; phylum Cnidaria; class Anthozoa; order Scleractinia; family Acroporidae; genus Astreopora; species Astreopora myriophthalma. The sequence goes on from BLFK01001094.1 coordinate 3,865,020, forward strand.
TTTCAATACCTTTATACACTTACGCAACTCATGTCACCTTTTTCCTCTTTATATGAAATGTGCACAGGAGGCGTATCGGTTTGACTGTGTTTTTCCTTGGAGCTGTGATATACGGTATATTCCTGGGCGTGTTCTCTCACTACCTCAACTGCTCTCATTCCATCGTATTTCAACCTTACCACCCGGTGAGTTGATCACTTGATGGTCACTTGGTCGCATCGATCGACGATTAGTCAATCGGTTGGTCGACTGTTGGACGACGATTAATTTATGATGATAATTAGCAGCACCGTGCGCATCACTTGAGTGATGTAATGTCAGTATCGTCATCTTTATGACAGCAACGTCTTTGTAGTATTGTCAACATGTTTATCAACATTGTGGGGTATTTCTCAGCACCATCACTGGCAGCGTCGTCGACGGCGGCGGCGCGTCTTCGTTTTCGTTCCATCGTCATCAGGGCGACTTGTTCTTCGCCCTGATGACTGGTCAAATTGGCGTCATTTCCGGACGGACCCTTACACGATTCCCTTCTAGTGTATAGATAACAACCATCTTCATGGAGCCGTGCTCATTCATGAAATTCATCAATCAGAAATTGTCAAAGAATCGCTAAAATGTCGACATTCGGACATTCCAGCTTATCTCTAACTTAATCCCCGGGTTAAAAAAAAGGGCGGGGGGGGGAGGGGAAGGCGTCTACGCTGTGAGTGGCGATAAATGGTTTAATCACCCGTGCTTATTAATTTTTATGGCGTCCCATTGGTTATTTCTTTAGACTACCTATTACTGCAACAAAGATTTGCTGGAGCCTGAAGAATACCTAATTATTACCTTTTGCGTTGTGAATCTTCTCTTCGAAGCTTACCAGCTGTACAGTGTGGTGTGTATGAAAAGATGAAATATTTTCTTGCACTATAGTTAGTATGCTATGCTTGTAGAAATAATTGATATTACGTGTGACGATTCCCTATGCAAGATAAGCACCGTAAGTTCAGAAGTCGAAGAAGACCGACGATCAGTCTCACAGCTACTCTGTTGACAGCCTCGCTCCCAGGGTCTTTCATCTCTCCACCCCAGAGGGAGCGGGGTTGGCGAAAGACACTGGTGCAGGCATTTCACTCGTCTCCCAAAATCTGGGGGATGACAAAAATTTGTATCGAGGGAGGGACTGAGGGGAGAAAATTTGCATGCGCTCAGCCCACTACATTACGGGCCGGGATGAGTTTGTGTTTGGACACCGAAAACTGAAGCACGAGCTGCTGCGCGGCTTTGTGGGTCTGTGGGAGACAATGCACAATCAACGAATTGGTTTGTCCTTGTCACAAAACGAGTGTTTGCTGCATTAAACTGCGCGAGCGACGACTATTAAATAACTTCTGGGCTTTTAAGACAACGATTGCGAAGAGCCAAACGTCGTTTGAAAGAGCAAAAAGGTGTACGGAGTTATTACCGACCATCTGTGCCTTGAACGCTGAAAAGTTCGAGGACAATTAAGAAAAAACATCGTATTCAAAGCAGCCCTGCGTGAGGAGTAGCCACCGCGGATCGACTCATTTCAGATTGCGAAGCACAGCCGAGTGAGGAAAGAACATTACTTTTCCAACGGCTGTGATATTTTCTTTTCTCTAGCGCCCTCAACACGGCATCATGTATATTTATCTTTATCAAGTGTATCCATATTAATCTACGTTTAACCTCCTCAGAGGTGGATGTACCTTGACGTCAATAATTTCTTGGAAGTATCCACTTACGTGACAGCACTTGTCACTGTTTACCCGCCAAATGGAGGAATCAGCGATGAAATGGATCCGCAATGGGCCGTGGGAGTGATAGCTCTGTTGTTAGCCTTTGCTGTTATGCTGGTTCAGCTACAACTGTGAGTTGCTGGTTTCCAGGCTGAGAGTAAAACGCTAATGGCAATAGCCTGCAAATAAAACAAAAATAATGTATCTGAAAGTTTTTAATCGGGTGTCGACAGTAATTTCGGGATTGCCTCGGTTTTGCATTACTACGCATAACGATTGGTTGAAAAACCTAGCGCCACATTCGGATTTATAAGCCAATCAAAGGCAAAAGCAAAACTAATTCCGACCTGCTCTCACTCGTTTCCCCGCGCTTGTGTGGGTTTCATGTGTTTGCTTTGGATTCTGATTGGCTGATTTGATTGTCTTCCTCTGTCCTGATAGGCCAAAGTAGTTGCTATGGTTTTGGTTTTACGACGCTCAATTGAAAACCGCGCTGAAGCAAAGACAACAGGTTATCGGTAATAAGCACGTAAAAACCCAGCAACTGTCAAGTGCCAATGCACGTCATTTGCGCTAAAACCTGTACCCGTCACCAAGCGCGGGAAAACACAAACGTGTGGCAAGCGCGGGAAAAAAACAAACAACGGGTGCTAAGCGCGGGAAATACAAAAGTGATGCTTAGCACGGGAAAACACGTGTCTGGTATCAAGAGTAAGAAAATGCGCGGCTAGTGTAGCGTTACACTTGAATTAATGACATAAAAGTAAGAATAAGAACCAGAAGTTTTGCCTTTTTGTTTCCGCAGACTTTTTTGCTCAGGTATTTATGTGACGATGTTGATTGAAGTCCTTAAATCTGTTTCCAAGGTGAGTGATTAAAGTTCCGTTGTGATTTTAAAACATCAGTGCGTGCAACCGCCAACACGGCTTCACTAGCACATCTTACATCTTGTATCTAGTGGTTACTTTGTTCATAATGATTCCTATTTATCTTTCAGGTGATTTTGGTCTTCTCTGTCCTTATTCTTGCCTACGGAATGATCTTTTTCCTCTTATTGGGAGACGAGGTAAACAAATTCTGCCATTGCTTCAAAGAATGCCTTTGTTCACCTGGGACATGCGCGTTCGATTCATGTGCCAAATTGATACACTTCGGGAGTGCACAAACTTCTACGCACGATTTATATCACGAAATTTCGGAGGATAGTCTTAACCTAGTGTATTTGGTAGCTTTGTTTGGTCTAAGCGGTAAACCCTTAAAATAGTTTGATAATCCACACGTTTCACGCAGAGCACCATAACTTTACAGCTAAGAAAGATTTTTAAAATATTCGGCCATATTTTTTCTGACGGGAAAAATCCACAGCCTTAAGCTTGCGACAGGGACCGCGCAGAGGGAGGGACTGGGGGGTGGGGCTTTCAAGCATGCCTTTCACCCCCAATTTGCCTCACGTGTTCGTCCTTAGCCACCCACTAGAAAACTTGCTGCGCAGGCCCTGTGCGATCAGTATGTTTCATCTACTAGCCACTCGTCTGTCGCACAAGTTTCCCAAGAAATGCACCTGCGACGCTCTTCGCTGATGGCCCCTAATTCAACAAGACAAATATGGACGATGATGAGAAATCTTTTGATTGCAGTTGTCCTATGAGAACACTTACATGTCCGTGCTCAAGGTGTTCGACATGATGGCTGGAGGAATCGAGTTTAACCATTATTTCGTCGAGAAAAAGATCCCAATGCCAGATCTGGCGCGATTCATCTGCTTCACGTTTATAATCGTTATGTCGCTGTCGCTCATGAATTTGCTGGTGAGTGCATGAACACGATGTTGTTCAAAGGATTTTACTTCGTCCACTCGGTATGTCTTTATGCCATATTAGGCGCAAGGTTAAAGGCAGCTCGGACGAGTGCCTTAGGTGAGGAGGTGGGGACCGGCTGACTCGGTTTAGGGCGCCGGACTTGAAATTTGAGTTTATCTCCCAATGTATTCATTAGCTGGAACTGTGGTTCAAGCGAATAGATCGTTTTCACATGACGTCACGACAACATGTTTGAACAAGTTTGCAATCATTTGTTAGGATCTCTACTCAATTTTATAACCCAAGTTCAACGACTTCGATTCTTGTCTTTACAGATTGGTTTGGCCGTCGGAGATATTGAAGCCGTACAAAAAAATGCAGAGCTCAAGAGACTTAAAACGCAGGTGATAACACTGGAACCAGTGTCGTACGAAAACGGTATTGATCAATAACGATATTGATTGAAGCGACATTGACTGAAAATATATCGCTTGGAACGATATCGTTTGATCACGATATTCATATTGATTGAAATGATATTGATTGTTTGATTTGATTGATTGATTTGATTGATTGATTGATTGATTTGATTGATTGATTGATTGATTGATTGATTGATTGATTGATTGATTGATTGATTGATTGATTGAAAACGACAATGACTGAAAATACCGAGCCTATTCTGAACTGACTGGTACTTCTCTAAAACTTAAATTTATCGTTTTACTTTTTTTTTAAAATCAGATAGAGGCAATTCATCAGTTCGAACAGAAGCTGCCTCTACGCTGTCTGGAAAAGTTATATGTGCCACAATTAGTCATCAGACCAAACTCGACCTCCAATTCTTTCCTAAGGAAACTAACGGTAAGATTTTCCCGACATTCTTTGTCAGAGAGGTCACATAAATGATCAGGGAGCAAAGAGAAATGGGTTGGTCAAACTTTCAAAAATTGCAACGCTAGCTGCAGTCAACGAAAGAGAATGCTTGCTAATGTACTGGGAATGACGTGCTTTTGTGCAGTGGTGCAACCAAGCAGAACGATTCGAGAGAATTTCCCAAACCATTTCTGCGCCATTTTGAATTAATGTTTCAAACACATTTCAATAATCCGTAATTGCTTTAGAAACAGTTTGTGAGCACTCTAAACAACGCTGAACGCAAACGACCTAACTAATCAAGACAAGATGGTCAAGGGGATACAAGAAGATGAAAAATCTTAGTTGTCACTTGAAAAGTCTCCCAAATTATGTTTTCTTGCCGTTGTGCACATGCGCAAATCATGTCCCAGGCCAAAAATTCCTTTAAATTCTTTGGGGGTGGGGAGGGCGAGTGAGTGCATTCTATGTTGAATGAATCCTTTACCACCCCCAGGTGATTTTGTTGGAGAGGTGCTGATGACGATAACATTGAGGACGTTAACATTCTGGCCTCTGTTGTTCAAAAGGTGGATAACGCTATCCAGCGGATAAGTGCTAGCAAAAAATCAATTGAATTATCCAGTGGATAGCGCTATCCACCCTTCGAACAACTGGGGCCTGGTGATCCCCGGAATCGCATCAGGTTAATTGTGAGCGATATATTTTGATTGGTTTTAGTTTTATGATGAGACTGAACGATTCATTTTGCAATGTCTTTCGTGTATTCTTTTTAGTGGTACTTTGGTTTGGTAGACTATGCACACTGGAAATTGGCGGCTGATACTCAAATTAAGGATGACGACTGGATGGCAGCCATGCAAGGGCAACTCAGCGAGCATAAGGACAGGTGAATAGCTGGGCCGAGAAATATGACGTTTAACTTTTGAGCCGCTTCATCCAAACAGTTTCCATAAATAGGAACCTCCATCAGCACAGGAGTAGACGAGGCTATTTTAAGCTTTTGAAATTCCCGCCATAACTGGTTGCCATGGTTGCAAGTGCTCTCCGCCGTGCGAAAAAAAAGGCGTGGCATAAGTGAGCTGTCAGTCGCTGTCACGGTGAAGCCATTTCATTAGACGAGCGTGCCTGCCTGCATGTTTTCAGCGCGCGAATTGTCGTTCCAAGAATACATCGGTCTACTCCCATGTTGGCGTACGAACCCAGTGATGACGATGGACGCTTCTGCCCATGGCAACCTGCCAAACAGTATTTTCGTGTTTGTTTAAAAAAACACCCTCCCCTCTCTCTTAACCCATATCAGATTTCCAGTATCTTTTTATATGATCGCATGTATTTTTGTTGGAACAATTTTACTTTTCAGTTTCTGGTCCAAAGAAACGACGAAACCATCATCAACCTCGTTCCCAGGGCTTTTCTCTGCCCGAGGAAGGGGCGGGCGGCGGAGAAAAGCCCTGGGAACGAGGTTGAATTCCCATAAGAACTTACACAAGGACGGACTGTGCTCTATTATTGCACTTTGTTTTTTGGGGACTTACCATGTAAAAAGGACTATTCATACTAAGATATTGCTGCCTAATTTTCAGTTTCACATCGTTAAGGACGGAGCTCAAATCACAGAGGACAATACTCGAGACCATTTGCGACCAGCTGGGAGCAAGACAACTGTCCAATAATCGAAGGAATATACTGCATGACCTTTAGGATTGAGATGCGTTCAAAGGTCAAGTGATCTTATGTTAAGCATCTTATTCCCAACCGACGAGCTTCTGGGCCACGGCAGATTGCGCACTTTAGAGTTTGTGGGAGTCTGGGTACGGTTAGTACGAATGCGTGATGGATTATGGGATTTTCAGGGGAATACCGATACGGCGGCCATCTTGAATTCTATTGTTCTGAAAAAGATATTGTCGGATGCCTAGGGGAGCAAATTCGCACACAGCGTGGGTATAAATTTGGTTTTGGTTCAATAATTTTCAAACCAGATCAATTTTCGTATTCGTTTTGTCTCAGATTAGTTATGGTGTGAAACAAAGGATGTAAAAATCAAAGTGGCTTGAAAATTGAAAACCAAATTTATACCCACAACATGTATGAATGTGCCCCTGAGCATCCCATAATATCTTTCGCACAACAATAGAATCCAATATGACCGCCGTATCGGCAAAACGTCTATAGATCGTTTTCACTCACGTGACCAGCGGCCATATTAATTTACTGGAACAAAAGGAAATATTTGCATAAAAATGAAGTTAAATTCCCTGAAGATAGTTAAGGTACACCACTATGGCTGCCGTTTCTTTGTTTAGCTACACCAATATGGCCGCCGTGACGTCATATGAAAACGATCTATTAGGCCCGTTTACGAAAAACTTGAACGAATCCCGATTTATGTATCTGAGGTTTAAAGCAGTTGAGGAAAGTCACACAAGCGCAAAATATCTCTTCTTTGGTCAAGAGGTTTCATAGCGTGGTTAAAGTTTACACGTGTACTCAGGAGATTTGATAGGGTTCTTCTCCTTTGGACTTTGATTGCTTCCGTGACGGCACTGTCAAATCCATATCTAGTACCCAGACTCCTAATCAAAGTATTGTAATGTGAGATTGTTCGATCGTTATCGCTAAAAGGAGTTTACTGTTAAAAGGATATACAGGGATATACCCTTAAGAACTGTGATTGCAAAACTTTATACCAGTAACTAAATGAAACTGCTAACATGCCCTTAAAATTGGCGATGTTCTTAGTGACAACCAAACAAAAGTAATATCTTGTACAGTACTGCTTAACTTGATGTCTTCATTTAAAATTCCACCGCCAAATAAAATTCTCCTTGGAACTGGCGACTTTTATTTCTAATTCGCGACTGCTGGGGTGAAGTACGTAGGAAACGTCTTGAAATATTAACAACGAAATAATATTCATAGAGGGTAAAACAATGGATAAAAAGCCGTAAAGTCGGTTCCCTGGTCGAAAAGTAAAAATAACATGGACGAAAACTGACAAACATTCCAGGACATTTACTCTTCTCTTTTGGTTGCTATGTTACTTTTTTTGCTTTAAAATCCCACTCTGCTGATTCACGATTCTCTAGTCTTAACTCGTGTTACAAGTCACCAAGCAAGAACAACACACACCAACCCCGAAAGGATGAAGGCAAGTGTTGGAAATAGAGTCCAAAATGGCTGATAATTTGTCATCTTTCTATGTCACATATATTACTTACCTCGTGGTCAGCTGTGACCGGCCGTAGCCGCCACATCTACGAAGTTAGAAACAAAACCCCCGTACTTGAATGCAGCTTTAAAACTTTAAAATCTTCAGAGCAAAGACGAAATACGGGTGAGGGTGCGGGCTTATGATTCAACTGAAAAATGAACAGAGAAGTTGTTACACAAGTGAAATTTGCGCAAAATGCACAACGGGGACGAAGAAGACAATACTTACTTTCAGCCCAAAACTGTAGCAAATACAATATTAAAAGCACACCGAGAACAAATAACCTCTATGCTCGTAAACACGATGCTGTAAAATGAATACTGCTTTGCTTTGTGTGGAAAATTCAAAGACTTACATACTGTCGCAGAATATGAATAAAATTTGTCATTAACACATCAAACAATTCACTTCCACTTCCATTGTATTCTGGATGCTTGAGAATTGATCACGTGACTTCGCCTCCTCGAGGATAAGATTGGAAAAGTATGGGAACGGTGTAGTTTGAATTATACAACTAGAGAGCAAAAGACAATTATACGACTAGAGTTTAAAAGTGAAAACATAATTTTCGCGGTCAAATGGTCAAGACAGCTGCAACACTTCCAGTCCCGTTTCGGCCCTTGGCCAGCTCTCGGATACCATGGAGCCCATATACGTCACGGCATTTTCACAGACCGAGCTGTGTTCAGACAAATTTGTTCAGGCAAGTTTTTCAGGCGAAAGTTCAGTTCCAGTCCGCACGCGTCCAAACAATTAATTATGCAATTCTCATGAATGCCTGGCGAGGCTCCTGTGGGAGACTGAATTCGCGGGAAAATCAATCTAAAACTAGCTCAGTCTAGGAAAACGCCGTAACCACACCTTTCTATGGTTTATAGGCTGATAAACAACGCGGGATGTTGGAAGAACACGACAAGAATTCGTAAATCACGAGCCATACAGCCTATGAACCATAGAAATGAGTGGTTTATTGCTTTTATATAATAATTCTGGAAACTCGCAAAATTGCCATGAGTTTATTCGTACAATAAGCCATAGCTAATCGACCAATCAGAGAGCGTGCATTTATTTCGTTATTGTATAAACAAATATATTGAAGTTGTAAGCTCTGGGTGACAACATGACAAGAGAAACAACGCAATCTCCTATTAAACTTCAAGAAGCTGTCACAAATGGACGATTCAAAGACAAACATTGTTTTTGTTTCTGTGGCAACTTCTGGGAAGTAAAAACTTTCATAAAGATTAATTGTTTTCCAAGCTTCCTTGCCAATCTCAACACAAATTCACACAGTTGGTACTCGATTTGAATGTCGTGTTGATTAAAAGTGTGTGGGTTTTGATGGGCCAAGTGGAGTGGTTTTCCCCTTTCTTCAAAAACCAACATTTCCAAATTCCAATTCAATCTAGATTCAGTGGACAAATCGCCATTCTGTGGAGGTGCCACTGCTACTTCCATTCTGTTTATTTCTTTATTTTGTTTCTTTATTTCTTCATTTATTTATTATGTTGTTGTGTAGTTACTGAGTGGAAACTGCACAGAACATTATTTTTATCGTAACATTTAATACATGCATGATCAAACTACCCCTACTAATCAGGAAATTCTAAAATGACTGATAAAGTATTTAAAACATAAGATAATATGCCATCATATACTGCATTGCTTTCAGCTCATGGAGAAGAGTTCTTTGAGCTGGTTCATGGTGTCTTCTGGTGATGTTACTTTATGTCCAACAGTTCGTTCATCCATGTAGATTTCATAATCATTTCCTCCCTGAAGTAAAGTAAAATTATGTTCTGAGTAAAGAAATCACACTTTCTGAGTCAATGGTAGAAAAACCACCGACAGACTGAGTTAGCCTCACAATGTCCAAAGATTCCCTTTTATAATTTGCGCACAAGTACTGGTACAGTGGTAGATCATAATTTCAGAACTTTGCCTTGTGTGTGTGGATTACTGGTAGTTTTATCGTATCTTTGTATTTTGATTTCCTGATCCTAGAGGAAGCTTCCATAAACACAGCAGTGTTGTCACTACGACCTGTGAAACGTCTAGGAAGGGGAAACCGCTGAGCTTAACTCTTTACTAGCCTGTGAAGAAAATTTTTTGCTACATTTTTTTTTGCCCAAACCTTGGATCAACCTATTATTATTATTATTATTATTATTATTATTATTATTATTATTATTATTATCAATCAATCAGTTATTTTTGTCAATCATGCCAACCTATTATTTGCTGCCGTAGTCCTTGCATCTGTACGTTACATGTACTGCTAAAAACTTCTATTAAATATTGTCTCACAAATTTTGTTTATGACCAAATACCTCTAAGAACATTACCTGATAACATTTGTCCCCAAAGAAATGAATTTCCTTGTAACCATCTGCATCCACGTGTCTGAGACAATACGTTTTGTCCCAGCCTTTTGGAAAAACATCGAAACTTATCTGACCCCCTATGCTGAGTTGGAGTCCATAATCCGCAAACTTTTCCCTCAGAACTGAAACAAATTTATCCCTAACCCTGTGTACCTGCAACAACAACAATGCTTTATTTACTCTAAACACTAAAAGACATATTTACATAGCAAGTGATAAAACTACAGTAACTTAAGAAATAGATATGCTTAAAGTTGAGCCAGGAGGATAAAAGAACCTTGTGGTTTTCGAGTTATTCCCCTGCCTTTTACGTGCAAAACAAAATAAGATTAAAGGATTGAAAGAGATGAGTAAATAAGGTAAAAACACAAGGAGACAGACTGAACCATATGAGGAGTGGATAATCAAAGGAGTTAAACGTTCAAAATGTTAGTTATTTCATGGAATTTTCGAGTTGTTCAGAGAAGGGATATAGCTTCATTTGTTTAGGAAATTGGTACACATTAAGATTTTTCAAATAAAAAGGAATATTATGCCCAAAAATGGAAGCCATATAGGATATAGTTTGTTTCGCAGTGTTTGTTCTGACTCGTGATTTGTAGAGATTTTGACTCGTGGTGTATCTAGTATTATAAGTATGTAAAAATGTTCAGAGCAAAATCCAGATTACCAGTACTCAACATATCAAAACACTGATTTTCCGTCTTCTGTAGTTTCCATATTATAAATATAGAAAACATATTTCTCCAGCTCTTAAATACTTACTTTATCAAACTCATGGAATGCTATTCTTTCATCTTGTGAACAGTTTCGTCCAATTGGAGAAACATTTATCATGCCATTGCGGAACTCAACAAATGTTCCTCTAAAGAAGAAAAACAGAAGTTTTTCAATAAATCCACCATCGCGATATATGAAAACAAAGTATTCATCAGGCAAAGTAAGGCTGAGTCATAAAAAACTGCAATCCAAAAGTCACCTGACTGACAGAGAGCTTCACAATTTCACATTAAATCCATATTACACATTTATTTTCATATTAAGGTGGTGACATTGTAAAAGATTGAACAGTTATTCTCTAAAGAACTGCAGGAAATTGAAATTCACAGTGTCAATCATTTACAGCAAAAAAACATAACTTCTCAAAAGTCCTGTCCAAATCAGTGTTGGTCGAAACTTTAAGCTACATGTAATTTTTCTGGTAGCAACACTGCTTCCACACACTCAACTCAGAATTAATTAATTGGTTTTAGTCTAAAGATGTCAGGGGTCCCTTTCCAACATCTACGATCAGCAACAATAGTTACATGTAGATACATGCCTGAACCTCCCATAAACAGCTACTGCATTTGAGGCCTGTACTTCAAGTTATGACCCGCGATTTTTCCAGTTCAATTTACGGCCCGACTGCGAAGCACGAGGGCCATGAATTAAACTGGAAAAAAAACAAGGAGCTGTAACTTACAGTACAGCCTGAGAAAACGAGGTTAGTATGATATTTATTATATCTCTTGGTAACAAATCAAACAGGAAAGCACGCTCTGAAATTTACCAGGCCGTGCTGTAGAACACAGCGCGCTAAATTGGCCAATCATAGTGCGCATACTATCTGAGAGATATAATAATATGTTTTACAGTTGAGTAAGGCATGAAGAAGTTTGGTGGTAAAGTTTTAACATTATTTTAAATTACCATGTTGTCAAGGGCAACTTGCTACATTTCCAACGGTAGCTTTTTGGACCTTGACATCATTCAGTGACAAAGTGCGCTGAAATTGTCAGAACTTTTTAATCTTTTCTGGCCTCAACACAAAGCCTCAACACATTTTTTTTTCAGTCATGGAGTATTATGGTATACACTATACAGCAAGGAGGAGGTCAAAACAGAATACAAGTTAAATTTTCTTCCAGGATGTTTTTGGTTTGCCCATTTGAGTGGTGGATGTGGATGCAAAAAGCTACCATTAAAAACAGAGAAAGACAGTTGCTCTTAACAACATGGTACTTTGATTGGCAAAACTTCGTCACTAAACTTTGTTTGTGCCTTACTCAAGTAAAAATCCTCGTAAAACTAATACTAATATCTTAATTTTGCTAAAATTCACCAAACTAGTACATGCAATGATAACAAGTCCATGGTCAGCATTGGTGAGAATATTAACAAGTGGTATGAAAGTCGAAAAGAGTCTTATACTTGAGTAGTTATCTCATATAACATTGTGATGTATCATACCTTTTCACGGGGATATCTAACTCAGCAATATACTTTAAGCAAAAGTTTATGAACTTTTTGAGTTTTTCTTCACCAATAAACTGTTTGATATTCTAACGAGAAAGCAAACATGATATTTAACACAATATCGCCTGGCAACACATACCAAATACACTTTAAAAAGCATACAATTAAATACAAAAGAGAGAACTAAAACCAAACGACAAAGGCACATGCAAATACAGGTATGTGTTGGGTTTTGGAGTCAATAGGGAAGACCAACAAAGGACAGTGAGGCCCTGGTACAATGAATGTTGTGCAGTAGAAATAAGCAGGTTAAATGGAGAAGTAGGCTAAGGTCCATGCAAATAACAGCCTGTGATTCTTGTTCATCATTGTTATTAGTGTAAGAATAGGCAGCAAATGTTTCACTGCAGGGGGCAAAATTGCCCACTGTGAGTACCTTCTGATTGGACTGAAAGTGAACTCCCTCCTGGAAATGATGCCATTGCATACCCAAAGAGTGGGGGAGGGAGTAAGGGGAGGGAGGGGGGGTATAAGTGAGCAACTTTACTAATCGCCTCCAAATTGTCCGGTTTGTTACTGGCTTATTTAGAGATGTAGCTTTCTCCTGCATATATGCGATCTTTGAGAAATTAATCTCGTGTGCCAAGTTTCCAAAAAAAAAAAAAGGCCAAATCTGATACATCTTTGACTGAACTTACCTGCCTGTGGATCAGTTCCCCGTTCTTGTAAGCTACAAGACCATTCTCAGGAAAAACATAATCGTATAAACTAGTGACTGGAAAAAGAGAGAGAAAACTGACATTAGTGTAGCTTCGAAACACAAAGAATGGCTATAAAATTTTGCCCCAACGCCGAGGCCTCTTAAATAAAACTGTACCCTATCAACAATCCCTAAGAGGTCTAGAGAATATTCGAATGAATAATTTTCTAAAGCTTAGTATAAATTTTGGCCTTCATCTTACCATTGTCGCCTCCCATCTGTTCTTCAAGTTTTGGAAAATCGGACCCACCGACTAACCCAACGGTAACTTTCTTGCGAATTTCCTTCATGAATGCCTTCATTTCAGGGGTGACAACCTGAAAAGAGAATTGCCTTTACGGTTTAAAAGCTCAAGCTTCTATCACACTAGTTGCGTCAGATCCAAGTTAGATCTCCAGATAACGAAGCTGAACTCAGCAGATATGCAATTGACCACAAAAATCAAGCCTTTCTTAGCAAAAGGTAACATATTTCTTTGCCAACGTACCAATCGGGAAGGAGTAACAGTGCCATCTACGTCAAATAAACAAAGAATATCTCTAGGTCCCTGTACCGCAGCCATGTTTTCGGCCGGCCAGAAGGTTTTGACGGAGGGCGCTGATGACACGTCACACGCACACCCCCACGATGGACCAATTGTGTTATAGAATTCTTCCCGAGGGACATCACATTGCCTAGGGGATGAGCGAAAATATTGTGAACGCACGAACGCACGAACGCACGAAGCTTGCTCCCCCGGCCCCTCCCCTAGAGAAGCTAGTAGTTTTTTTTTTTTGCTATCGAGGGAGTGTTGTATCTTTCAATTTTTATACACAAAGGACAGACACAAAGGTAACCGGTAACCGTTTCTTTTCAAGTAAAAAGACCATTGTTAATCATGTTGTAAAAATATAGCTACAATACCGGCCAAAAAGATCGTGACACCACACAACGTTGATAACGCGCAAGGTTTCGAGGTTCGGAGGAAAACGCGATACTTTTTTTTTTTTTTTAAGCGATAGCAGGCAAGTCATGAGGCTCCTGGCAGTAGTTATGCAATTTGAATAGGAAGGAGAGGGTGAACTGCTATGTGGCGTCAAGTCACCCATAGATTATAGGTAGTTCTGTTGTTGTTGTTGTTTTTATTTATTTTATTTTTTTACTGTTATCGAGCCCCTGAATTTTAGTCTACCGAGCTCTGGTTTTAAACGACGGGGTGCATACAACGAAACTTTGCATGAAGCGTTTCGGGCTACGCCCAGTAAGACGAAGACAAGTGGGTGTTTACCATTTGTTAGGAAAATCAGGTTGGGGTGACCGTTATATAAGCGATTTTCCGAATACACCGATAAATCGGATAAAATTTGCCTCACCATTATTCCATGTTCAACCGTGAAATCGTACGAAGGTCGTCATAAAGGGCCTGTAAACGGAAGAATCAGTCAACGGGTAAAGGAATTTTTTTTACGGAAAATCAGGGTTGTTAATTTACCGTTTATTTTACGAGCAGAAACCGATTTATCCTCGGTTTGTTCAAATATCATGCAAAGGTGCCCGAATGGGAAAGTCTGTTGCGACGGCCGTGTCCCGTTTGTAAAATTCACTAAAAGTTACTGAAAAAGTCTGGAACCTAAGTTAACCACGGGGAAAAGCAAATGGAACATGCATCTTCCATTCGGAAATTTGGACTACCTTTTCAAACTTCCCCGAAATTTTCCGGTCGCGCACATCAAAATGGCTTACCTCCATTTCAGTCGAAATTTCCAGGGGTTTTTGGTAGATGGTAAACGACCCTCCACAATTTTCAAACGTCTTTTCCGGAAAAGGCTTGTTGCCCTCGACTCTCAACCGAAATTTCTGAAATTCTTGGTTAAATGGTAGACCTCCCGCGCTTTCCCCCAAAAAGTATCGCCCGTGGTCTCGCGCGTTGACTGGACGTTGACTGAGCGTTACAGTAACGTGGCCCCTTGACTTCGTGACCCATGATGCAATGGGAATCCATCCCACAATCCGTGCAGCATTTGACAAGACAGCGAAAACTTTCCAAAAGAAACGGAAAAAAGTACCATCAACAACACAGTTTGAAACGACATTCTTCCAGCCTACAAAGGATGCATAACATGGGGATATGGTCTACCTTTACAATGTGTGTTTTACTGCATTGTCGCGGGAGCACTGCCTTTGACATAATGTCCAGATTAAACATCAGCCTTCGCGGATTCAATGCAGTTTTGAAGTCCGACTCAGGTAGATCAGACAATTTACAAAACTCGAGCTTATTAGGTTGAGTTTAAGTTAAGTTAAGTTAAGGTTAAATTTTAACGTTTCTCGCGTTTTCTCTCCATTTTCTTTTGGCTATGAGCCAGGTAATTTACAATTCTTTGTTTGTTTTCTTTTGTAAAGCAAACTCGCTAATTCCGGCGAAAACGTTTGGAATATATTAAGCTTATTAAGTCTTAAATTATTTCGCATTATCGAGTCTATATTTTCTGTCTTTTAACTATAAACTAAAACAACTACAAAATATCCTTCAAGTTAAGCAAGTGC
>BLFK01001094.1:3880587-3900102 GCA_014634185.1 Astreopora myriophthalma
CTCAAAGGTGAAGTGTTTTATCCCTCCTTTCATAAAGTGGAAGCCAAGAGACAATCCACACGTATATAAAACGCTAACATAAACTGCAGTTTGCAAACCGAACGTTTGTAAACGTTCTTGCGAGGAAACGCTTGATGCAAACAGCAGGAACTGTGGTCTTTACCTTTGTTTGCCTGCCGTCGTTAGAACGATTTGCTACAGCCACCCAAATATTTACCAACTCAGTTGCTAACTTGAAGGCGAAGAGATATCCTCGACCCAATCACAAAGCCGGGTATGAATTACTATATCTGAGCAGACCACAGGTATCTTCATCTGAGGTGCGGAAAACTGACTTAAGTTATAAGGACTTGTGTGGAAGAAAAAAATTCAATGTGAAACCCGGCCCAAAAATTTTGATCGAGGATTGAGGGAATAGAGATTGCTATTCTTGATTTATTAGTGAGCCTTCCTGTTCCCCGTGTTATAACGGCGCCTAATAATATACATGAAAAAATGTCTTGATTCTGATTGGCTAAGAGAAATGCAGTTTTTAGGAAACACGATGCAGAAAAAAGGTAATTCAGTGCACAAAAAAGGAAATACAGTGCAAAAAAAGAGAAATAACTTTTTGCGGCTTAAAAAACCTTAAAAACATTGAAAAACCTGTTGTTTTGACTGAACGCGTGATGATATATTTGCAGGGTATGAATAAATTATTTTTGCACGTGATTTACCAGCGTTGCTTCTGCATAATTACGATAGGCTGTCTCGCAATTTTTTCACGAATATTAGTAATAAGTAATCACATGATTTTTCTCGTGCAATTTGGAATAAATAATCACTCGTAATTTTATTCAAAATTTGATTATATTTTTCGCGTTTCGCATCGTTGTTTTTCCGCCTACAAGTTTGCTTCTCCTGAGAATGGGGTATACCCGTGACCATACTAAATCAAATTGTTACTTCTTAGAGTGTAAGGATAGCTTGATAGGCGCCAGTTCAGGTGTAAAGGGAGTTCCGGACAGTGCCATGACAGCATCAAGTTCTCATGTGGAACATCCGCCTCATTCAGGCCGCCTGTCGTCGAGCTCTTGGTGGATGCCAGCAACGCACGACCTGTCACAGTACTTAATGGTTGACTTGTCAAATTTAGCGTTAGTTAGAAAATCAGCTGTCCAAGGTTCTGGTAACAGTACATCTGCAGGCGCTCGGGTTATCGCTTACTTTCTCCACCACAGTTTTGACGGAGGCATTTGGTATCCAGTGCTTCAAAACGAAAACCCTAGGGTAGGATAGCTCTCTCACAATACGGACACTCGAACCGTAAACGGTCATTGCATTTTTTTTCGACCTTTTGAAGCAGCCAATCACGAACAAGGTATGAGTCGCATTGTGGGCGAGTTATGGGAGCGTTCTAAAGTTTACTTGTAAAGATAAGATAAGGTGAAGATAACTCTATTTAACGTCGAAACGTGGGGAGTGGCTAGCCAGTCTCCCGAGCCAAGGGCTCATGTAAAGAATACGTTGACTCTCATTGCTTTTCAGAAAGTTTCCTGATTTCAACGAACTGGAAAAAGAATTTCGAAAAAAGCCCCAATCGTTCATGATTCGAGCGTCCGCACAGTACTATCAAATCTTATCCTCCTACCTTCTGTAGACGTTTTGCTTTACTTTTATTTCCGATAAGGATAGATAGATATAGTTTCATTTTAAAAAGCATTTACTGCTCCTTTCAGTGACATGCTAACTCTGAAGTTGAAAGACAGAATAACAGGAATACTTCTAGAGTTCATATACTTTATTCCTTGTGCATCTATTTGAGTGGGTTTCAATTGAGTGTCGAAAAGTAACTTCTGCTTCGGTTTTGCACATATCAGCTTAGCGATTGGCTAAAAAAATCTCTCGCCACGCTGTCAGCCAATCAGAGGCGAACGAAAAATGACTTGCCCGCACGCGTTTTAGCAACGGCTGCTTAGCAACGGCTGCATGTATTTGCTTTCCTGATTTTGATTGCCCAATTTCTTGTCTACGTTTGCTCTGACTGGTTGCTCTGACTGGTTGCTCTGACTGAAGTTTTACGGCGACACTCACTTGAAAACCGTTCTATCACTACTATTAAATGTTTCAGCTTTTTCTTGGGAATCTCAACAACAGTGAGGTCATTTCAGAAAGTTCTTTTCCGCCATTTCTGGCCCGGCATGTCAAGTTCTCTCCGCGACATTGGCACAATGAGATAGCGCTGAGAGTTGAACTGTATGGCTGCAAAACAACAGGTAAGTTGATTCTCTTAAGAATAACAATATATATAACGTTTATTCCTATCATGTGGACAGATAAAGCCTTATTCCCTAACAATCCAGGTCACTCGCGAAAGAGGATGTGTGGCCGCGACCGACCTGGACTTTTTGAGAATCAGGCTAGGAATGATGACGATTCGGCGCCTTTGGCAGGGCTCTGGTTCGCCTGCGGTGAGGCCAGAGTAACCGGTCTGTGACACAGGCTAGGCTGGTTCTTAACTGCACTTTTTTTAACCTTCTGTTTGAAAAACTGTCCGAATAAATCTTCACAGGAATGGACGTTGCCATTGGCATGGAATTCAAGTCAATTCCCGACTCTGCTATCTCCGCAACCTCAAATGAGAGTGACGCTTTTCAACCAAGCAATGCGCGTCTTCATCAAACCATCGGCGGTGGCGGATGGTGTGCCAAAACCTCCCTCCATGATAAGCCGCAATATTTGCAAGTACAACTTGAAAGAAGCTGGGCCTTGATAGCTGTTGCCACTCAGGGAATTAAGAGCATGCAGAGCTGGGTTTCACAGTACTACCTGTCAACGAGTTTGGATCTCAAAATTTGGGTCTTTGTGCATGACTTCACAGGAAAGAAGGTATTCTGTTTTAAGGTTGGCACGATTACAGCCGTAAAGCACGCAATAGGCAACTTAGCAGCGATGGCCCCACGCTGAAATCTGAAAAAAAAATGCCTCATTTAAAGTTTCGGCGCGAGATCAAAGAGGAACTGGGGCGCGCGCGAGCATGCGCATCGATCGAGTTTTCCATTTCCGCGGAATATGGGGAACGTGGGTTCTTCGAATTTCAAGCAAATTTTCCGCTTAAGTTTACAATTTGGAGGCCCACAAGGGGGGTCCGAGTAACCCGTAATCCGTAATCTCTTTTTCAAATATTCCTTATCCCGTTCATTCCATCCCCCCCCCCCCGGAAAAGCCTGACAAAACTGAGGACGAATGTTGCCGCAACTGGTTGTTTTGTCTCCTTCGTGCGCGACTTTAGCTTTTCAAGGGCAACTCGGAGTCAGCAGAGAAAGTGGTGATGCACCATTTACCGACATTTACTTGGACAAAGGCAGTACGTATTCATCCTCATTCCTGGGAACGGAACATTTGCCTCAGAGCTGAGTTTTACGGAATGGATTCTACAGGTGAATAAGCCGTTTCGGAGGGTCACTTCAACATCTTTTTCAAGGCGAGTCTAAGTGAGGTCTTTCTTATTTATATTCACGTGCGAAGTAAAACTGATTACAATCACAAAACTTTGGCACTTAGGCTCGTTTTGAAAAAGAGGCTGATTTGAACTCGGGAATGGCCTGTTGCTCATTTGTAAAGCAGAAGCAGACAGGGCAGTTGTCATATCAACCTCGTCTAAAACGACGGGAAGTAGCACGAGAAATCTCGTCCGTCGAGAAAATAGCACGAAAAAATATCCTGGTCGGTCGATAAGCTGGCCTCCCGCTAGTTCTGTTTTCCTCTCTAGAAATGTCAATATTTTACACTTATAATTTGGGACAGTATACAGTCCTTACATTTATATTAGACAGTATTCCATTGAGACGCGTTTCCCGTCTTCTACGATGAATTAAGGCAAGAGAACGTATGCCCCCACATATGGCCCTTTATCCATGATAATTATTTTCAATCTGTTTTTAGTACGAGTTCATGAGACCAGTTATTTAAAAATCGGATTCCTATTGACCGAAGCGGAAATACCACGATAATCTTTGTTTGTCCCCCCCCCCCCCACCCCCCCAATTTTGCATAAGCATTGTTTCCTGTTTCTTTTGGGACTTACAATGGTCCTAAGAGAAAACAAAAACAATGCTTATTCAAAATTAAGGTGGACAGACAAAGAGTATTATGGTATTTTCCGCTTCGGCCAATTGGGCTATCTCGTGAAATCTAAACCGCGAGGTCATGGGGCTGAAGTTAAAAATGGCCTCCACATGTGGCGCGAAATTTTAAAATTGGTTGAAAATATTTATCAGGGGCACAGGGAAATGTTCTTTTAGCTCATCCTCTCTTGACTAAGGTATATTTGAGTGTAATGTGAAAAATGTTGGGTCACTTCATGCTTGGAGCGGTTTGCAATTGTGACGTAAAACCAAAACCAAGTGATTAGAGCGGTTTTCAATTGAGTGTCGAAAGTAATTAGATAATTACTTTGGTTTTGGTTTTGGTTTGGTTTTGGGTGTGCGTTTGTTTGGCTGAGTAATTGGTTTTTAATTTAATTGGTTTTGGTTTTACGACACTCAATTGAAAATCGCTCTGGAGAGCCAATCACGTTCTAGTAGTCTAATTACAGACTAAGTCAATCACGTTCTGTGGGAAATATACCTTTCAGCCAACCACAGATTGAGGTAATTCACATCATGGTTTTACCAGCCAATCAAGCGCGGGAAAACCGGAGGGACTAGTCGCAATTCGTTTTTAGTTTTCCATCTGACTGGTTGAAAAGTTCGCTTAAGTTTTTTTTTTTAATCTCATCGCAGAACAAACCAAAATTAAAGGAATCGATCCAGTAATTACGTTCGGCAATCTACTGAAAACTGCTCTATGAAACACTAGGATCATCCAGTGACGACAAAGACGACTGGTGTGGTGCCAATGGTGAGCTGAGGGGACCCGATAACAAACACATTAAAACGTGCTTCTGCTCTTCAGGGTTTGAAGGAGATGGGTTTCACTGCGCAGGTGAGCTGATGTAAGAACTCGGCACCATCTCATTCAATACAACTGCGAGAATTCAACCGTTTGACATCTTAGTCCTATGCAGGACGCTTATCGAGTGCTTGCTTCTACGATCTCCTGAGTTAGACTCGAGCACTCGGGATTTTTTTGTTTGTTTGTTTGTTTCTCTTTTTTTCGAGTATGCCAAAACTCACCATCTCGTTTAATTTTAACAGAAGTAATTGTTACTATTTTCCTTAATGGTGCATCTGGTTCCAGACTTTAGGAGCGTACAAATAAACATGACCATAGTCAAAGGTTTGCGGCAAAAACGATTTCTTGTCCGTCCTCTAGTCGCGGGGTCGACTACGCGTATAGCAAAACAAATCAGCTACGAGAGGAAACACCTAGTCCGCTATTCCAACATAAGCGTCAAAATTCCCTTCTTAAACTAAACCACCTTGCTCAACTTAATTTCAAGGTGAACTTGAACACTGTCCCCAGTCGAAAAAAGGTTTCTGTTTCTGTTTTTAATAATTTCTGTAGACGTGGATGAATGCAGCGTAGGAGACAATATCTGTGATGCATCGGACAGACAGTGTACCAACACACCAGGCTCTTTCACTTGCAACTGTGGAACAGGCTACTCTACGAAAGGAAAATTTTGTGAAGGTTATATAGGGTGTCATCTACATTTACAACGGTTTTCCCACCACCATCTTAGCAAATCAACGCGCAATGCCTCCTCTTACACCATATATGCATAAATTATTCTAAAAATTCTAAGACCTGACTGAGAAAACGATCTCATAATAGGGGTACGATTCTTGGCAGTCTTGTAGGTTTGTAAGTAGCCAAATCCACGCTAGATATTATGAGCCGTGCGGTATATGTGCGTTATTGACCAAGCGTGAGGTCAAGATGGCTGGATATTAGCCAAGTTCTTTTTTTGCGTTTTTATGGACCGAGACGAAGTCAAGGTCCATAAAAACGCAAAAAAAGAACGAGGCCAATATCCAGCCATCTTGACCGAAAAAGCTTGGTCAATAAAGGATTTATTATATGGATTTCGGGGACATTTCGCGCGGGACACGGCGGGTGGTCCCGAGCGGGCAAGATAGCTCCATCTTGCCCGCTCGGGTAGCCAATCACAGCGCACGATTTGGTTCATTTTGCCCGCTAACGGGGCTAGCCATATAATAAAAACGAGTACAGCACACAAGGAGAACAGATCCACGTGGGTTATTACATGTAATAATAATAATAATGATAATAATAATAATAATAATAATAATATCATCTCGGGGATTTAGGGCTTGAAAACGGAAATAGTTCCCGTAGTGATCGGAGGGCTCGGAAAAGGATGTCGAAAGAGTCCCTGGAAACATCAATATCGAGGACCTACAGAAAATCAGTTTACTTGGAACTGCCCACATTCTAAGGAAAGTACTTTCTATCACGTGGAGGAGAGTAGTAGGATCCCCCTTTCATTGTTCCCAAGGAAAAAAAACTGAGGACCAAGGGAAATAAAAATAACAGTAGCAATAACAATAATGGTAACGATAACGATAGGGATAACCCTAGCGATATCGATAGGGATACCGATACCGATGTCCCATCGAGACCGGTATCGATAACCCATACCGTTATCGGTACAGTTACCGTTATCGGTTTCGGTATCGGTATCGGTATCGGTATCGATATCGGTATCGGTATCGGTATCGGTATCGATATCGGTATCGGTATCGGTATCGATATCGGTATCGATATCGGTATCGATATCGGTATCGGTATCGATATCGGTATCGGTATCGGTATCGGTATCGGTATCGGTATCGATATCGGTGTCGATATGGGTATCGGTATCGGTATCGGTATCGATACCGGTATCGATATCGGTATCGATATCAATAACGATAATTGATTTCGTTTCAGACATCGATGAATGCTTGAATCCACAAGACTTCTGTCCGTTTATGACCGAATGCGTCAATACAATAGGCTCTTTTATTTGCGAGTGCAAAATGACAGGCTTTCTGGGAGACGGAAAACAGTGTGTAGGTAAAGGTCTCTAAATTTATGAATCTGTAGTTACTGTACTAGCATTTAAGTAAACAATTACGACTACGAGCGAATAGCACCTGCCGATGCTTCAGTTCATTAATGTTAATTAATTCATTAATTAATGTTCTAACTTGAAGGGCAGATGTGCGCAGCAGCTTTACACCTCGCCCCTCGGGACCCTTTTCTGCTCTAACAACTCTTCTCCCCAATCAAATATGGTGGCAAACCTACTTGGCCCTAAGACCCGTACCGTTCAAATCAAAGCTTCGGATAAGTGCAACTTAGCTAACTAGCACTGTTAGAAACGCAAGAGTTGACATTTCCCATTTGTCATGTTGAAGTGCGTTGCAAACAGAGATGTCAAATAACTATATTGTGCGTTAATTTCGCGTAATTTCAGTTTTTATCTATAAAATCATGAATTGAACAAGCCGCACTTACGCACTTTCTATTTATCAATGACAGCCGAGGTGGCCTCCGTTATAAGCCTAGTGGTTTCTTGAGGTCTCCTCGCCATTATTGTAAAATTTATCATTCCTTCTTTTTTATTTCAATAAGGCAAATAAATGATGATGATCATGATGATGATGAAAATTTTCAACAAGTTCGATATTACGTACTTTCAATCGGCTCTGATTGCGGTAATTAGTAAGTACGAGACATGCAAAGGATGATAATTTTAAAAGAGTTGAATCTAACATATTACGGTATTTGTTTCCGCACATATTGTAAGGGCGTCGCCGATGACATTTCTGTTGTTCGCGCTTTAGATATCGACGAATGCGAGACAGGCAACCACACCTGCGCAGATAACTCTGTTTGTGTGAACGCTCTTGGCTCCTATGCTTGTTTCTGCGTGGAGGGGTACACCGGCGGGAATTCCACGGATGGTGAACAACAGTGTTCAGGTTTGTACGAATAAATAAATGGGAATTCGCAGTGGCACTTCGGCAGTTGATAGTCCACTAAATCGCGGCCGAATTAAAATTTGTTGGTTTTTGAAAAGTCGAAAACGAAAACCTCTGAGTAGAGTAGACAGTCAGTAGAGCAGGAAAAAAAGAAAAAAAAACTCGAGCAACCCATTCTAGTGCGGGAATCGAACCCAGGCCACGTCGCTCCGGTGGGTTTGATCCTGATAAGTGTCGTAGGCCCAACCCGTTAAAATGACTATTACTTATTTACAGTGGCCGCGCCAGCCTTTAAAAAATACCGCTGACAGCGGAAAAAAACTGTGTTCAGCCAACTTAAACAAGCCTTTATTTTAAACGAGCAAAAAAGTATAAATCGCTTCTGAAAGCAGTGAAAGTGTCATTCTGTGAATTAAATGCAGTCACTGCGTCTCCTAAGTGGTATGTACCAAAGAAACAGTGCTTTCGTGCATTCACGCATGCGCAGACTGGATGCCAAAAACAAAACCAGCAAAAAAATGTGGACCAGCAGCGGTACCTCTGGACGTGTTGCCTGAGCGGTGTACCATGACGAGTCTCCCCGAGATTTCGGCCTGCGGATCGCTTATACCAACCCCCAGTTCCTCGCTGCTTTCAGATACCCGTCCACGACAGCCTGTCTGCCCCCGACGCGGCTCTGAGGGAGAGAAATGTCGGCCCCTAGACCATATGTGACAGTGATCCTATAAAATGCTTTGCGCTTAGACTGCGCTTAAGATCGACATATAGCTTGTTGCATTCTTGGATCACTCTTACGGTGAACGTCCGGCCGCCTTCCGGACATCTTTTGTAGCGAAGACCGCTTAAATTTAGATTACAGTATCTAGTTGTTTCGTTATGGGTGTGAGAGTTTTTGATTCGCAAATCATTTATATATTCTGGAGTATTACCATTGAGTCTTTTGTATAAATATGGCAAAAAGATGGATCATCCTTGCAGATGAATAAGAATGATCCATGTTTATTATATAGACGTGAGTGTTTTACGGGGAATTACACCACTCGTAAAATTCATACGAAACTACATCCGGGACCGCAGTGGCGTATTTTCCATATCCTCACTAGTGAGGATATCGCTGACGTCATCTCCCGCCTTTAAGTGAATAAAACTGTTTTACCTTTTACTTAATGTGTTTTTGTCTATATAATAAAAAGAAAATTACTCGTTAGCTCGCAGATATGAATTTTATGTTCTTGCCACTCGAACATATAATTCATATCTTCTCGTCACCGTCATCCTCTATGTAGTGATCTTAGTTTTAAACCACATGTTAAACTGGTTTGTAATAAAGTTAATGCGAGTGAATTTTGCATAAATTAAAAAAAGGCATCCTTCTGCTCTTGTTTTAACCTATATGCGTTTACCATGGCAACAGCCCGTAGAGCACCTAAACTGTCAAAAATATAAACCTTTCTGGTAGCGCTTGTTTGTGACCACGTTTGAGCTTTCATGCAAAAGCAGCCTAAATATTGCATTAGACGAAGTATATGAACTTAAAAACTGTGTTTAGCTTCCTTAAATCATACTGATGCCAAGAGATTTCAATTGCGGCAAGGCTAACCGTTGTCATTAGCTTTTTTTAACAGTCACGGGCACGACTTTTCCGTCAATGGTGACTTTCGTTAAAATCCAGAAAAGGTGTAGCAGGTTATCATACCACGATTGAATCTCACTTAATCGACATCTGTGGGTTTAAAATATGCTTCGATCAAAGTATTGCCAGGACGTCTCTATACGTTGCGCTATTGTCGTGTCGAATTCAATGAAATTTGGTTCAACTCAAGACAGCTGATTCAAGCGTTGCGCCAAATTCAAATATAACGCTGTCAACTGTCTTGTCCGCTCTCATAATGTATCTCAAAATGTATGCATTTAGTCTGACACAAATTTAGCTCGACGTTTGAATCAATTTCGCGCAGAATTCACTCTGGCGACGTTGGCATTGGCGCGATCGGTGATTCAGTCGTCGCGCTCATGTCGAACTTAATTCCATAAATCGATTTCAACACGATAGCGCGACGTTTGAACAGGGCCTCGGTATTGCTTCAATAACTTGGGCTAAAAATGTTACATGTTACCTTGCAGACCTAAATGAATGTGAAACGGACTCAAAGCTGTGTAGCGATAACGCAGAATGCGTGAACACTGTGGGTTCCTACCAGTGTTCATGTAAGGAGGGATACGAAGCTAGGGGCATAGAGTGTCAAGGTATTTTTTCCCACATAACTAGTACCACACTGAGAAATTCATAACACAAGGTATAATACATGATGGTAAAGCTGGGTGCGAATGTTCACTAAGGCCAAAGGCTTTCTTCATCGCGTCACGAATTTCCCTCCCCTGACCGAAAATGCGCGGGCTCTGGACGCGAAACATTTCTACCAGACATCGGCCTAAGTAAGGGCTGCATGAAGCCTCTTCTTATCTTAAAATCGTCCAATGCTTTGATGTAAGGTTGGGGAATTGAGCGAGGTCCGCAGGACTGTAGTTGATTACATTTTGACAAACGGAGCACAAATCATCAAAGTCACATGATTGAGGGACCTAGGAGAAAACGATCCCTGCATATTATAGGTTTTAGTAAAAGCTGAAATTACATTTGTGGTTGATGGCTTGATTGGCCACTGAAGTTAATGAATGTTGCTTTGAAGTTTCCAAATACCAATGTGCTGCTGCTTCTTGCTGCCTGTGGAGCAATTTTTGAGTGGGGGGTGGTGGGGGGCTAACGACGAACAGGTTAGCCAAATTTTGGGGTGGGGGGTGGGGAAGCATGCTTGAAAATTATTTTTGGTTTTATTTTATGTATTAATTATTATTATTATTATTTTTTTTTTTGCATCATGTGGTTTTTGCCATCTGGTTCTTTTGGAAGACCTGATTCCACTCCTTTGTATATTGCCTAACCAGCCATTAATCCTTTACAGGGGCAGTTGTATTGGAAGTAATAATCATAAAATAGGAATAAACAGAACTGCTCCAAAAGAATGGAGCATTAGTCAATTTAGTTTCAGTTTATATTGCATTTATTCTTCAATGACAGATGTTGACGAGTGTGCTACAGGCTCAGCCAACTGCCAACAGGATTCCACATGTGTCAACCTGCCCGGTTCATATGCTTGTCAGTGTAAGCTGGGTTATCGAATCACTGAGAATCTCTGTCAAGGTAAACAAAATTCAACCCAATGGCCTTGGGATTAGTCCAAGGGCACACCCATACCTTAGGGCTCATTTTCATTGGGGGAATTGGAATGTACCCAAGGTTTATCCTTGGTTTCGTTTGTCCCTGATATTGGTTTTTTTTCTTTTCACCTTTTTACTTTGGCTGAAGGCCAAGAGCTAAGAATATGGCTGTTTGTGTCTGTGTGACGTTGATCTTTTGAATTTTTTTTTAATGACTACAATTTTGGAATTTATCAATTTTATTAGTGGATCCATCTTTTTTAAAAGTACGATGCAAGACCACACCTTACAAGGTTAAATGGTAGGGTCCAATTTCAAGACAACTTTAAGGTGGTAACCACTTAGTAATGCTTGCTTGAACAGACGTTAATGAATGTCAACAGCACATGGCCGATTGTCATTACAACGCAGACTGCTACAACACTGACGGCTCCTACCTCTGTGTTTGCAAAACTGGTTTTTACGGAGATGGCTATCACTGCTCAACTAGTGCAAGTAAGTGATTTAAAAATATACATGATGAACCCTTTAACTCCCGACAGTGACTCTATAGATTTTACTCTGGTTAACACCATGTGATTTTACTCATCACTGGGGTACCCCTTGGGCAAGAAAGGGTGGGGAAAAAAAAATCTAACATGATTAAAACTATTATATGTGATTTAAAGAACACTATAACTCAAGTCAACCCAAATCAAATAAAAGGTAGTTTTGTGACGAGAGCAGAAAACTGAAGCACCACACCCCAGTTGTTCAAAAGGTGGATAGTTATCTCCCAGATAAATCATCATCCACTGGATAACTCAATTAGATTTGCTAGCATTTATCCGCTGGATAGCGTTATCCACCTTTCGAACAACTGGGGCCAGGAGATCAACTTAACACACGGATCACTCCCAGTCTAGTGATTGAACCTGGGACACATTCAGGTTGTTCACTCATCGGAAATTAACAAGTTTCCCTGACTATTCACTGACCTTCTGGTCAAGTGAATAATAATAAAACCCATTCCCACACCATGCCCAGCCTCAGCCTTTTTTGTAGGCCAACAATGTTCTTCTGTTCAATTATGACCAACTTGCTCTTTCCATGGAACTGGACCCAGTTGTTCGAAAGCCGATTAACGCTAACCCTCGATTAAAAATTAACCAATGTTTTAATTTCACCCTCTGAAAACGCTTTCAAAAAGCGGTTTTAGACCGAAGCGGAAGAAAAGTGTAAGTCACAAGTGACGAGCAAAAATCTTTCGGGAAAATCTTTGTGAATTTTGTAAAGAAACTGGAATCAAAGTTCACTCTAACCAAGGTTAGCTTAATCGGGCTTTGAACAACTGGGCCCTGGAGTGCAAGGCATTTGGCTTTCTGTTTCAGCCTCTGCAGCTTCACAGCATCTTGTGAATTGGAAAATAAAATTCACTGACTTTCACTGACTTGAAAACATTTAAGATTTTCCCTGACTTTTTACAAAGTTTTCTGACTCTACCCTGACCTTGAATAGTTTTTCGTGGCTTTTCTGTGACCATGGCAACCCTGTCAATGGTGGAAGGCATGCAAACTCTCCACATCACCAACCCTGCTCCCCTGATCGACTTCAAAGTCCAAAGGAAGTTTAGTGACTAGGTCAAAGTCTATTGCTTTTCTAAATAATAATAATAATGACATTTATAACGAGTGGAACTGTGATCACCGCAGTTAATGAAGCAACTTCAGCGCCAATATTAATCATATTAATAACAATAACAATCCTCTGTTTTGAGTGAGTTCCTAGATCGCAAGTTTGGAAAGTCCTTAAGTTTAAATGAAAACAAACTCCTCCAACCGGATTTAACATCAGGGATGTTTGTTTGAAATCGTAATCTGGCACTTGAAAACAATTTCATGTTTTGAGGGAATTAATTTTGAAAAAAAAAAAAAAAAACTACCGGTAAATAGAGCAAAATACTTCGACTTTATAGTATGAGATGGAAATTTGGAAAGAAAACAATTTGAACAATTTGGAAATTAACTTGGAAAGAAATTAATTGAGCAAAATTTTTTGTCTTGATAATAAAGGAGATGGTGTTTTAAATTAGAAATGGCAGGTCAAGACTTGACTGTGCTTAATTTGTTTTGACAGTTAGTGACCACTGTCCAGTAGAGGATGAAGAATGCATTGAAGGATCGCAGAGACGTGAAGAAGAAAACGTAGAAGCATACGCTGCCGTTCAGGAAGGATAGCACCAGAAAGCAGGCAAAGAAAACTGGAAAACCGTTTCAAGAAATTCTAGGTTTGCTTACAAAATCTCTTCGCCTTTTAAGTCATCAGTACTTTTCGGCATTTCAGTGGTTAAGCTTGGACAGGAATTTCAATTTCAGTTTCACCTGTTCATATCAGGTAAAATTGTTACCGTTGCCTTGAAGTCCTATGAAAAGGTTTTAATGATTGATACTCTAGATTTCGACAAATCCACCTCTTTTGAGGGCTTTGGTTTGCGTGTTATTTGGTATCGGCGAAACTGACCGGTTTTAGAGAAGGAAAATGCTTCACGTCTGCTCTCATGATTATTTTCAAACCTTTTCCTTGGCCTTTTTCCATCGTCACTGCAGGGGGCTCATCTAGATTTAAATACCAGTTTACCCCATCTCACCTTGTTTCATATTTTTATACATTTATTTATTTTCTCATTTATAAATTTCTGCAGAGAATTTTATTACTTTACCATAACAAATATGTGTTAAAAACAATAAGTGTTCTGTTTATGTATAAGGGTAAAAAATGTTGACAATCCAATTTTGTTGAGTCACTTTTTCCTTTAATCACGAGTGACATGGTATGCACATTGGTACATTAAAATATTAACACTGTTAAAATACAAGTACGTCTCGAGAAGTATCCATTATGTGGGTCTAAATGTACTGAAAAATTAAGATGATCTCCAAAGGACAGAAATATGTGCATCTACTCTTGTGGTTAAAAAACTGACTTTAGCAGCGAATACCCACTACACTGCCACCCATACATGACAATTGCCATTGCAGTTTAGATGAAGTAGCTTTGCTATCTTTTCATGGGGCAGGTTCTCTTGGTGTGACCTAAGAAAGGGCGAAACAAACCATTGTATTAAAGATCTGGTTAAAATTACCATTTCCTGGATTGAAAAGCCAAGATGATTTAATCAACAGTGACCATAAAAATAAACCAGGGATTAGAACCAGGGATTAGTGCAAACCTGGGGTTAAGTCAGACCTAAAAGAGAAAATAACGTCTTGTCTTTGAGTTACCTTCCTGGTGGCACAATCCACACTTTCTTTTCTTGGTTGCTCCACTGTTTACTGTTGTTGATGCTCCCTTGAATTTACCAATCACACCCCCTCCCGGAGTGTCCCCCCATTCAAAGAAATCACAGCCCTGTCCTCTGGGCTTTGCACAGCAATAAAATGGCCTTCCTTTGTTTGGTCCTTCTTTGGAAACTGTCCGACTGACAAATGAATCATCAAAGCAATGGTACAATGGCAGCCTGATATTGTTAACTAATTCTACATCTTCTGAACGTTTTCTTCTTTAGCGCAATGTCACAATTTTTTGTTTCTCTTGATCCTGGCAATTCTTGCCCCCTGTATACTTCCTTACCCCCCTCCCCCCCAAAAAAAACAACTATTCCTTATTCCCAGGAACCCAAATATGCACTGTATCCTTGAGTCAACCTTGTCCCATATCTCTTTATTTTTTGAAACTACCTCTTGACATTTGACACAGACTTCTGATTGGGCACTTTAAACAGTGCACGCAAATCCATGAAACCGGTGTTGTTTCAAAAATGGAAAATGCGTGCAAAGGATGACTTGTAAGGCTAGGATGGGCGAGGTAAGCTCCAAGTCATGAGCCCCTGCTATTTGCTATTACGCTGTCTCTCTTGACAAAATTACAGCCCAACATAAATTGGTCTTAACTTGGTCACTTGAAGAGCATAACATGTATCACACAGCATAGCGCATAACAAATCCACCATGGTTCTCTCACCTCACAGCTGGTTGTCTGCATCGACAACATGGACTTGAGCTGTCTGTATTGCTTGATTGGCTGCAATCAACACAGCATACTGCGTTACAAGTTAGCTATAGCTAGAATTTAAAGCTGGCTCAAACCCCGTAATTTGTTGGTCTTATTTGTTGGCCAGACATTTTTCTTGAGAGGCTAAAGCAAATCTACCAAGGTTTAACTTTCAGCAATAAAGAAGACCTGTAAATGTGGGCAACAATGTGCCAAAATGTCACAAACTTCCTCAAAGAAGTAATCTTATGCCATTTTTGCTTGACACTTTCTCATGCTTTGAAATCTCAAATGCAGTTTTCATTTCCTTACCTCATTGGTAGTACATGGCAAAAATGCCTGAATGCAAAGCTATCACAGCACATCATAAAAGGTTATGATGCTTTTCGGAAAGGCCTAATCGAAAACATGCATGCTTCAACTTTTCTTTATCAATATCACAACTTACCCGATTCCTGTAGAAGATGGGTTTTGTCCTGAGTTGAATCCTTGGAAAACAACAGTATTTTACAAACAGAAAGGCACCTAATGAGGTGTTGATAGCTTTGATCAATGGAGCGCAAACAGAAAAGGCCTTCCTTGAGATTAATATGGCCTACTGTCTACTGGCAGATTAAAGGAGCACGCTGCCTTTACCTGCTTTGCATTCTGACTGGCTGGTAAAACCACTTCATGTTTTAATTCAATTTGTGGTTAGCTGAGGAGCATATTTCTTTAATAACTAATTGTAATTACTTTGCTCTTGGTTTTTACGACACTCAATTAAACTGCTCTAATTCAAAACTAACAGATTTACCACTTATCCATAATGTGGAACATTTCTGGTGGCCACAATGCAGAGTACCTGAAAAATTCCTGTTGACATTATTACAGGGCAGTAGGGGTGCTGTGTCATTCAGCGACAAACATGAAAACGAGGCACTCCCTGAATCATCGTCTGCCCACAAGAAAAACCCACAGCCATTTTCTCTGTTGGCACACTTATAGAACGGTCGACCTGAAAGCAAGCAGTTACAAATGAGCCAAGGAAGGCCTTGGCATCTCTTTTACGCTTTAAGCACAAAAGGTTACACAAGAGATGCCACATTTGAAGCAGTTCAAACTTATATGCCAAGACGCTGTAGGAGCGTATACTTGTGCATCGCCTTTACATAGGTGAAGTGAAATCTGTTTCAGGAATAGGGAGTTCTGAGTATTGCATTCACAGAGGGAATTCCCTTGTCTCACTCCTCTCCCAAAAACTATGAATTGTTTAAATACAATCAATAGTAACTGAATTAAGGGACACTTCACAACTAAATCACATGAGATAGTAACTGAATTAAGGGCCACTCTGTGACTATTGCATGACCCAATGACACAGGAACCACTTCATGTAGTACATGCATATAGAGTTACCACCCCATATCAGAGATGAATATTGTAACCCTATAATTCAGTTGTGATACTATCACCCTCCTTCCTGAATATAATGCTATTTAAAGGTAAAAGAAATAAGGCTCTGA
Source organism: Astreopora myriophthalma (assembly GCA_014634185.1). Taxonomy (NCBI): domain Eukaryota; kingdom Metazoa; phylum Cnidaria; class Anthozoa; order Scleractinia; family Acroporidae; genus Astreopora; species Astreopora myriophthalma. The sequence goes on from BLFK01001094.1 coordinate 3,897,254, forward strand.
CTTTAAGTAGTCTGGGAGCTAGTGATCTGTCTATTTTGCGGCCTAAACAATAGTTGGTGTTTGAAGGTTCACCAAGGAATAAAGCTGATGCTTTGTTCCAGAATGTGAAGGAAACCAGTGCGTTCCTACGGTTTGCTAGGGTTGGGTGGTTTCAATTTCAGCTCAGTAAAAGTACTTGAGCGAGTTTTCCATCCTTTAAGCAACAATAGGAGCATTAAAAAAGATGTGCGCAAGTTTAGGGCTGTTTAATATTAAATGCCAGTTCTAAATAAGGATCCCTTTGAGTTTAGATACAGCTGGGTCGTAGGTGGTGAAGAACAGTAGAATGTTTCTGGACGTCTTTGGTCTGTGTTTTTCAAATCCTACTTTTGTGATGAGAAGAGTTTGGTCAGTGTTTTTTCAACTAGTGCATGTGGGTTACTAGCCACATTCAGGTAAACAGGATTTTTATTTAATTAAGCCCGCTCGCAAAAAGGCGTAATGTCTCTCTAATAAACCCCTTCGTAATGTGCTAAGGTGGTGACAGGAAGATAAATGGGCATATTTGGGCAATCAAACCATTTTTTCTCATCTGCATCTAAGGATGGCGAGGAGGGAAAACGTTGAAACTTGAAAAAAATGGCCAACTTTTTCAAGTTTGGACACAGTGCTTTCCAAAAATCGGCCAAAAAAATTCATATTGATGGTTTTCCTGTTAAAATTCATTTGATATTTTCTTCTCGGTTTGTCAGGAGTGTTGTTACTTGTCAGCTTAAGTACCAAGTTTCAACTTTCAGCCAGTTAAGACATAAATACAGGAAAACTAGCATGACAGTAGTGCCCCTTTTGGTCATCCCAGACGAATGGACAACTGTGAATATGGATCCCTTTCTACGCCTTAAGTAAGTCTACATTTGACTATTTCTGCTAAGACATGCCCCAACAGTGTAAAAAGACCATTGCACACGTGTCTCAAAAGACAAGTGTACAGTGCCCCTTGAACCCTGACCCCACCACACCATGCCCAATTAAATTGCACCACCATGCCCAATTAAATTGCAAAGGGTAGCTAGAACTTAATTGCACAGCGATTCTGTGTACAGCCTCCCGCACCTGGCCTTCTTCGTTCTTGAATTTACCTTTGTTGGGTCCGTCTTTCTTCACGGTTAGTTTTGTGGCTGGCTGACCACATGTGCAAACTATACAGTTTTCATCATCCCTGTTTATATGTGGACATAACAGAAAAACCTGCTAAGACTTGACTGGATTCTAAACAAAAGACAGACTTGAGAATCTGGGGTATCCACAAGAAACTGGCCACGGTAGGGAACTTGGCAATAACCAGTTTATTGTCCCTCAGGGGACACAGTGCAGGAAACATGTTGCACGTGGATTTTGTTTTGTGTTTTTGCAAATGCACCTTTCTAGCTTGCTATAGGACATGACAAATTCAAAAGAATTCCTGCTTTCAAATAAGTAAGTTGGGCATAATAAGTAATAAGTAAGTTGTCCAGCAAGTCTCATCACTGCTTCCATTTACAGATGTAGTCTATGGTCCATGGGACTTGTATGTTACAGGTGAACTTGACTGTAACCCGAATTTCAGCTGCCTCTTCCACTCGCTAAGTCACTCTAGAGACGAGTGGAGGAGGTGGCTGAAATTCAGTATATTGGCACTGGACGTTTAATCACTCTTGTAGCGCTAATAGATTGCTTTCAATGACAACGTACCTGCCAAAGGAGCCAGCTGTAGGAAATTGCTTGAATCCTGAACCTGCGAAGAAAAGTTTTTTGAGTTTCATTTCATTCCGTACATTAATGACAATTTTTTTTGTCTGGAGCTGTTCAGAACTGACGACATGTTAGGTTTTCATTGCAGTAGTCAAGGTTCATTTATTGCTCTGAATTTGGCCCTGATTTGACAACATAGAAACACAAAAAAGTCAATGACTATCTTTATCCATATAGCCTGTCAATTTTATAAGTACCTGCTGGAAAAGATATGTTATTTCCAACACCTTGTTGCCAAGCCTGACCAGATGGTATAAAACCACGTCCTTCATTCCTTGTGGACTGGTTAGAGGTCATACGTCCTCCTCTCTGGGCAGGTCTTGTCACACCCTGAGCTGCACTTGGTCTGTTGCCACCCCCTCTAGCTTTGCTGTTGTTTCGTCGCCCACGACCAGATGAATACTGATTTCCTCTGGGACCAGAATGAGAGTTGCTTCCCCCTCTGCCAGATGAATATGATCCACCTAATAAAATTGCAGCCACATTTATTAGGAGAAAGAAAATACTCTTTTCAGTATTGTAACACGATCTAAATTGGAAAATGTTTCTTCACTTGTGCATATATGCATATTTCTACACTGAGACAGGGTCACATTAAATGCACATCTAAACAAGGACACAATCAAGTGTACTGAAGAATAACCTACCTGACTCTGAGGGCAACCTTGTTAAGTCCTTCAAATCCAGTAATTCGCGAAGAGTTTCATCACATCCACCAACACAACCTTTGTATCTAGAAGGTATATTCAAACACATTCAGTTTAAGTAGAGGACATTTGTAGTATCACATGCAAAACTGTGTTCACTGCTGACAGCATTCATACAGAATCACTTGCAACATTGCTTTCTCAGTGACATAGTTCAATGACTGGAAGTGTAACTATATAATGCATTTAAATGCAATTTAAAGGAGTTAACAACTAAGAGCGCCTGCGTTGTGAGGGGTCGGGGGTTGGTTTGGAGGCACATGCGTAGTAGTTCTGGACGATGTTCTTTGTCATGCCAAGCAGGAGGAGTTGCGTCTTACAACTTGGCGTGTAGCCCTTGTTTTGCCCCCCCCCCCCCCCCCCCCCCCCCCC
>BLFK01001094.1:3928519-3933519 GCA_014634185.1 Astreopora myriophthalma
AATACACATTTCTTGTGTGGGTTGCATAGTGGACACCTTTGTACCAATGTCACTTGCATCATTGGATGCATTATGTTGTTCACTCTTCTTGTATGTAAAAAGTTGATTCTTACCTGGGGACCACCAAACTGCTCTCCATTCTTGATCTGATCTAGGTCAACATAGATGCCATTTGGAAAGTGTTCGAGCAGCAGGAGTTGACAGTCCTTTGGATCAAAATGATAATCGAGACTTCTTATATGCCACTCCACATAGGTGAAGACATCTCTGAGAGGAACAAACAAACAAACAAATATAAAATGATATAAATAATAAATTACAGTTCAACAATATTGCTGTCATATACAAATGACAAAGGTCCATTAATGGAAACCAAGAAGAAGTGGTGGAATACTAATACAATGGTAGTTTTAAAACAGAGCAGGGCAAGATTTCCGTACAGGTCCCTACTTCATTATGCATGCATATTCCTAGCAAAACTTTATTCACGCTTGTTCTTTTGGGAAGAGGGTTAGTAGGAATAAGCATGTATAATTAATGTAGGGGACTGTACGGAAATCTTTCCCAGAGCAGCAAGTGAGCTTTTGTACTGTAAATGTTGTATAAAAGCTCACCTCAACTTACCTGTGAAATCCTAACTTGTTTTGACCTCTCTGGAGCAGTACCTTCCCACAGTGTCTGCCATCTTGGTCGCTTGAGGAAGAAAATTGAAAATGCAATGAAACTAAGATGCAAATAAAATTTATAACATTTGTATTTCTAACTTGTCTAAGGCTAGATTTAAAAAACATAACAGCCACATCTCTCTCTCTCTCTCTCAAATGCCGTAAGATGATTCGCTCACTAGCTGCTGTATGTATGGATACACGTTTTAACCCTACACGGAATATCCTCTGACCAAAGTGATCGGTGGGCTCATAAGTTTCACGTGCAAAGATGGCGGACCTTGAAGAACCTTTTGAGCTTTGTAAGGTTTTGCAGAATGGCTCGCTTCTGGGCATTTCCAGACACGCAGAGGAGGATCATGTTTTACTTACTTTTAGGGACAGAGGAGTGCTTGTTTACAATGTGAGTGATCCACGAACATTTTTGTGAAAACTGTTACTCCCTGATTGAAAGAATAATTCAGCTGGCGTTTCCTTGCGTGTTGTTGAAGAGCATTGTTGTTGTTATTTTTGTGTAGCTTCAACATCAGAAGCTCATCGGTATCTGGTCCGTGGAACAAAGGGACGAAGTGACATGTGCTGCAGTTCATAATCATGTGGATAGAAATTTCGTGATGGCTGTAAACAAATCGGTACGTAAATTAATTATTAAGCCACAATGTATTAAAACTGCTAATATGCTACTTATTACATATGGCCTGTATCAAGCGTTTTTACTTGTGCTTAATAAGCAATAATTATTGGATGAGATTTAGCAAGATATCGTGAATTATGGATACCGATTTCAGTGTGCAACTTCAGCAGACAACACAGGCCAGAGGTCTTCATAATAATTATTAAGGATATCTTGTGAAAACCGAATTTGTTATTTATTTTTATTTTTATTTTTTTTTACAGTACATTTTGTGTAATTATTATGAGGTCAAACCAACAAGAAAATACTTTGGGTCTATCACATTTATGCCGTCAAATTCACATGATACTGTGCCCTCCACCAATTAGATTTGACAGAGTGAGCGAGTTCTTGCACAACAGTTGAGGTGCACGGTCACTATTCTCCATAGCCTGTGTTCCAGTGTAGCTATACAAAAAAATAGGTTTCAGGAAAATCTTTATTTGTTATCCTAATTAAAACAAATTTTTTCAGGAAATTTTTGTATGGAAAGAAACTGATTCTAATTTGAAACTGTGTCAACGAATGCAAGTAAGTACTTGTAAAGGAGAAATGAAAAAGTTTGTTTTGGAGTCTTGATGTACAACCACTAGGTGTGTAGCAGATAACTTACTACTCTACAATTTGTCACAATGTACAGAGATGATTTTCTTAACTGAAGTACTGGATAATGACACAACCAGGGTTGGGGACCAAACATGGATTAGTACTCCATGGAGTATGCTTGGATTACCTAATATGGACTACCCTTAAGGTCATAGGTCATTGTTTTACAAATCTAAAACAACCCAGGATGTTCACTAAGGCTAAACTTAAGGCATCATTTTTTGGCCTAATTAGGCCAAAGGTTTGGATTAGCGTAGGGTTGGTTTCAGTATTGGTAAAACATTGACCTGTGACCTTAGGGGTACTCCATTTTAGGTCCTCCATGGAGTACCCGGTTTTTTGGAGTATGGAGTACCTGCACAACACGAAGATCATATCAAAATGCAAACCCACTTCGTGTGAGATGAATTAATCTTATGGGAAGTTGTGTCCATGTTTTGTTTTCTTCCAGACAAAGAAGGATATCTTTAGTCTCCTTGTGTGGAACAACCTCCAAACTGATCCCGTCGTGGTGTTTGAAGATGGCTCCTCAATGTCTTTGACAGGGATTGTTGCTGCCAGTGAGACCAAAAGGGTGAAAAGACAGAAAACCACAAAGCTGTCAAAAAAGTAAGTTCTCATTTCCATAAATGTTTTCATACAGTGGCAAGAGAGAATGGTTTTAGGCAGGTCTTGGCATACAACTCATGTATAATGAATCATCTTTCAACAATGGTTGGAGATGGAGTCAGGGTGGGGGAGGGGGGGTGAGGATTTATGCTGTGGTATGATACCTTTGATTTCATTGACTTTTTCTTGTTTTTTTCTTCTGTTGATTCTTAGTGAATGGCAAATCAGTTAAGTGTATGAAAAAATTAACACAATAATTTCACACTCTTTAACTTGCAGTCTTCTTTGGAGTTTTGCCATCCATTATAAAAGCAAACCATATTCTGCTTCAATAATGGCACTCGTAAGTATCTTATTCTTGGTTTTTACTCACATGATAATCAGCCATGTGTTTTTTAACCGAAACAAAGAAATCTGTTTGCATAAAAAATAGTGGTCAATTCTTGGAGGATTTGTTTTGGGAAACCAACGTGGCTGCCCTGATTTCAAGTGAAAACCATCAATTGTAAAATCTTCTTTAATGATGATAGACAACAGTGTGGTTTGTATCAGGCTAACAGCAGGTCATTTTACAGTTGGTTGCTTAGTTACCCAGTCTATGAATGGCAACAAAGCTGCTGATGACCTTGTATAGACAGCACTGCTTTTTATCATGCAAAACGTGTTGTTGTAATGTAAACTAGTCTTTGTTTACATAAGGAAATCAGTGAGGTTTGTATCAAAACAAGGTCACTGGTAGCCTCACTTCCACTCACAGGCCAGGTAACACAGCCACAACTGTAACATGGTCTATTAATCATGGATCATGTATGTACTTGTATATCATGTTTGTGGGGAGAAAGCCAAGTTAAGAAAATGTGGTGCACGTATCTTGTACATCTTTGTACTGTATGGTCTTTGTACTGTTTGTAGTGTATGACGATGGTATGTTTACTTTTTTTTAGGGTAAGAACAAATACATTGTAAAAGTCACAAATCATGGAAGCTCAGATTGTGTTGATCGAGAAAAGACAGCCATGGACTTCAAATTGACTCCCCCATCAGAGGTACTGTTTAACCTTAATTTACATATTGCTGTTTTTAACCCTTTTTGGTCTAAGGGGTACCCCATCGACCAAGAAAATCATCTGGCATTAGCCAGAATAAAATCTGTAAGGTGGGTGTCAGGCATTGAAGGTTAATATGTTTTTGACTGTAACAAGTTTTTTTCAATTAAGGTCTTGCTGTAATTAAATGTTCACAGTTATTAATTAATAGTCTGATAAACTGTAGCAGAGTTGAATCTGTGAAGTGGTCAGAGGGGCATTTTACCCTGTTCCAATGACCTGAAAATCCAGCACCCAGATCTGGTGTACATGCACGTTTTTGAATTAATGGTATTCTCTGGCTGATTGATTACAGGATGCCTTGCTGCTGTCGTGTTGTGCTTACGAGGAAGGGCATTGCATCACGTCTTACTGTGAGTATATTGAAACAATTTTCACCTGAAATGATTGTACCATCCTGAGAAGATAAGTTGTTCAGCTGTCACTTGGCATGTCAGATGTTTGGTGTTTCATTGATTGATTGATTGAGTGAGTGATTGATTCGTGGGATGGTGGGTGGGTCCATCAGTCGGCGGCGGGGTGGGCAGTCAGGTGAGGGAGTTGTCACTCACTGCTGTTGTTTGTGTCATTCGCACAGGGTCTGATGGTTCTCTTTGCATCACTGAACTAGAGGCCATCCTACAGTCGGCACTGTCAGACTCAACAAGAAGTAGGTCATCCCTTACCTGCAGAAGAATACAGAGATTGCATCCTGCTGCTGGAACAAGCAAGGACAGGGTATACATACCAATATTAACATATTATTAATGGGTCATTGTTTCTTTTATCACGTAAGCAGTAAGGTATTACTTCCCTATGATATTACTGTACTTTTCAGTGCCATAAGAACACAAGTACACACAAAGCTACTACAGACTTTTTTAATCTTGTTAAAGTGCACCTAAAGGCAAAAATGTTTCATTTTTCGTTTTTAAGATAATTCTGTAGCAAACATATTTTACCATTTTCACCTCGAAATTTCGCTTTTTATGTGTTGCACTAATGTAAAGTTCGCAAAACTAGCAGTCATATGAACCCACGACCGTGCCATGAGAGGCATGGGTCTAGTCCTGATTTTACGTCACAAAGTGCTTTGCATTCAAATTTTCAAAGAACTTTTGCATTGCAAAACAGCTTGTGACGTAAAATCGAGAATAGACCCATGCATCTCACAGCTTGGTCGTGGATCCAAACGATTGCTAGTTTTGCGAACTTTACGTATCTTGCGTGGCACGTTAAAAGCAAAATTTTGAGGTACAAATGGCAAAATATGCTTGCTGTCGGTGGACAGATCTATATTAACAACTAAAAATATTTGAGTTTAGGTGCACTTTAAATTGCTATCAGTCTGACTGAGACTTG
>BLFK01001094.1:3938519-3941813 GCA_014634185.1 Astreopora myriophthalma
AATCGCGCGGTTACTTTGCTTTTGCCTTACTATGCGTAGTGATTGGACAAGAATCTCGCGCTGTGTCGTTTGTCAGCCAATCAAAGGCAACAACGAAGTCAGTCGTGGCTTGCACGCACGCATTTTCGCGCGCTTAGTTCCATTTGTAATTACTACTTTGGTACTGGTTTTACTACACTCAATTGAAAAACGCTCTAAATGTTGTTAGTCTAAGCCCAAACTAATCAGGACAGATGTAGACAATAAAATGAGCCAATAATAGCGAAAAGCAAATACATGCAGCCGGGGCTAAGCGCGGGAAAAGGCGTGTGAGCAAGTTTTGCATTTTCCTCTGATTGGCTGAGAATGTGGTGTGAGGTTTTTTCGGGCAATCACTTAGCGTAGTAATACAGAATCAAATAAATCGTGTAATTACTTTCGACACTCAAATGAAAACCGTTCTTAGTTAATGAATTGAGAAAGTCTGAGTCCTCGTTCTCCTCCTCGCAGACAAGAAGATGCTGCATTGGAAGACCAGGCTACAGAAATGCCTTTGGACAAAGACAGGGCTAACTACTTGTATCCTGAAAACAAACTAATAGTGTCATTTTTGAAAAGATAAATTTATCTGAAGTCGCGGCGCGGGTGTACTCGGAAGAAATGCGAGTGCTTCTAACAGGGGTCCAACCTATGACCTTTCATTAGTAGCTAGGATTCTCTACCACTTTCCGTTATCTATTCATGTGTAGCGGAAGCCCTCTAAGAAAGAGCTCTTCAGTGGCTTGCTTCGAAAGATCGAACTAGCTTTTTCAACCTGATAATAAATGACAGGGCAAGGAATTTTTTAGTAGCTTGCATTTGTTTCGTCGCACCTTAGATCTTTTAACGGAGATGTACGCTGAAGCCAGTGGCCTGTGCAGCACGAAAAGGAACGTGCTGCTCACGGCCGGGATGTGAATTGCAGTTTCCGCTTTAGATTCTCTCTCTTCGCTAAATAATTCTTTAACTGATGAGAAGATGTGCTATATTATGTTACCCTGTAAACGATGTTTTCCTTCTTCCTTGTCTGAAGAAGCTCTCCTTTGAAGACGTCATAGTAAGTCCATTTATATTTGTTGCTTTCAATTGTAATACACGTTGTAATAACAAGCACCACCACCATGGTTTAGGATTTCACCCACAGACGCAAAGGCTTGAGGCAAATGCTGAGTATTTACGTGCAACTTCAAAATTCACAATCTCAGCTATTCAATATTACCTTTTTTCTTGCTTTAAAGCTCTTATTAAAGTTCTTCACGTATATTATGGACCGTGGTCTGTCTGGCTTTCAAGATAGCGTGGACTGCAAGTCGCTCACGTACCCCCAGGTAATCAGCGCTAATTTATCCTTCTTGGAAATTTGACAGTAGTCAATTGAGAATTTCACCATAGGTCACACGTGTTAGTAAAAATGAACTTTATTTAAGAGTCCATTGATTTAGCACTGAAGTACTAACTAGGGACCCTAGAAATTAAATCAAATGAAATGTTGGCTCTTCAAGAGAGGGGAAGAACGGAGTACACGGAGAAACACCTATCGAGTGAAGGAGATTACAGACCCAAAATCTCAACCGGAAACCTTTCGGGTGCCATAGTTTCCTATGTATCTTATAAACTGAAACGATGACGCTTCCATGCTTGAAGTCGTGTAAACGGCTTGTCCTTTATTATCTTGCAAACATGTTGAAATACTAGCTCTTTAGACCACGTAGATCGCAGCTTTCGGGTCCGAGAAGTTTGCGGGACTTTTCAAGAAACAGGGGGCCCGTTTCTCGAAAGCCCCGAAACTTGACTATCTCAAAAGTCCCGAATCTTTTCGGGCGTATTTCGGATGCCATAAATCCCTCTGTATCTTTAAAAGGGAAACTTTTCAAGGCATGAAAGTTTTCAAATAGTTTGTTTTTTCGGGTCTTGAAAAGAGGTAAAAAAGACCAACTTTCCATAATAAGCGGATCGTAGTTTCACAACTTGCCTTCCAGGCCCGAAAACGCCGAGAATGGATCGCGGGCCTCATCGGTGGAAAGCGAACGCGTTCTTCTCTACGCCAATCCTACTCCCCTTTTCGTATTTCAATCAACAGAAAGAGCTTTCTTGTTGTCTTCCACGTGGAATAAAACTGAGTTCGTTTGTTGCAGGTTTTGGATTGGGCAGGATTGGTATTGAATGCTCATTTTTCTCAGTTGGTGATATCACCTGAAGCCCACGAACTTTTGGTGAGATGTCACAAGACCGTCACGCAACAGGTAAAACGACTGCGTGATTATTGGTCACGTAAGACAGTGTCGTCGCGCCTTCCTTTTGTTGTCTTTATTGATGTTTGCTTCTTGAAGTTGTCATTTACCTGTAGAGTAGTACTAATTTGAATTTTCTTTTACCTCCATTGAATTTTGTAAATTGTTCATAATTTCCCGTTGCATAAGGCTAGAGGTGATGGGTCTTTGGAGTATAAACGATTCAACCTACCAAAGAAAAAAAAAACCGACGTTTTTATACCATACAAAGGAACGTTGTTATCTTTGTTCTTGTTAGGTACGTACTTACGGCAAGCTACGGGCCTTGGAAGGTTTCTTAGGACATTTTAAGAAAAGAAAAAGTTTACCCAAAGTAGAGGAAGTTGGACTTTACACCATCGAAGAGCTGGAATTATAGGGCTTGTACGAGTAGACAAGGAAAGAAACCACGAAGCTATTAGTGCCATTAGTGTGCAAAAACATTGAGCTTCCTTCAAAGCTTGCGCGCATCAGATTTCTGGGTGCATCCCAGGAAGTCCAAGAAGTCGATATTTTTACGAAGAAATGTCCTTAAAAGTCATTTTCAAGATGAAGGACTGGTGCAAGGATTGTACTTATGGCGGGTTTGATCTCGAGTCACTGGTCACAACTCGAGTGAATACCACTGAAACAATGGCTGCAGTGATTGGTAATAAACCTCGTTGCTACGCGTGTGGTATACCTGGACGACTGGTTGGCCGAAAAGCGTTTCGCGCGACTCAACGATTTGCGGCTGCGCTGTATTGGCATTTGTAACATCGACGAACCACTGAAAGCAGAAAAATGGCTGAATATATGCTGACGTGGAAATGTGTTTTGAACTTAGTAGAAGCTCAAAGACTGCGTACCGAATAGCGTTGTTACTTGTAAATAAAAAGCTTTTTGAAGCGGATTCCGACGTGAACTCTCGAATATTCCCTTACGTCATAAAAGAGGCTCCAGAACATAAGTACAGTTTAATCAGGTCAAATCTGTAGACACAAGCACAATCAGAAAGAAAAACAGG
>BLFK01001094.1:3951561-3961674 GCA_014634185.1 Astreopora myriophthalma
TTTTTTTTTTTTTTTAACTTTGTGGGAATTTTAACTGCGGGCGCTTGGGGCTTATTTTCTTTTGACTTTCCTTTTTTATTTTTCTTCCAATGCTGTCCAATGGGAATTTCCTTGAAAACAAAGAATTATGACATCTTTTTCGAACATCCAATCAAAAGCGATAACTAAATCATTTCGATCGCGCAGTTTTCTCCCTTGTGACTGGTTGCTTCAAAAAAGTCGGTAAAATTTAGCGACCTTCAGATCGGAGTACGAGTACGACTACGAGTACAAGTTTTCCCTTCCGAGCACGCGCACTTAAAAAAATTTCGACCTGAAAACCTAATGCGCGTGCTCAGAACGGAAAACTCGCACTCGTAGTCTCGTGCTCCGATCTGAAGGTCGCTAATAAATGACCGTTCACTGTTCGGGTGCCTGCACAGTAAAACGATTGGGGGTCCCATTTTCTCGTGAAAAATTGGACCTTCACATGTCTGTTCGTCTACGACAAATAAAGCATTTACAAAGGTGGACGAAAAAAATTCAGATAAACGATCGCAAACACATTCTTCAATAACTCCAAATATAACATTTACAAAGGTGCCCTCAATAGGACAGCGACATCATTTTAATTCACTTTCAGCCCTGAAATACCCAAATTATTCATATTGATATAATTCTTATTCCACTTAACCGGCTCTGCTTCTCGTTTTGCCGGGACATTCTAATTTGAGAAAAACAAAAGAGATTAATTTTCTTTTAACTTTGTCCAAAAAAAGAAAGAATGAACAAGCTTTTGTCTGTTTTAGCCAATTTGCTTCTCAACAATTTCCTTTCCACGGTGACTTAAATAAACTTATCACTATTGATACATAGTTTCAATATATCTTACAACTTCTTAAATAACTCTTTTGCAACACTATGTGGAATACCTTCGTCTCTTAAACGAACGAATGGCCGTTTTTATGCTAGAGACGATAATCCGTCTGGGGCGAACTTGAGTAATATTTGTAGGGCTTCCATTCGGTTTACTTCATCTAGTATAAGACGGACTATGCGTCTTTTCGAACTGTCCGATTTGCCTCTTCGAAGACGCATTTCCAGAGAGGGAGGAGGCCTTCGCCTTGTCGCGCGCCCGAGGCCTCCACTGTTTGGCAGGCTGCAAATTGCGGACAAGAGATTTCGTCTTTGCCAATCTTACAAAGTTTAAATGATCAAGTCCGGGATTGTTTCAGCTGATTCAAGAAACGGCGGAGTTAAGTGACAGTGGTCAATTTAAAAAGACATTTTTACACCTTGCATTCAGTAAATGTGCCTACGCCTCTCCTGGTAGAATTATAAATTACTATACATTGGTATGGAAAATACTTTGTTTTCGTTAAAGAGGCGGAGTTGCCAAAAAATAGCATTCTTGACAAGTATTCATGTGTTAAGACACATCATGTTACATGATAAACTACAAAAACTGCAAAATAGAGCAGCCCGAGTTTTGACCTTCTCCAATTTTGATGCAAATGCCAGCGAGCTATTCGAAATTTTAGGCTGGAAAAATCTAGTTAGCCAGCAACAAATTGCGCTGGCCACAATGGTCTATAAGTGTCTACAGGGGCTAGCACCGGAATATCTATGTTGTGAATTTACAAACCGCGAATCTGTTTATAGTCTGAGACTCTGAAAGAAAGCTTAATGTTCCGTTTCCGTGGACAAATTATTATAGAAACAGCTTCAGCTGTAGTGGTGCTACTGTCTGGAACAGCTTGCTCCTCAATGCAAGACAAGCAGTCTCTTGGGCTTTTTAAAAATCTGATTAAAGACATATTATAGTCAGCACGGCATTCATGGAAAGCAGCATTAGAATAATTACAGTTCTATTGTATTGTATTGTAAACATTTTAAAATTTTACTATTTGTAATTAGATTTAGTAGTGTTTGTAATCTTGGCTGATGATATCATATCACAAGATTCCATTTACTGCTCAGCAGATGGTTTTGTAAAATCTTTGAAGCTGGCAACATCAGGCCTGGAAAAGAACAAAGGAAAATCACTTCCTGCACGAAATGTCATTGAGGCAATCAAAACAGACCCAGTAGAGCCATGAGCCACTGAACACTCGCCAAAAACGGCGTTACAAGTCCCGTTAGAAATCGTGAAACTTTAAACTCACGTGCAACCCGAGAAAAGAAAAAAAAAACAAAGGAGCGACCCACCTTGTGTGTAGTGATTGTGGCACGATATTGGCGCGGTTTTGTGAGTCATCATAATCTAGAGAAAAACAACAATCAATCAAGCGCTTGAAACATTGCACTAGAACTTTGATTTGTTTAAACACGAGTCATGCGCAAATTTTATACCCCTAAATTCTCACGTGCGTGCACGTGCCGAGCCGATTCTGAATACTATACATAGGTTTGCCGATAACATGGCAGTCATTTTGTTCTCCTATAAATCGCTTTTATTTAACCGAAGTTAGATTTCTTATTTACCTACCACGGAGGACTTAAAATCAAGGATTTCAGCCCAAGTTAATAGTAAAGCAAATGGGCCCTGCGTGCTTCTTTGAGTGCTCCTTTTAAGTATCGATGAGCAAACTCCACGTTTCGAAACTTCCGCAGCCGATGGGACGTGAACTTTCAATTTCTTTGTGCAAGTAAATGTTTTTAAGTTTACTATTAACCTTGAAGCAAGACGACGCAAAAAATGACCTCAGATCGCTACCAACAACATTCTCTATGAACCGCCGCAAAGGAAGAATGTGTGATGTGGGTGCAGTCCTGTGGGGAGACAGCAATGAACGCGATTAAAGTTCAGTGTCAACATCAACAAAAGCAAATAAATGACTGAAATAATAACAATAACAACAACAAAAGGCTGGTGAAAGCAGGCCGCCTCTTGACTGAATTCGCGCCTTCCAGGTTTGCAGCTTACCATAACGTTAAGAAATCTTCAACCACGTGGTGAAGACGGTGGGGCCTGGGAAGGACAACTTCTTTCGTCTCCTTGGGTAATGCTGAAACAAAAACAAAATTTAAGACGCTCAACTTAAAGACTTTCGTGGCACTCCGATGGTAACGAAGGAGGATAGGAGAATGTTGCCTTGCAACTGCGCAGAGAATTCTACCTCCATAGTCGACGGTTGGGGTGGGGTGGACTACTTGATGCTTACGATGGGGGAGTAGGGAAGGATGCGAGCACGCTTCTAAGACAGAAGAAGAGCGAGAAATACAGTCCAGTGGGTGACTAAACGTAACAGCTGGTCATCGTGTCACCTGTTGGAGGCTCTTTGTAGAAGTACAGCACCGGATGCAGGAAGTTGGAGTTGTGGGCATCGGATGGTTCGCCTGTGGCACGATTGGTGTGGAAAGTGTCCTTTCTGAAATTGGGGAGAACAATTTATTTTGAATAGAAGTGCTGGAAGCAATGTAACAGAATGCGACAGCGGCAGTGGCAATGTCAGAACATTGCAACAACCGCGTTTCCTTTGCTCCACAATGAGCGTCGGGAACGTTTTGAAAACCGGGTTGAGTAAAGACGAAACATTTTGCAGATTACGTGTGCCTCTGCCTTACTTACCCAGCTCCTGAGAAGTCCTTTCCGTATTCCAAGTTAACAACAATCATTGGGCCAGCCGAACGACCAGTGTATTCTACAAACAGATGGATGTCGACGGTTTAATTCGAACTCTCTCAAAGTTCCTAGTCTTCTTTCTCCGTTTGTTGCACTGGCTACGAGTGCGGTTGAGTATTAAAACAACGAAATCAAAGTTTTGACTTCTGCCAATCACAACGGATGAAGACTACCAAATGGACCAATCAGAACTCAAGGAAATCTCTGCAGCCGGCGCTGAGGGCGGGAAACCGCTTGGGGGTCTTGGTTTGGCTTCTGATTGGCTGACAAGGAGCGCGAGAATTTCCAGCCAATCATTAGGCGTAGTAGTGCGAGAGAAACGAAACTGTAAACGTACTCAAACACTCTCTAAGACCGGGGACTTATCGAACCGTTAAAAACCAACCTTCAAATTTATGAACAAGTCTAATGGGAAACTCCTCAAAATACTCCACGTTTCCATTTCCACCTGGAGAAAAAAGGTATATACTCGATAAATTTTGAATACCAAATATTACAAGAAAATCTAAACATGTCCAAATGCTACTTTCAAAAGACAAAACTCACGTAGAATAATGACCTCTCCCAGGACACCAAACATTTGATAAATTCCCTGAAAATATTGTCAAAGTAGTTAGATGAGAACAAACAAATGAATCAAGTGTATTTGAGAATGAACAAATTGAACATCACGTTCCCTTGGACTCCACTAAACGTGTCTTTTCTTTCCGGGGAAGCTTTCATTAGCAACGGGCACGGTGTATTTCAACTAACCGAAGCTTCATTGATCCTCTTCACGATAACATTTACAAGCTCTGTGACAGGAACTGTGATATGAGGCCACGTGACCTGGTGATTGCGCCACTCTAGAACATGATGCAAAGTGCGAGCTGCCACAAAAAAAGCAGAGAGAGAAAGGTTTGACAACTGACCACAACTTGGTTCTCATGTGCAGTGCAAATTGGCCTATTCGGAAAATACCACAATACTCAATAAACTGGGTAAGCCTCGCATTCGATGGCTTTGGAAATTAGCATTTCCCTTGTTGGTGGCACGTGCAGTCCGTGCATCAGCATTGTGCTTTCGATTTGCTTTCATAACATGTACTTACCGTCCACCCAAACGATCCCACCATACAACGTTCGTACCAGTCTCCGCAAAGTTTCCGGAGTGGGCAATGGCATTTGAAAAATTACTTCCGTCAAGGACGTCTTCCCCTCCTCCTGCGAAGGTGGTTTTCTGCCCATGCGTCATATATATCTCACCCTTTCGAAGTAGGAGCGTCCGCCCATTTGAACACGTCAAAATTGGATTTGTGTTTACATTGTGTGAGACGCTTCTAAACTTCGTATTCCGCCGCTTTGAACCCACAATAGCAATCAAATGACACACTGGAACAAATCGCATTGATTCCCTTCACAGTTTTGGAAATGGCAACATTTACCGCATTGCCTTTTTGCTCTTCCTCTGATGCCCGCCCATAGATCTCAGGTCACAGAATATCCACCCATCTCGGTTACAGACTCAATTACACAGTTTTATACCTGTATATCGGAAGCCATGAATGAATCCGCCGGCAGACTTGCGAAAGTCGATAGAGTGAGTGTTGGTACCCGCTATAGGAAAAAATCAAATCAAATCAAACTTGTAAAAGGTATCTACAACAAAAGGCGAGATTTCAAAAGAGCCTTTTAATAATTCTTTACTTACCGAAGTAAAGTCCGGGGACAGTAGTTGATTCGTAGTCTGGTTTGATAGCTGGGTACTTTTTGGAACGCATGCCTTTGCATGGTCTTGGTCTTGTAGAATTGTCGAACACGGTAAAGTCAAACTACGAAGACAAAACAAATAAAATTGAATGACTCTCGTCCACTTCGTATAGCACAAAATTGAAAAGACATCCTGGCCTCGTTACTTTGTAGAACAAGCGTTAAATAATAGCTTACACAACACTAAACGTTTTCAGGGGTACGAGCTCGAGGACTTCTGACTTTGCGTAAATAAAGCGCCGTTGCATGACCCTTGATTCCAGTTTTCTTGACTGCAGGTATTTCTTAATGATATTTAGCATTGAAAATTAGCGCGTTCAACAGATGTCGATTCTGAAACGAAATGATGAGAAACTTAATTGGGAGGACTGTGCAGTTGCATCTATTGAGAATATGTTACGATGTTGCTAAGAATACAGTTAATGAGCGGGTGTTAAAAGAAGCGGAAGAGGGGCGGAGCGCGTTGCGCGCGAGAGCGGCGCGCGTGTTCTGTTGGCTAAAACGTTCCATTGCAGTCTAAAAGCAGGAAAAAGCTTACCTTAAAACCCAAGCATCTGATAATGCGATCATAAGGTTCCCTGACGGCAAAGTTGTCAGCTGTAACAGATGAGGTAACAATAAGATAGATAATAATAAGCGAATGAGTGTATTAAACTTGAGTATAAAAGGACAAAAGAAAACTAAAGTAAGGTGCTCCTCGATGTCCCGAAGCTCTGTCTCAAAATAAGTGATTTTCTTTACGTTCAGGTAATTTTCTTTACATTTTACTTCCGGTGACTCGACCTTTCTTTGGTTTCCCTTGAAGGTTCGAGTTATCCGTGGTCCCATCGTATTTACCAACTGTAACACGAAATAAAGTTGGAATATTTAGGAGGCAACATCAGCACAGGCTTTTTTGGCGTGGATGGCAACCTACCTTGACGGTATCACAATTCTCTTGCTCGCCGTCACTGTCAGGTTTTGCTCGAAAATTTGGGGCAAATCACTGCCCAAGAATACAAAAAGTCCACTTCCGGTTTCCGTCTTCGTTCAGTACGGCTTAGATACTTGGAATTATTTACATTGAAAATAAAAGCTAAAATAAATTTACTCAATACAATTAAAGTAGTTAAGGACATCTACAACTTACGAACACTTCCGCTGTCTGGAATTGGCTGATCTATTGAAACTATATTCTCTCCCGTTCCATCAAAAGCATCAATGTAAAGCTTGCCATTTCTCTTGATCACGGCCATCTCTTCAACTGGAGCCTCTGCGAAAAACAACCAGGCATAATCAGAAAGAAAAGCACATTACAACGGTTGTAAATAGACCACTTCCGATATATAACCTGAGAAACTGAATGAACACGTCGACGTTCAGATTCAATTAACTTACCAAGCAATGCATCAAGTGATTTAAGTTGATAAGTGTCTAGTATACCGTTGTTAACGGCTCTGGAAAGAGAAAAACCAAGCTTACAAACTTTTCTTTCCTAATTTCAAACTTTCATAAGCAAAAAAGGGAATAATTTTATTCCACAACAACGTTAGCGCGGTGACGTTTGGGAGTCAATTTTTCGGCCCTTTCGTCAAAAGTATTCAACGTTTTGCTTGTACCGCCTGGGAGCACGCGGACATGTAACTCGAAACCTAGGTCAAAGCCTAGAACGGTGCCAGTAGTCCACAGTAGTCGGTCTGTGACATAGGCTTTTTACATGAAGTCTTAGTTGGTACTTGGTTGGCGATTGGTTTAATTTCACGAAAAAAATGCAGCAAAAATACGGGGTCACTCCTTACACCGAGCGTACTGGGGAGCTGAGAAATGTGCCCCTAACTAAGGCAGTTTTGTTATTCTATTTGACAGTGAGGAGACCTGGATGACAACAGCCTCGCTATCAACATGGTCTGAGGGCCACTGTAACCGGGTACAAGTGGGTCCTACTTTGCATCTTCTACATGAATAAAGCGATTGCAAAATAGCTACAGTACCTCAAATCTCCAACATAATGAGTTTCCCATGAGAGTCGAACCCTTGACCTACAACAGGAGGAGAAACGTTTATAGCCTAGTAGTCTTCCCTGAGTGGTTCAACAATTCAGTAGAGGTACAAAATGGACGACCTGATTGACATGTGTCTAATATGGTAAGAAAGCTTACGACAATTTTCCCAATTTGAAATTAGTTGTTTAAGCGCCGTTTAATCTTTGGCGGAAATTGGCCGTGGTTTTGCAAAATGACACAAAGAAGAGCCCTTACAGCACTTCAATTGCTGTACTGAGTGTAGAAATGAGTAAAAAAGAGAAATGCTTGGGTAACTTCACACTCCATATATATTTTATACAATCAGTAAGTACATCAAGAGTATCGACAGACCTTGAAAACATGTGAATTAAATTTGTCGCTCCCATGATGTTGTCAGCAGTCTCAAAAGCTGAATTTCCTGCAGAAATGATCAAAGATATGTACATGTAGCCTCTGATTCCAAGTGCGCGTGCTCAGAAGCGAAAACTCGTACTTGTAGTCGAAACGCATTCTCCAATCTGAAGGTCGGTATTATCGTTGACTGAACAGTATCTCTTGTAGTTGTTGTTGTTGTTTTGTCTTTGTTTGTTTGTTTGTTTTGTCGTGCTTTTGCATTTTCCTACAGTTTTTATAATTTTTCTGATGGCCAAACCAATATCTGTGATGGATGCGGGGTGGATGCAGGTCCATGTTTGCAGCTGGAGGTGCACAAGGCGTCTGGTGACGCGTTTAGTGAAATAAGTTACTCGTCACCAGGCGCCCCGAGTTCAACCCTCATTTTTCCTATTCTACGAGCCTGGCGTGTTTATTTATCGACTGGATTCGATTTTCGTGAAAAAAAATCGTGCTGGAATGAGATCGGATCTGGAAAGCCAAGATGGCGGTGCCAGCCTCTTACCTTTGCGTTTTACTTGTATGGAGGGTGAAGTGGACCTTATTTTCGGAAACTCCGCGTGAGGAGTAAGGACAAGCATTACTGGCCATATAGTAAGTTTCGTCGATTTTGATTCACAATTTCTTACAAATTTCTCGACTTGAACTTCGCCCAATATGTGCCCTTTATTTTCCCATATCAAACCCGCATTTGACACTAATAGATAGCCTGGTTTACCTGTGGTTATAGTTATCGCTATCTTTCTTTGGTTATGTGGAATTAAATGCCTCACCTCTCCCTATGATTAAGACTGTTTGTCCTTCATAGTCATCAGGGTTTGTTGAAATCTCAGAATAGCTCTAAAGAAGAGAGAAAAAAGAAAGCCTCGATCTTAGTCTTTTCTCGATTCTTCTCGGTCAAAATAGTGCTGTGACGTAGGTTAAGGAACACGCGGTTTTTTACTTTATAGAATTTTCTCTTTCTCCTTCTGATAAACTCTCTTAATCGATGACATCGCGGACAGCTCGAAATTGTGACAACGACCTCGCAGTTTCTCTGCACGTTAACTTCTGACCAACACTGCATAAAACATACCTCCGTGTACTCGAAGCCTTTAAATCTCTCGGGAAGATTTTCAACTGATATACCAGTGCTAGCAGAAATGAAAAGAAACTTCAAAAATTGTGTTTAGCTCTAAGACACAAGTGTATATAGGACCAAACCACGCACCCCCACAAATGAATAGAAGGCGGCTGTGTGCACTATAAAAACCCCAGTGATCTGCCCTACACTAATGTTTGCCAATGAAATGGATTAACAGTAAGACTAAAAATTTTCTGGTTATTTGGACTGGTGTTGAATTTTGACTACCATTAACAAAGGAGGAGCTCTTGATTCAGGGATATTTGAATTCCCATTGAACTAAAGTTGAGTTTCTTTTTTATCAGAATGTTAGCCCCAAGGAATTTTTTTTTTTGAATGAATGAATGTTTCTTTGCCACACAATTAATAGTATTACAAGGACAATATATAATGTTACAATAATTGTGGCGAGGAGACCCCGAGAAACCACCAGGCTTATAAGAGGGGAACCCCTGACATGCCTATCATTGATCTAATGATAGGCATATAATAGGCATCTAATTTAACAAACTTCTCTATCTAAAGTCTCCAGTAGCTCAGTGGTAGAGCATCCAATCTAGTAATCAGAAGGGCATAGTTCCAGACTCCTGTGAGGAGAATTTGGAGTTTTCTTTTTTTTTTTGTTTCCTTCAAGTAAGCCTGCATCATTCTCAATATACATATATATATATCATTCTCAACCTCTTTGTCTGTTCAAAAACCATTTCAACCCCATGAAGAGTGACGACAAGCCTGCGGTTATAGGCTTCTGGAGAGGCTTGATAGACATTAATCCGGCTAATGCCAGTCAATTTTACTTGTGAATGGGGAACCTCTTATGGGTCAAAAATAAGAAGCCATTAGGAAACTGAGAAAAAAACACCGGTAAGCTTAAGAGTACACCTGCACACACCTCATAACAACATTCTTGCACTTGTAACTGGTATCATTTTGATCCTTGAGATGGAACAGAGCCTCTTTGCCTTCCCCATCTCTTGACACAAGCTTGATGTTTGTATTGTACTGTACATTTAAATTTAATTTCTTTGCATAATCATTCAAGTACTTCACCTAACAAAATATACAAAATAAAAAAAAAAGCAAGTATTAGTTGTGTTCTTTGCTAGAAATAACCTGCACATGCACCCCCTCCAACTCACTCTCCCTCTCCCCCTCTCCCTCCCTCTCTCTATCCCTCCCTTTCTCTCCCTCCCTCCCTCTCTCTCTTCCTGTCTCTCTCTCCCTCTCTCTCTCTCTCTCTCT
>BLFK01001094.1:3968191-3989885 GCA_014634185.1 Astreopora myriophthalma
ATATATATATATCATTCTCAACCTCTTTGTCTGTTCAAAAACCATTTCAACCCCATGAAGAGTGACGACAAGCCTGCGGTTATAGGCTTCTGGAGAGGCTTGATAGACATTAATCCGGCTAATGCCAGTCAATTTTACTTGTGAATGGGGAACCTCTTATGGGTCAAAAATAAGAAGCCATTAGGAAACTGAGAAAAAAACACCGGTAAGCTTAAGGGTACACCTGCACACACCTCATAACAACATTCTTGCACTTGTAACTGGTATCATTTTGATCCTTGAGATGGAACAGAGCCTCTTTGCCTTCCCCATCTCTTGACACAAGCTTGATGTTTGTATTGTACTGTACATTTAAATTTAATTTCTTTGCATAATCATTCAAGTACTTCACCTAACAAAATGTACAGAATAAAAAAATAGCAAGTATTAGTTGTGTTCTTTGCTAGAAATAACCTGCATGTACACCCTCCAACTCACTCTCCCTCTCTCTCCCTCTCTCTCTTCCTCCCTCCCTCCCCCCATCCCTGGCAATTGAACCCTTACCAGGATATCAGCATCTGGGAAAAACTGCTTGGAATATCGCGTCATAAGGAGAGACTCATCATCACTGAGAAGGGAATTCCAGTCATGTCGCATGTTGAATTCTTTATTGGTTTTTCCTGAAAGTATCAAGGCATTCAAACAGTAACAATTAACATAAGTGAATAATCTGCATGATGAACATTCAAATGGTACAGTAAACAAAATTCGATTACAGTATATATACAAATTCTCAAAGTGGGAAAAGAATAAAATGGGATCAAAATTGTAAAAATGTAAACAGACAAATGTAAAACTAATAGGTTGTCAACTTTACATCATTGCTGTGTTTAAGTATTGAACATCACACCTGTATGCCTTTTGTTGATGGATATTAGTTTTCTATGCCTTGGATATTTGACATAAAAGGCACCTGCAAAGTGAATTAACGTGAAATGATGCCACAAATGATTTCCAAAATATCTGTGAATTAGAAATAAATTGAATTTGTTTCCAAGACAGGCCGGTTGAAGAATACAGAGTCATAGATGCCTAATACACTGAAGCCTGTGAACATAGTCACCAATCATCATCTGCTGTTGCTATGGTTGAGAGCTGATAATAATATTCATAATAATAATAATAATAATAATAATAATCATAATCATAATTAACGTTATCATTATAATTGTAATAATAATAGTTAGTATTATTATATTCATAATTATTAATATCATTATTAATATTAATATTAATAAAAGTGAATTGAAGTGAAATGATACCACAAAGGCATCATGAGGGTGGAAGGGAACTTCAACTTTATTTAAAGACACCCGTTTATAACGCCGGACAATTTCATTTGTCCCGACAAAAAGCTCATATATTTTCTCTAAAATCTACCCACTTAATACGGGCAACAGACAATTTTCTGTGTCCCAAGTCACAAACTCTCATATATCATCAACCCCGCTTTACAGACACTGGCTATGTTCGCACGGTCTATTTTCATTGTCACAATTATGTGCTAATCATAGACATTGTACAATGTTCAAATAATGACAGATTTTAGTGGGTTAATATGATTTTTTACAGACAAAACAGTAGTAAAATAGTGTGACATGTTTGATTTTCATCAGTTTGTCTTTCTTTGGGTCTTTAAAAGTCTTTCTTGCAGTCAAATGATTCCATTGTCGTGTTTCAAGAACCATGTACTGAGACTACAGTATGATAAATGATCGTGAGGTTTCTTTAGGATGAACTTGTAGTGTACAGTTAAAGTTGAGAAATTAAACAACCTTTTCTTGTAGAAATGTCTCCTTTAGTCTTTTATATCGATAAAACATGTTTTTGAGACATTTTTTCTGAGATCTCGCTTAACACCCGGAGTCCGTATCAACCAGGTTCCACTGTACTTGTACTGAATACTTGCCATGCGAGATTTTATGCAATTATTTCAAGTGGAAGACTATTAATAAATAAATTTTATTTTGACAGGAATTTTTTGATTTAATGGTCTGCCATTACTTGGAGCAGTCCAACCAATATGCCCTCAGAGAGCTGGTCAAGGAGAAAGTGACGTCATTTACTCACTGGCTTAAAGATGGAGTGAGACTATGTGGCTTAATTAGTATCCACAGATTTGACAATCTGAAAGCAAAAAACTCCCATGCTGCACACTAATTAAGCCACATTCACAAACAGCATTTTTTTTTTAAGCTAGCGAGTAAATGATGTCACTTTCTCCTCGATCCAGCTCTCTGAGGCTTATCGGTCGGAACCGCACCAAGTAATGGCAGACTGTTAAATAAAAAAATGCAGTTAAAATAAACAGTCTTCCTCTCGAAATTACTGCAAAAAATTTCACCTGCTGAGCATTCAACACAAGTATTTTCGAAATATGAACGAGAAGTGTTTTATTTTTTTCATCACAGTAACACTTTAAGTGACAAAAATGAATGTTTATGTTACAAGAGTTAAAAACCTCAAAGTTGTCAGTTTTTCTCTATTTAATTTGACCAGTTAGTTTGATTCACTGGAGAGCCTTGGAAATATCGGCTAGATTGCTTCAAGCCGTTGCCACTGTCATATTCACGCACAACAAGCTGTAATGATTAGCCTCTTGGGTCCTATAATTGACAAGCAGCGATATAAAAAAATTTAGACTCCAGGGCAATATAAATGGCACACGTTTTCAGGGAAAAAACTGTTCACCAAAAGACTTGCAAAAATTACAAATTTTGTGGAGAACTGTACTGAAGAAAATACAGAACTTTTTACAATGAAATGCGTCGTTGTCAGTATCCACAAACCAAACATTTCTTCCTTTTGAATATATATTTTTTATCTCGATCACCCTTTCGTTGTTACATAAATTCGCACGGAAAAATGGAAGATACCAAAAAGGATATGTAAACAGATGCGCAGATGGTGTGAAATATACGCAGCTGTTTCAACAACATGACAAAAAGATCCTTCTTTGTATATTGATGGTTGTCAGCAATCTTTCAACTCCTGAACTTAGACATTAAGACTATTCAATGATTTATGTAGTCTGAGAATTTAAAATAACACAATGAAAGGCTGTCACCTGTCGGGAAAATTGTTACATTTACTCGCTACTGCTTCCCAAGAAGTAAATGTAATTTGCGATGTTTTTGGCGAAAAATAGAGTAACCCGTCAAACCGACAATCTCATTTCAAAAGACTTGGAAATATCACTGTTCATTTACAAACCTGCTCACATAGTATTTACTGACATGTTTTAATAATTGTGCAAAAACGACGTAGTTAAACTTAAATGTAGTTAACACCTAGCTGTTAAATAAAGCCAGGATAGTTCTCAATAACATTTACCCGTGAAAATATTTTAGCACATGACAAGTTAAATTTTCGAGAATTCTCGACAAAAACACAATAAGAACTTTCATCTCAAAACAATAATTTGTATAGCAACTAAGCTTATGTATCAGGTCAGGTGAAAAGATGCCACCCGATAAATGATACGATATTCATATATCTTTGAAATATTATCGGTCTCAAAAACCGGTAACGCACAATCTCTTAACAAGCCTGGTTTCCATATCGTTGTATCTGTCGTATGAATTTTTTTCATATACGACAGATACGACAGATACAACGATATGGAAACCAGGCTTTATCTGTGGCGAAAGATAAAGCCACTCGCTATGGCGTTCGTTCCGTTCGTTCATGCTTGTCGGAAATTATAAATGAGTTACACAACAAACAAGGTGCACGGAAATACTTAATACAGGTATTGAGTTTGTGACGATTCAAGTTGGTTTAATACGGAATCAAAGTGACTTTAAATGTCTCATTTTCCTCCACAGTTGGTCATTTCTAGGGCCGGAGTGAATAATGAGTCGTGCATACTATACTCGAAAAAAAAAGCCGAATGCTCCTAACAGGAGTCGAAGCCATGACCTTTTTATTAGTTCGGTTTAGTATTCAACGTGAAACGAATATCGAAACGTGAAGTGCCACCTTAAACAGTGCCTCAGTTATTGACTTGTTTCTCACACAGAATGACCGCTAACTGCAGCAAGACGAATAATAAAGCACCCACAGGTTGAAAAATTTGTCGGGAAATGCGATCACTAATCTGTTCCAAATCACATCCGCACACGTGAGAATGTGTACAGAAGGCGATAGCATAGCTCAAACAAATATAAACGAGGAACCCAGCTAATATATTTAAAATTTTTATTTTAAGTTATCCCAGCTAATATATTTAAATTTTTTATTAACGTTTATATGAAGAGTTTTTACTTTTACCTGCTAACCCATCACGTTCGAAAATCACGTAGTTTCGGCCAGCTCGCTCAAGGAAGAATCCGAGCTGTAGACCTGCGCGAACAAAACAGCTATCAACAAGTTGGCTTGTATCAACGAAATATAAAGAAGTTTGGTGACTACTTTCAAGTGCGGGAAGAACACTGTTCTCTTTAAATTGGCTTTTAATTGAAACTTCCTTAACTTACCTCCGGGTCCTCCTCCTACAACGCAGTAGTCGTGGTAAGCGTTATCCGTCGCTAATGACAAAATTACGCTTGTACACACGATTAAGACTCCAACCGCTACTGTCAAGCGGAAGACCATCTTTATGCGTTAGGACAAAATCATAGAAGATGGTATTTGGTGCGTCTTTTCAGTTCTAAGGGAAGTGTAAACCGACGACATCTAAACAAGAAATCTGAGCGAAGTGATTCCTGTTGTGAAAGAGCTTCCTCTTGGCTTTTGCCGATCGCAATTGCGATTGGCTGTCGAAACAATGCAATTAGCTTGTGAACAATAGTTACTTTACTTTAAACAATTAGTCATGCCACAAAGAGCAACGATCACTGCAAGTAAGGCCCGGTTCAAACGTCGCACCTAACAGTAGATTTTTCTCATTACGCGGCTGCCCCTGGCAGCCGCGGTAAACTTTGCGTCGATTCTCCGTTTTGTTCACCGTAGTCGCAAATTGCAACGCTTGTTTGCATTAGATTCGGCATATGTGAAGTTCAACGTTTGAACCGGACCTAAGATCGCACCATACGCTTATACTCGTTTGTCTATAATTTCATCGTAGGCTAGTGAAAACTCGTGGCTTTTTGAGTATGAAGTGCAGGCAACAAGTGTAATTGAAATTCTAACTTCTCTATTTTCACAACTTTGGACAACAAATCATCAGTTATGAAGCCGAATTATCAATGCAGTATTTACGAGTGTCACGCTAACATTGAAAAATAAATTATTTGACCCGCCAAGAATAAAACAGCAAACTTGTTTCACCGCTTATTTTAGTTTTGTTCTGTGCTTTTAAAATTAATTTGTGTCTCAGATGTACTAGTCGGTCATGCCATTCGTTCACGAATTGTTTCCATTTTTCGGCGACTTGTCTTTTCAAAACACGCCCACGCACCCTTTGAACATCATTCACCACCCGATATCAGCGGGCAGCTGATGAATATTCATTAAATTTTAACACCGCCTTAAAATTTATAGACTCTAGTCCTTAAAATATCTATTTATGATGCATTAATCCAACCACATTTTAATTACTGCAGTCAGGTCTGGGACACCCTTGGAAAAGCCCACTCTGACGGGCTACAAAAGTTGCAAAATAGGTCTGCCAGACTCATAATGCGTATATGAGCAATGATAATCATGCGTCGGAGGCTCTGATTGCCTTAGGTTCTGAAACCTTAGGCATTCAACGAATAAAGTTCAAATCTAAAGAAATGTTTAAAGTTCTTAATGGCTTGGCTGCAAGTTGTCTTGCGGATTTATTCTTAAGAAAGAGTGACACTTTTAAAACGTAGTTGTTAGATTTTAAATTGAGTATACTTGTAACCACACGCCCCTTGTGGAAATCAGCTTACTTGACGGGGCAAGCCTGTTTAAGTAAAGTTTTACCTACCTAGCTTAAATGAACCGTGAGGTTTTCGAGTTAGTCTCTAGACGTTTGATGTATGTATTGTAACTTAGGGTAACTTCACTCACAAAGAAACCACAGATAGATAAGCAGATAGAAGATAGAAGAAGGGCCCAGAAAGAGAAAGACAAGCACCAAAGCGAAGCGTAAAGCATAAATCACATATAGTGCATACAAACTGAGAAAGATATTACGAGAGGATATTAAGAGGTAAGAAAACTACCAGCAATAGAATAGCAAAGGTCACTAAAAGCGCTAAAGCGAAACATGAAGCATAAGCGTAAAGCATACACACAAAAGAGAAAAAGATTACACTTTATGTTAGAAGAATCGTTTTGCTTACATGTAAGTAGTAAATAGAATCTAATTCTTAACTATAAGTAGTTAAGTGTTTAAAGTCGGGGAGGGGGGGGGTAGTTCCTGCCATGTGTTTGCTGGCACTGCATGTATCGGGAAAAAAGTCGCGAAAAACTGGGTCAGGTAAAAAGTCTGGAAAAAAGTCGGGACATTGAAAATTGGGAGAAAACTATCATTGCGTTTAAGCAAGTAATTCGCGATCTGCTTGTAAATTGTGCTTATACCCGAAAAGATTATGGCCGGCTTCCAATTAATGGACTGTATTTTACCAAGTTGGCTTGTATCAAAGAAATAACAAGTTTGGTGACTACTTTCAAGTGCGGGAAAACACTGTTCTCTTCAAATTGGCTTTTAACTGAAACTTCCTTAACTTACCTCCGGGTCCTGCTCCCACAACGCAGTAGTCGTGGCAAGCGTTATCCGTCGCTAACGACAAAATTACGCTTGTACACACGATTAAGACTCCAATCGCTATTGTCAAGCGGAGGAACATCTTGATGCGTTAGAACAAAATCACAGCAGACAGTATTTGGTGCGTCTTTTCAGTTTCAATTAAAGGAAGTGTGCGCCGATTATTTGACCCGCCGAGAACAAACTTGTTTCAGTACTTATTTTAGTTTTGTACTGTGCTTTTAAAATTAATTTGTGACTTAGGTGTACAACATATTAAAAC
This sequence comes from Astreopora myriophthalma, assembly GCA_014634185.1. NCBI lineage: Eukaryota > Metazoa > Cnidaria > Anthozoa > Scleractinia > Acroporidae > Astreopora > Astreopora myriophthalma. The sequence goes on from BLFK01001094.1 coordinate 3,975,175, forward strand.
TACTCGGCCATGCCATCCGTTCACGAATTTTTTCCATTTTTTGGCGACGTTTCTTTTCAAAACATGCTCAGTTGCGCGTGCACTCTTTGAACGTCATCCACCACCTGATAATATCACTGGCAGTTGATGAATAGCCTTTAAACTTTAATACGGACTTGAAAACTTGAAACAGCATGTGGTCATGGATGCTAAGAACTACAAAAAAGTTCTTGTCCTTCAAGAGCCAACGCTTTGTCAGAACGGCAGCTCCCGTGGATTTCACCGCCCACTGACGCATCGCCACACTCACCGACCCTTGGACTACAAGTATCTATTGGTATCCGCACTATGCTAAGTCCATCCCCTTGTGCTAAAAATTTTGTTACGGACAACACCGAGAATGCTCTTTTATACGGCGTTTAAAATTTCTGTTGGCTTCATCTGGTGAGAACATTTTGTTACGAGCAACTTCAGTTATTGCCAAGCGTTTTTCTTGTAGCGTAATTATTAAACTGAGAAGGGACAGTCACATCGTTTAGAGAGACAGCTATGTTTGACAACTTGTTTGCAATAGCGCAGTTTTTAATGGCCACAGGACAAATGATATTTGCGGTTCGCTCGCAATTAGAAAGAAAAAGACGTGAAGATTGCAGACGCCCCAAATTACTTAATAATAAAGAAAATGAAGAAAAAAGAAAAAAAAATCAGTCGTTCCTTATGACGTAGCGTTTAAGCAAGTATTTCACAATCTGCTTGTAAATTGTGTTTTTATCTGAAAAGATTATACCCGGCTTCCAATGGACTGTATTTTAGCAATGATACTCAACAGTTATCGTCGTCAAGGCGAAGTTTTATCATAGTATTTACCCTCGTCTGCCACTTGGTAAATATTCACCACTACTTCGTCGAGAACGAAGTGTTAAATACAACCTAATTTATATTCCGGCAAGACAATTGAATCAACGATTCTTGCTGTTGTGCTAGCTTGCGCAGATTTATTCTTTAGTTTAAACGAGTCCCTTAACAGGACTCGTTTTTTCCGTGACAAAATGCATTCAGTGCGAAATTTCTGGCCGATCAAATAACAAGGAAGTCATCGCATAAAATGTAGCCTGCTCTATTTACAAATACGCTCTTAAGATCGAGGAAGATCCCCCGCAGTTTCTGAATTTTCAAAATTTACGTCCGTTGTCATGAAGAGAGAAGACGTGTAAAATTTAGACATGGCATTTCTATTTCAGTCAACACTTTTACAATTCACGCGCTGGCGTTTCAAATTCAAGGTGCAGTCAATTCAACTTTCCTTTTCTGTCTTTTTCGTCATTTTTAAAGAACGGTAGCTTTGCAATAGACGACATTAAAACATCTAAAATCTCGTACCGAACAAAGACTTGTAAATGGGAGATCGCAAAATGACTGATTGGAACGAGGGTGTGAGTAACAGCCAGCTGTCAGACATATTTAATGATGTTTTTTGGTTTTCCACCCACGCAACAGATGACTTTTCTCTCAGCATAAGTAAAAATATTCACAATAGTGGTAGTAACTACCTTGCGAAAACAAAGATTTCTTTCAAAAACTAAATTGAAAACAACTAGAATTCCACGGTGAAGTTGAAAACAGCCTTAATTTCGGTAGCATAACACTATTAATTGATACAGGAGCTTTCTGAAACTAAACATGACCCCATTTACACTACAGAAAAAAACGGCAAGGCAAGGATTGTTTACGCATGTACCTTTTTAATCCTTGCTAGGTTTGTTTTAAGCAAGGCTTAGAATTTGTAAGAGAGCATGTTAACACGTTCTTTTAAAAGGGCATGGTACCCGTTTTCGTCTTTGCCTTACCGATTTCTTCCAAAACAGGCAAACCTCTAAACATGTCCCAAAAGCGAAACTTTAATTGGCACGGTAAGGCAGCCTTTGATAGTTGACACTACACATTTACCCTTGCCTTGCCTAAAATAAAACTTACCCTTGCCGTTTTTTTTTCTGTAGTGTAAGTGGGGTTTAAGAAAGTATTTTGTTTAAGACTATTCCGCCGAATAAGAATGGCAGGAATATTCGGAAATGATGTTATCCTGAACGTTTATAAGGTCTCTATTTTAATTTGAGGTGAGAGGGGCATCTTCGAGACCGTTAGAGGAAAAGTTCTGGCCATAAACACAAAGCTAGTGAAATCGGCTAATTTCGGCCATTTTACTAAGGGCAGCGACACACTAGAAGATTTTGCTCGTCGATCGCAGCGATTTTGATCGTGAGCGACAATCGCCAGCGAATTTCGTCGCTGCGTGGTACGGGCACACCTGGCGATTTTATACGCCGATCGCAGCGAATTTCCACTCTACTTTTGTTCCCAGGCGTCTCTCGAAATAAAAATGACTGTTGTCCGACATTTTAGTCAGTCACGCGATAAAATCATAAGGTCTTATCGGTTGAATCGTTCAGCAGTTCGCAGCGACGGACGTAAAAAATCGCGGGAGCGGGCAGCGAATTGCGGCGAATTTAATCGCCGATATCTGACACGCTAGGTATTGGCGATTTTATACGCCGATCGCAGCGATAGGTGAAAATCGCAATCGCGGCATCGGGCACACTAGGCGGTTTTCGCCGATTCACCTCGGGCGGGGGCTTAATAAGGGGTTAACCTTACCATTTAGCCCGAAATGAGCAAAAAAATGACAGGGCCGTACATAGTTGCACTCGGCTGTACACAGCTACACAGTTGTATACAAAGCTGTACTGGGCTATATACGTGGCTACACAGTCATTCGCACAGCTAAACACATCTACACGGGGATATACTGGGCTATACCGAACTTTGAAGGGACATACAGGGCCGTACACTGCTACACTATGCTATACACAGCTTTATAAAATAATTAGGATAGTACGCGCGCTCTCATTGGTCAATAGGTGTGTTTAGATGAGAGTATGTAAACACGGTTGTGACATCACATGAATTTTTGATTGGTTGTGTTGTCAAACGCGCGTTTTGATTGGCTGGTAGGAGATATGAGCGTGTATCGAGAAAACCTGTTTCAATCAAGAAGTAAAACAAACAGCATTTTCCTTCATTTGTCGAATTATTTTTGAGAAATATTTTAGAGGACTTTTTTCCGTGTTTACATAAGCTCGTGTAAACACTCGAGAGGTTGGGAGAATTCTTGACAGTTATGCAAACCCTCGACTGCGTCTCGGGTTTGCATAACAGTCTCGAATTCTCTCAACCCCTCCTCGTGTTTACATGAGGCTATACACAGGGCTATACACAGGTAATACCGGACTCTACACGGACTCTACACAGCTCTACACGAACTCTACACAGCTTTTGATGATCGAGGCAGAAAGATTGCTTGGCGATATTTGCGGAACTGATAAAGTTATGTGGTACGAAATTCCAGCCTGGACTTGCCCTTGAGACCAGCTGGTTTGTTGAAAAGATGTTAAAATTATCAGCAAGGACTCGATAGGAATACTTGAAAAACCCTTACTGTCCCACAAGCTGGGATTTTGAAGTCCCTTACACCTCCAAAGTGGCAGTAATTGCGGATAGACAATCCGTTTTTCCTTTCATAATAGATCTAAAATTTCGACGTACGCGTTATTACAGCACTATTGTGTTGCTCCCTTTATAGATATATAAGGCTATGTTTGCACGGGAACCAATCCAAATGGATCCAGTCCCTTGTGAAAGTCGACTATACCACTTACAACCCTAATAGGCTATTTCCGAATTGCTGTTTGCCTCTGTTTCAAAGCGAGTCTTGGTGCTAAACCATTCATATGATAATGAGTTTGATTTGCATGAAAATACAAAACTCATTTGCATTTGAATGGTTGGGCACCAGGACTCGTTTTGGAACCGAGGCGAACAGCAATTCGGAAATGGTCTATTGATAATCTCCTGTCGCAGGGTTAATGCTTCGCGCGGTGCGGAGCGTGTCAAGGATTGCTCAGAGACGCCAACTGAGGCCGTTTCACCTGATATCGGTAGCAGTTTATCAATTTTGGCAAATACGCATGCGCTAATTTTTCAAACTGTGTTCTGAGACCGGACTTCCGTCTACTCCAATGCATACCACATAAAAGAGTTAATTATTACAATCTCAAATATATATCGCTAGAAATCCTATGTTAAGTTAACCGGAACTGAGCTGTGAGTACGAAAGGGATCTGTCACGTATGGTCTAGGAGCCGACAATTCTCTCCCTCACTGCCTTGTCGGGGGCAGACAGGCTGCCGTGGACGGGTATCTGAAAACAGCGAGGAACTGGGGGTTGGTATAAGCGATCCGCGGGTCGAAACCTCGGGGAGACTTGTCATGGTACACCCCTCAGGCAACAAGTTCAGAGGTACCGCTACCGGTCCAGATTTTTTGTTTGTTTTCCTTTTTTTGGATTGACGTCTGCACATGCGTGAATTTGCTGCTGGTCCAATACACGAACGTACCACTTGGGAGACGTAGTCACTACATTTAAACGACCTTTTGAGTGATCCCAAGAAGCGAATGATGTCATATAAAAGCTAACGTACGTAAACGACCTTCGCAAAATAGTTAGTCGTAATCACAAATTGGGTTAACAATTACATGTACTCAAGAGCGTTTCTCGGGTGCGGTACATGCGTAACAGACATGTAATAGGAGATTCACGGAAAGTTACGCTACGCACTGGTATTTGAAGGTAAAACAGGTATATGTAGACTTAATAGCTTCGAAATAAGACGGAAACAGTATATTGCTCTTGCCCTTGCCATTCCCGAAACGAGACACTGTTTCTGTTTGAAATAGCTCGTTGTTTATTATAACTTAATTTCGGATCGTCTTGGAGCAGGTTTACGCTTACATCACTGAATAACAGTGGAATTTAATTAACTTATTACGGCTTGCGCGGACTTGGTAATCTCCTTCGCTGTTTTTCAGGCTTTCGGCACAGCGGTTGAGTTATTGGTTAATGTCAATGTTTTTTTTTTTTTTTTGACTGTGAGAATTCATAGATTTGGGGAGAGGAGTGAAACAAGGGAATTCCCTCAGTCTGTTATTTGTTTTACACCTCGTGAATGCACAGCACAGTTCTAGCCATTCCTGAAACTGATTTCACTACACCAATCTAAAGACAACAACGCTTAAGCATATGCTTCCACAGCGTCTTAATTGTTTGTTGTTGAAATTGTGGTGGCAAACAGAAGCCCACCGGTAGTGAAGCGTCTGTGAGGGGTTTTGTCTCCAGCAAAGTAGGAAATGCGTTTATTTGTAGAATTTACATTTTTCGCGAAAGTGATGGAAGGTGATGGAAAGTGTTTGCTATGAATAACAATAATGTCAAGACAAGGCTAATTTGTTTTGGTTGCCGCGAAACATGAACAAAATTCTGTCTTTTGGTAAAGGCCTCGTGGGGAAAATGAACACCCCTAATGATTGGCAAATCAGAAACGTGGTCTAGACTCTAATTCCAGTTTTCTTTCTACTGAATCGATACACTCTAATTTGTGCAGAAATCAATCATAGAGTCTGTACTTGCTTGACAAATAAAACCACTACAGTCATCTCTTGCAGTCATGAACTTTACAGAGCGAGAGGTGTCTCAAGCAGTCGATGAAACCGGTCTCTTTCGATCTTCACTCGTTTGTTGCAGGCCTAATGGTATTTATGATCATCCAGTTAAACACTTTGCTTTGAACCACTGAAGACAGAGATAACTTTCCTGTGATCTAATGGTGATTCTTTAATTCACTTGTCTTCTGATTTTTCCTCACAGTAGTCCAAAATTTCTGCAAAACAATATACGTAATTACTTTGAGAAACAAACATTGTACTTTAAACACCACTTTAAAATGAATGTACTTTGATGGCTTCTTGTAATTTCTTTACCTATTTTGTCAGTTGTTATTGACGTTATTTCGTATCTTCTTATTGTATTTATGGCTACAAACTGTATCTATTTTTTTGCACCGTCCTAAACCATAGCCTCCGGCTTTGGCCTCCAATTTTGATTCCGCGTTATTGCTACATAAAACAGGTCTGACGGTAAAACTGTAACCAATGAAGTCGAAACTCAAATTGCAGACACTTTCCATAAATGGACACCAAACTGGAGCCCTTCAGTGAGATTTTTAGTCCCCGAAAACTCCCCAGATTTGGGGTAAGTTGTCATACGCAGGAATCAGTCTCTTGAAAGCAGACACCTGTGGTCAGTCCTGCATGGTAAGAATTGCTATCAGCACGTTTTGAGAGAATGTGCTTGCTGTATTTTACTGAGTGAAAATGCTTTTTCTCGTACTTTGAATTATTTGCTTGTAAGCATCAGCCGCTGGTGATTCGGGAACTTCCGACAAAAACGATCTTCCTTCATCACAGGAACGTCCGATTCGAGGATCAAGGGGTACTTTCCCCAGAAAAGGCACTCCCATATCGGCCGCCATTTTTTCTGCACCTCCTGTGGTTGGTGGGAAGATCTGCGACTCTTTCTGTGGTGAGAAAGACAACGTCAATCGACACAGCCTCATTCCTAGGATCCTTTGTGCTTGTGATCCCAAAAAGCAGAAAATGACCCGAGGTATGTTCTTACATGATCCGGGTAATAAAGAACGCATCATTACCTTGCACTTCGGGCAAACAAATCCACTCATATTTTCCACGACTCCAATCACTGGCATCCTTACTTTTTTGCAGAAGTTGATTTCTTTCCGCACGTCAAGCAGCGAGACTTCCTGCAATAGCAATACAGTGTACAAGCAATCTCGTTTCCAGAGCCCATGTATCTTTTGGTCAGCGCCAAGACACGGCGCTCTGGAATAATCAATTTCCAGCACTAAGTTGATTGGCTACTCGATCTATCAAACTGCTCATGCGTAAACTTCTGGCATTAAAATTGCTTGCAAACAAAACCAGAACAGCTGTGCGCGAATTTTAAACGAATATGGCACAGAAAACTCCAACTAAACCTGTAAACGCGAAGATTTGTCACTGCCGTCGTAAACCCTTGTGTTCTAATGATCACTCCATTTGACTTCTCAGGAAATCAAAGATGAAACCCAAACGTTGGCATGTGAGTGACTTGCCAAAACCTGTCGGTAAAACCGCTAAAACATCTCTTTCGGTCACCACAACGGCTTTCAAAATTTGATATAACCAAATTGGACTTTCCTAGCTCTTCGAGTGAGTATTGTATGCCTATGTGGAACGCATCCACATCGATCTTATCTCTGCACGCCATATTGTAAACCACGGCATGGATGCGCCGTGTAACTGGAACTCCTAAAAACACTGAAATGCCTTGAAGATAGTGATCATAATGAGAATCAAAATAAGAATTGGAATTAACAGTGACATCTCCAGAGTGGCCATTCTTATGCCATATTCAACTGCATCAAAGAAAGGGAGAAATCAACCAACATGAAAATGAGCATTCAAAAGACTTTGGTGCACAGAGTATGATTGTTAACTTGAAATGTATCTCTGCAGACAGACTCTGTAAACCTTGGAACAATGACTAACCACATCAAAAAGAAAATGCAACTGAAATTTCAAGTGAGAATATATTCTTGCACCTCACCTCAAACTGACATTTTGCACTTACCTGTGGTGTTGTGATGATGACAGCTCCGTCAACATATGTGTTACTCAAGTACTGGACAATTGACAGGTGCTCGTCAGAAGTGCCAGGAGGTGTGTCCACCACAAGATAGTCCACTTCACCCCAATCAACATCACGCAAGAACTGTTTGATTAAGCCTTGAACAAGAGATGAGCAGTTTGAACATATAATAATGACAATAATGATAACAATTACAATAACCACAGTGATGATGATAATAAATTATAATAATAATATTATTATTATCACTATTAGTATTACCACTATTGTTATTGTCATGATAACCTTATCACTATTTCTGGTATTTCATGGTTTGATGACCTATAATAATATAATATAAATATAAGAAAAATGTTCAATAATTTTATTATTATTGTTATCATTTTAAATGTACTTAAATGTGCTTAAAATGTACTTAAATGTGTTTAAATGTACTTTACATTCCTCTCAGCTGCTCAAAGTGTCCACTTAGAAAAAGTCATCGGCTTGATACAATTTGCAAATTATAATAATATTATGTAAACAGAAGATCAAATCATTGTCATTTTCACCATTTTTCTTGGGTCCTCTCCAGATAACAGCATCACTTGGACTGGCTAACAGGAAACCCACCGACATCACACCAAGGTTGTCTTCTACATACTGCACAAACAGAATAGTTAGAATCCATAATGACAATCAAAACCTCAAGACACACCTGTAGCAATAAGTGTACCGTGCAAGAGTGGAACTCCAGATGACATTAATCCATAGAAGAGCATAGCAAAACGTTTACAAAAAAAAAAAAATCATGAGCTTAATCTTACCACAGGTGACCAACCTGATCCACTTTGGTGTACCTGTACAAAACAAGAAAATGATAAATGCGGTTTCCCATTTCTGCCAAATGATCTGGATAAGGTACGTAGCCATAGGTAATAGTGTTTGTCACACTATCTGAGAAAGGTGTTCCGTATATTTTCCTGATGCACTGCAGTGCCTGTGATACTTCTGTGCTTGAGGCTTCTCGCTGCTTGTTTGCTTTGCATCCTTGCCATTGTCAAATAATTGTTAGTCCCCTAGTAGTTGCGACATCAAGCACGTACCTGCTCCCCTTCAAGTCCCATAACTTTTGGAATGGATGGACCACAAATATCAACATCTAACACAGCAATCTGAAAGGAAAAAGAATAGAGCTATGTTTCTGGCACCAGTAATAGTTTGGTGAACTTCACCGAAGGAGAGCGTGTCATGCATTTCTTGGCCATTTTTCCATTTCTTCTCAACTCGCTCTCCATGCAAACCTATGACTGGTATCCATAAACTTAAGAATCTTGGCAAGGCAGGGGTGTTGAAAAAACAAGTGACAGAAAGATCGGGGTAACACTAGCAGTTATATGTAGTGAGAAATATATTGCTTGCAAAAGGTCAATTAAGCCTCACATTTATCTTCCAGCATCTTTCTTGTTAGACTTACATTCTTAACAACCTTTTTTCATTAGAAACTTTAGACGAAGCTTTATTACAGAAGTTGCTGGATCTCGAGCAAGCTCCAAAAAATACTTCTTGCAAGAGATGGCATCTAGATAAGGATGCAGATCTTATGCAACTGTCAAAGGCTGCATTTATTACCATATAAAGTACTACTTCATAACAGTTTGAGCTTGTAAATTTATAAATTTGACAAACTTTCAGAAAGATCTCAGTTGAGTGAATTCCTTGAAAGCTTTTGGTAACCAGACATCCTATCAATTGCTTCACCTGTTTGTCAATGTCAGCAGCAAGACCATGAGCTAGATGCACTGTAAACGTGCTTTTTCCGACCCCTCCTTTTCCAGACAACACCAGGATCTTGTGTTTTACTGACGACATTCTTTCCTTTACCTCTGCTACAGCTAGCAGAAAAAAAAAGTCTGTTATCAATAATTGTTCAGCTTATAAAAAAAACAGTTACGGATCTGTTACTAGTGTAGAGGAAATAGAATGCCCTCGTGGCCTAGAAGGTCAAAAGGTGCTGTTAATAGTACGTTGCTCTCTGGTTCACTCTTAAATTGTAGGGACATGACAATGCAAAAATTTAAGCTTTTAAGAGCGCTACTATGACAAAATTCCCACTTTCCTATCTAAGCCATTTTAAAACATAAACAAGTCTGTATGAGAAGAAAAATGCTGTTTACTATTTCCAAATATCTCTCTTTGTTCCAGAGATATTTAAGTCTTTAAAATATGCAAATTATCCAGGTGACGACGTCATAAACTCAACTGAATTTTGATCAAATATGATAAAAAAGATATCTCAGCCAATTTGTAGCACATAAATACGTTAGGTCAAGATTGTGGCCTTGTTAAATGTTTTCGAGCTTAAAATCAATAAAAATATGAAATCAGGTTGGAGGGGACTGGAAAAGAGTGAGTTGCCATGGGAACCAAATTTTTTATAGCCCTGGGTGTGTTGCCTGTATAACTATTAGCCTACCAAGTTTAAATGGTCTCTGCTGCAAATTGAGTGAGATAGCTCTATTTATATACTTGATAGCCTGCATAGCAAGCATTCCGTACGAGCGAAAATTTCCGTATTCAGGCCGTGGAGAGATTGGGGCGAGTGAATGACGTCATCAGTCCTCTCATTCGCATATTTTAGCGGGGCTCCCACGCGCGCTTCGCGCGCGTGGGACAGAGCCCCATACTCATGGAATATGGTCAACCTCTTTTCGTTTGGTTGTCACGTGACTGACCGAGCGTACGTACGTACGTACGTACGTACGTACGCGTCTACAGATTGTACGGGTAGGGTAGGGGAGACTATCAAAAGGAAGGGAGGGGTATCTCAGGCGTGTCTTGGCAAATCCACATCTTTTATATTGGACATTCACATGGTCAATTGACAGCTGTAGCTGATAGCCACTGACCAGTATCACATGACCATATTGTGGGCTCATGTGTGAACTCATCGAGGTGACGTGATTTATTTGGAAGCTGTCCGCTGACCAGTAATTGTTTTATACTAGATCGCGGGCTCAAGTCTCGAGTTCTGGTAGCCCGCGTATTTTTGGCGGGAAATTGCGTTGACGACTGAAAAAGAAATTTTCAGTTCATTGTCCTTTTGAGACACTCTACACTGTTAAAGTTTTACTAAAGGATAAACGAAACAATTTCTATTGCTAATTTGCAATGTCAACAAACAATAGCAGAGAAAATATAATTTGCAGAACACAGGGTTCAGGTGAAGAGCAACGGGAAAGAGAGCGGCAGAGAGCAAGAATTAACTGGGGAAGAATGAGCGAAGAAGATCGCCGAAGAAGGCGCGCTCGGGAAAGAGAAAGGAGACGAAATTATAGCGAAGAACGCCGACAAGCAGAAAGAGTCCGGGCTCGAGAAAACAGACAAAATTGTAGCGAAGAACGCCGAGAAGCGGAAAGACTCCGTGCTCTGGAAAACAGACAAAATTGTAGCGAAGAACGCCGAGAAGCGGAAAGACTTCGTGCTGTTGAAAACAGACAAAATTGTAGCGAAGAATGCCGAGAAGCGGAAAGACTCCGTGCTGTGGAAAACAGACAAAATTGTTAACCGACCTCGACACTAAACTATAGTCAAAAACGTTTGTGAATTCCTTCGCAATATTTTAGAATGCTTTTACAGTTTAAAGGGAAATGAAAGCACTAAACGGGAGCCCCGCTTTTAGGCTTGGCTAAACCTTTATATTACTCATTTTTTCAACTTCAATATCTCTGGAACCAATGCAGATATTTCCAAACGGTAAACATCGTTTTTAATCTTTCCTGGAATTCTATGTGATAAACCTAAAAATTCAAGGTATAAAAAGTTGATCATAGTGGCACTTTTATTATTACGTGTTTATGTCGTCTCCACTTCTCAAAAGAAGATACACGAAGCCCATTTGTAGGTGGGTAAAATCATTAGATTTAAATCTGCACACAAGAGGAGGAAAATAAATCACCTGGATCTGGCCCCAATGGTTTACTAGAGGCACAAATACTTTGGTTTGGACATCCTTGACACGCTGAGCTCTTTCCTGCCTGTTCGCTACCCGTTCCCGGACAGTCTGCAAGTTGAAAAGCAAAAAAGCGAATAAATTCATGCATAGATCTCTTTCGCAAAATTCAGTGGTGGAAAGCGTAAAAATCTTGGCTTTTTTATCAAGTTACGTTCTGGGGCATTTTCCGGTACATCCGCCATCGTCGTCTCCGCCATATTCCTTCTTTTTTTTCCAATGAGCCCGCGATTAATGTAACTTAATTATGCGCATGGTCTTTGTCGTCAAGATTGACAGAGAAAATGGCGGACGATGGGTCTGGTAAATATTTTTTCTTTATTGGAAAATTTTGTTTCTAGTGGCAAAAAATCCGAAATTTGATCATAGAAAGGCTCAGTAGCGGAATAAATGGTTTCTGTCCCAATTTTAGTGATAGATGCTGACGACAAGTTGGATTCCGATGGAAAGGGCGAACAAACACACGCTTCTCGGGACCCATGTCGGGAACAATGTTGTCCTAAAAATGCTGATGTTGACAATGAGAACGCGGAAATGAATGAAAAATCGAAAGAGAATTTTAGCGTGGAGGAGAAAGAAAAGGACACCACAGAAGATGAACAAGGTTCTTCTTGTAGAGAGACGGCGAGTTTTAAAGTGGTTTGGAACAAGAAACACTATGAAGTTACTTTCCCTGTTGATGAAACAGCTGATTGCCTGAAGCAACACATAGAAAATCTGACAGGTTTGTTTTCGTCATTCTTTTGCGCAATTACCTCCAGAAGGCAGAAAGATTCCTCGGTAATAGCTTTTTAAATTTCACTTTTAATTTCCTTCGAGATGACACGAACAGTCACTGTAGGGAAAGCAGAGACGTGTCTTGACTTTTCACCCGTCCCCACCCGTCCTGGGGAGATTGAAGTCCACGCAACACTCCCACCCAACTCCTTTATCAGAAAATTGGTGATTTTTTTTCCTCATTATCATCCTCACACCAAATTTTGGCATTCTCAGATTTTTTCCCAAGTTTCACTCACTGAAGCAGTTTGATAAAAGTCATTACCATTGGTTGCAGCTATGTGTAAAAACGTAATGTAAAGAACATGATCTAATTGGCTATAAATATGCCATCAAACATTTGTGAGAGCAAGTTTCGTGAAATGGCAGTGAGATTTGGATATTGAAGACTTGCTTGAACAAATTTACCCTGACTCGTTACAATACTGTTGAAATAGGTTACTTGTTTCCTGAAAGTGGTGTGAAAGTTTGTTTGATGGGCTGTCAGACTTAGAATGTTTGACACATTTGACAGCCACTCATCGGTGTAAGAACCTGTTAAAATGACAGACCACACAAAGCAAAGGGAAAAAAATGGCTAAAACAGTAAAATGAGGAAAACAATAGCAGAGAAAACAAATAAACAATTGTCAAGTTTTGTCTTTTTAATTTTTTTGGTCAAGTTGTTACAGCAAGGTAAACCCATAGTTTGTTTTCCTTCATTCAACTTGTGGATTATGCATTGAGTTTGATTGTGCTGTTCCTTTCTTGTCAATAGGTTTACCAGTGTCGATGCAGAAGCTTATGTACAAAGGTAAGTTATGATCTGTAACAAATTTTTCTTACTTTCAAAAGAGCTTTCCAAAATTAAAAGTTGCTTGGTAAAGACCTGCCAAGTACCCCACAGTAAGTAAGCGACGCTTTGCACCGATAGTTTGCATTATTGTGATCTTTGTATTGAACAAGCAACTCTGGCTTTTCCCCCTTCAATCCTGTACTGAATAAAAAAAGTATTAAAACGCCACTCAGGAAAAATCAATGAGTATGTGCATGCAAAATGATGCACACTTCTCTTTCATCACTGATATGGGGCAAGCGCTGGTCATGAGTTTTCATCACCTTATTGTGGTTTCCACTCGAGCTTTTGAAGAAAGCAAAACAAGCAAAAAACAGTTCAAATGTCTCGGACATCATTTGAAGTTTGCGTGTAGAATAATAGAATCCATGAAATTAAAAGAATTTTTCTTCTAATTTTATTTACAGGACTTGTCAAAGATGGTAACAAAACTCTAAGGGAGTTAAATGTAACAAATGGAGTGAAAATGATGGTTGTAGGGTCAACCATGACTGATGTCATGAAAGTCACCCCCCCTCCCCCTGGTGCTTTGAAAGAAGAGAAAACAACACCAGGTAAGGAAGGGTGGGATGGGATGGGATGGGATAGGATGGGACATGAGGGTACTTTTTGCCTTATTCCCAGAAATACTTCTGAAAAGATACTTAAAAAAGAACTGATTTTTTTGGAATAAAGATGTCTGTTAATCCAGTTACCAGATTTAAGTTATCGCATGTCCTATAGGCCATTGCAGAAACGTGAGAGGGCTGGGAAAGAGTATCGTTGTTTTCCGTTTGTTTGAAAAACTAAGATGTTCAAATGAAAGATCAACTAAATTTGAGAGTCTTTACCACGAATAGAAGTATTTGGAGGAGGAAAATGGCAAAATGGTAGTTCTTCAAATGTCACCCAAAATAGAGAGTTTGTATGGATTGGGTAGACAGGCCAAAAAATTATAAGGGTTTGTATGGAATTTTGCAACTTTTGCAAGGCTCCCATTTGGACAATTTTTCGCTGAAAACCCTTTAACTTGGTTGGGTAGCTTTTCATTCATGAACATTTCAACTGAGATGTTTAGATTTTCAATCTAATCAATATAAGAAACTCACCCCAGTGCTCTCACGTTTCTGCAATGGGCTATTACCAGCATGTTCCATTTATTTATCACCTCTGCATATGTTTTTAAGATATCAGAATTGCTTTCCATGGTATACCTCATTAAAATTTAGTCTCAAGATGAAAACTGAAGTTTGTAACTGCCCACAGAGAGGCTTGAATGTGCCCCTGCCTCAGTAGTTATCGTTCAGCAATACATGTTGTCACCTCTGGAGACAGATAATTAAGCAGTAGAGGACTTTTTCCGTGTTTACATAGCCTCATGTAAACACGAGGAGGGGTTGTGAGAATTCGAGACTGTCGAGACAGTTGAGGGTTTGCGTAACTGTCGAGAAAATAATTCAACAAATGAAGGAAAATGCTGTTTGTTTTACTTCTTGATTGAAACAGGTTTTCTCGATACACGCTCATATTTCCTACCAGTCAATCAAAACGCA
>BLFK01001094.1:4006221-4011221 GCA_014634185.1 Astreopora myriophthalma
AGTATAAAATGAACAAAGTTGCATGTACTTATCTCATTATGGTTTCTTGCTAGCAATTTCTACTAAAGATCTGAACACAGCCACATGTTGAATTAGAGGTTTCAGAGGGGCTGGTATTTCTCCTTGGTACACTACTTGAGGATAAAGAATGCATCTGGCTGAGATTTCTGCTTTCCTTGTTTCTCACACCAGCTGAAGTACTATGCCTCATGATCAATCTTAGTTATTGGCCTGAATGAGCTGTAATTTTTCACTTGTACTTCCAGTTGTCTACAGAAGAACCACACAAGGGCTCTTTACTGGTTCTGGAACAAGGTCAAGTGTTTTATCCCTCTGTCACACAAAACCCATCTTGTAAGTAAAAAAACATGAAAATAATTTGATGATTTTCGTTTTCACTCCAAAGACTTTCAGAATGGTGTCATATAAATCTTGCTGCCTGCTTTCTGTTGACTTTATCAAAAATGTGAAATAGTAGGGTATGTGTGGTCTGCATGTCATTAGTTCAGATTAATTTTGGGTCAAATTTAGTTCCACTGGGCTTGAGTTGTAACTTCCTTTGTCTGGTATTCAAATTGGTTAAGTTAGTTCTGGTTGGTTGGTTTTGAACGACAGGACCACTCAAGAGCAGGTCACTTAAGCCGGTGACACATGGTTCAGCATTTGTTGATCAACAAATGTTGCAGCTCTTGTACAATAAATGTTGAACAGTGTGTCATGCCATGTTGAATGTTGAAATAGGCTATTCAACATGATGAACGTTGTTGAACGCAGTTGTTAGAAAATTAGAGACAAGCTCTATTCCGTTCAACAAGTTGCTGCAATGTCATTCAACATTTGTTGAGCAACAAATGTTGCACAGTGTTGAACCGTGTGTCACCAGCTTTAGCCTCTCTTCATAGTCAATGCCCATTGTGTGTGGTGAAGAGCCACGTTCTTTCCGAAGTGACCCTATACGTATGTAGCTAGGCATAGTCCTATATCTGAACACTATGAAGCTAAAGGAGTAAACCTTGATTTAAAAAAATCCTGTTATCCCATGGGTAGCAGCAGTTTGTGTGGCACCGGCCAGCCGTCAAGGTACTGATTGTGTGATGAGCAGAACATTGTGGTCCTGCGGATCAGCGTATTTTACCAACAGAGGTTCACACAACCCAAGTTAGAGGGCACTGTGGATTAGTTGAAGGCAGCAGTGTCTCTCAACAGTAGGTTTTCGTACACTAATGAATGGAAAGGAATTCAAATCATGTGAAAATAGTTTTTACCAGAAATTCAGTTTAACTTAACAGTGTGTATGGTATAAGTTTGTGAAATGACTTGTTTTGGTAAAATTGTTTTGCATCGGATGCAGGGACCAAAGCAACTAGCATACAGACGTCTCAACCTCATTCAAGGGAGAAGTTCCTTGTGACAGAGACTCCATTTAAACTAAATCTTAGGTAAGACCTTGCTATTTAAGCTTGCTACCAACATATAGTAGAAAGCCAACTATTTTGTTTAGTTTCAGTGCCATGCTGTGAGGTCCACTTTAAGCTGTCTAATTAGCATCTGCTTGTTCAAGCATACTAACATGTAGGCTTCTCTAAAGTAGTCATTCAATAAGCATAGGAAAACCATACAAATTGATTTCCTTTTGCATGGCCAAAGAGAAACTGTGTGTTGTGGTTTAAATTTATTATTGGTTTAAAATTTTATCGAGCCAGTTTCCTTCTCTTTCATTGTTCTAGATTTTGGTAAGGAATGTAAGACAATTGCAAAATAAAAGTCAAACTGGTTTAAACAAATTGGAGCAGGAAAATTTTGAACCATAACGTATACATACAAGTCCTGTACTTACGTTGGTAAAAAGTAAGCCCAGCTAAAACTGTTTCAAAATTGTAATTTCTTTGTATCTTGTTTATGATTATCATAATCCATATCTGGACAAACGAAACGTGGACATCTCCACTGTAAGCCATTTGGTGTTAGCAAGACGCCAAATCTCTCTGATAACTTTGTACACACCTTTTATGTCATAATTACAATTTTGTTTTGCAGAAAAATTTTGAATAACTCCTTGAAGAGGCCAGTAAGCATAGTTGCAAATGAAATGCATTACATCATACATACTATAATAGACAAAATACTTCTGTTTGTAATTTTGGTAAGTATTAATTTATATTTTTGCTTTGTTCTAGTCCAAAATTTACAAAAGAAGAGAATTGAAATCACTTTATTTATTTTTGGACCTTTTTGGAAACAACAACAACAACAACAACAGTAGATGTCCTTTGAGGATAAGGGAAATAACTGGGAAGTGGGGCAAAAAAGTGGGTCGGGGAAGGGGAGCAGGTCCACCTAGTCTCCCACTCAGCTCACTTTGCTCATGGATTTTTGGTCACTCTGGGCGCATTCCATTCGACCCAAATTTCCGGAAAGAAATTCCAAAATTGTTGCGTATCAAATGGAATGGTAGTTTTCACCTGACTGAACCAGTCTCGTTCCATTCCCGCTTGGGCATAATTCCCGCCAAGATTTAAGATGGCGGACCATCTTGCAAGCTTTGTCGAGGCAACATTTATGGCTGGGAGAACTAAGACCGAGTCATACAGAGCGGAAACGCCAAATGGAACAGAAATTTTCCGGCAAAATGGACAACCTCGAGAGCTTGACCAGAATTTTCCAAATGAGTTTCTGGAGATTTTCTGTTCCAGTCGATTTCTTACCGGAATTTCCGGAAATTTTGGTCAAATGGAAATCACCCTCTGTTTGCCAGTTATCCATCCTATTCCCCACTAAGAAGCCAGGTTCCAGACTACTGAGCAACTAGTGAGCTCCATTTGTAATTTCTTGTTATTACATTAAATAAATATGTTTCTAGCCATCTCAAAGGCTGTGCCAGCTTATCGAATATTGCTGGGAAAGTCACCCGAGATCCATAGCTGAGCCACTCCATGCAATTTTTTTTTCTGACACTAACACTGTGAAACACCAAAATTGTCTTTAAAATGTTAATTACTTGTTTGACTAAGAGTATTATCTTCTTCATTTGCAAGGTACTCTCCTTGACTATAAACATTCCTCGTACAATTTTGCTCGGAAATGATTCAGGGCATTGGAGTGAGATGCTTCTTTCACTGCAGGTAAATCTCAACAACAAAATAATATTTAAATGATTATGATAGTCTGTATTATTTTTGTCCGGGCCGGACATGTAAAGCGGCGAGATGAGTCCAACTTGGTAAACATCCTTTAAACACAACGAGTTTAATGCGAACAAAGTCGACCTTTCATCAAGAATTTTACCTTTGTAGCAAGCCGGGTAATAACCATATGACGAAAGGACGGCGTATTTAAGAGAAATGACAACCCAGCGTATATACACAAGCGCTTCTCCACGTGCGATCAAAAAGCAAGAAAATCAAAAGCAAAAAACTACCGATGCATTGTGGTATACGTAATGTGAAAAATCTATAACCGCGGAGCGGACTAAAAAATGAACAACTTGTTGAGGAATAGCCTCAACAATTTTGTTGGTGATAATTACTTCATTGTTTCCTTACATTGGTTTCAGGGATATGCAGTGTTGCCTCTTCTTCCTATTTCATTCCCAATTTTATGGATTTGTTTATACGTTTATGGAACAGCAAGAATTGAAGTTTTATTTAATACCTTAAAAGAAAATGAAAAAGTAGGTATCCCCTTCAGCATTTTTTCACATCTTACTGTGTAATATTTCAAGCTGAGCTCAACTTCTTGGTTGATTATTTGACATAAATTATATTTAGATGCTTAGCCTGGAGCTAGCTAGTTAGCCTAGATTTACACCCTTCTGTTTGACCTATTGGGTGCAATACTAAAAGGGTCTTCAAAGGATAAAATATGAGAAAAAACGGATAAAGTAAGCTAGGTTTCCTTCAACAGGTTAATATATAGTACCGGTACATTGACCAGTGGGACACTTTGTATATTAAGAACCTAGATAAACAAGAAGCTCACAAAGAGTTTTGTGAGCTTCTTGTTAGAGTGGTTAGAGCATCCAACTGGTGTTACAGTGGTCGTAGGTTCAGTTCCTGCCTTGGACACTGATTTTCTTTTCAGTTGTCCCTTTGCCCATTGCAGAGCAACTAGCATAACGACACTGTTTAATGTCAGTTGGTGAGTGAAAATGAACTTAATGTGTAAGGCCATTGTTCAAAGTGTTCTTAGATTTTTTTTTTCTTAGACAGCAGATGAGATAAGTTTAAAGGAAGTATTATCCTGCTTTTGGAAAAATCTACAAGGTGATCCATCAAGCCTTCCAAGAACAGCTAACCTTTTAGAAATTCTGGGGAGTGTCACAGTAAGTCAAGCTGGTATAACAGATGTACATGTTTAGTTAATGCAGGTTGTGTTTAGAATGCAGTAGTTGCCAGTTGTATTACAGAAGGCTCAATTTCAGAGGTTATCAATGTTGTGGGTTAATGTTGTTGTTGGAATTACAACATTCTTCTGCATAAAACAACATAGATTATTTTCTAGACAACACCATACTCCCCCAAAAAACTCAGCATCTCATTTAGTGATAGATACAATATGAGCAGGAGATCTGTGTGGGTGTTTACGATGGAGAGGTGTAGGCAAGCTATTGTAAACACCTATAGAGATCGTTAACTGTCTGCAGCTAATGCAAGGACGACAAGAAAGGCCTTACTGTTACTGTTCAAAGTCACTTGCCATGCCAACCACAGGGATTTTGTCCCTCCTTACTCCAAAGCTGCATGTTTTTCTTGTTTACTTAAATACTCCTACTCTTCACAACGAGCACTGTAACATGGAACAGGGACACGAAAGGAAAAATTATATATATATATATATATCCTGGATGCAAACATTTTCATTGCTTGGTACCAGCTTTTTGGCACATTGTGTTACTCCATTTTGAAACTCTTTATGAAGGTGTGGTGTTGTGTGGATAAAGAAGGCATCCTGTCACTGCCCAACCCTTGTGCAGAGAAAGTGTTTTTCTTAAAGAGTCGGAG
>BLFK01001094.1:4016221-4017436 GCA_014634185.1 Astreopora myriophthalma
TTTTTTGATTGAATCAGAGCTGCTTCTGTCTATCTTTGCTCTGGAATATTTGCATGTGTTTCTGACAGGTCGGCATTTGAGGAGCAGTGGTTGGTTGAGCATGCTCCTTAACCCTAAGAACCTTATGACCTAGAAACTTGAAAATGCACAGGCCTGCCTGTTTTCTGTGAAGCTGAGCTTGAGGACAGGTAAGCATGGTGTGATGTGAACATAGTCATTGATCAGGAATACACCTTACGTGTCATCAAGGTATAAATAAATGTCTGTTCTTGAATGTTAGAAATCTTGGGGATCTTTGTTTTAGAGTTTCCCGCTGGCTGAAGTATGAAAGAAGCGGGAAACAGAATTCTCATGCTGGGGAGCCTGGGTCCTGACGCATGTCTGGCTTGGAGACGTGCGCACTTAGTGTATGCAGTTTTTGTCTTTTGCTGCCACAGTGCAAGCTCCTTCCCACCCACCCAGTGTAGTGGCAGATATGGACATTTGGACAGTGTTGAATAGTAACATTTTACAGCCAGTAGTGGGCCAGTATACAGTTGCAAAGTTAATATGTAATGATAGTTGTGTTGTGTGGGTTAATAAAGGCACTGCTGCACTTTTGCGGTAGTAGGCATCTCGGCAACCCAGCGTGAGAATTCAAGTTTCTTGGTTTCTTTGACTCTAGTTTTTCACAACTCCTGCTACATTCATCAGCTCGTTAGGATTTGCTGCAATGTGTTAACATGACTACAGTATTAAATAGTTTCGAGACCTCGGTTTCTCCATGAGGTGTAAAGCCACACATGCCATCTCTCCAGCACCAAACACCACCAATTGTATGCATGGTTCTCTTTTATTATCAGCCTCGCCATATTCTTTCTTTTCTGTTTACATGTGTTGTTGAGGCAACCTGTTTTTCTTGTTCATTTGTAGCTACTTTCATTTACTTCTGCTGATTAAAACTGATGTTTCAACCTTGGAAGCATCCTCAGTTTATGACCAAAAAGTGTGCTTTGTCTGTGTGAAAATTTTATTGCATTACCATTGTTGTTTCAGTTCCTCTGAATTTTCTGAAGAAGAAACAGAAGACAAAATAGATGTTACCAATTTCATTGTATGTGACACCATTTTTTTCTTTTACTATTAGCTTGTTAAAAGAACCTTTAACAAGTAAAGAAAAAAATAATCAAAACTAGAAAGGGTTACAAAATTTGATAATATTCTATTTCTTTTGAA
>BLFK01001094.1:4020924-4076352 GCA_014634185.1 Astreopora myriophthalma
CCCCTCCCCTTTACCCCCCTCTTGGGACCTTAACCAGTCAGTAAGCCAGTTACAGCATTGTACACCCAGTGAGGCAATGCTTGCTAGATATTGTAACATTGCATTGCAAAGTTAACATAGTGCTGGAAAGTTGATAAATTGTATCTTGCTTCTTTGGTTAAGGAAAAAGGTGCTGGAGTTTTATCAGAGGCACTGCATGTCAGCAAGTTGCATTGCATTTGCTTACCGTCCTGTCATTGAGGTAATTCTATACCACCACCCTAGATTTGATGCAAAGGAACTGCATTTCATGACCATTTCTCTTTTTTTACCATCTTGTTATTATTTCTAATGTTAACATATAGTTTTTTCTTGTCTGAAAACCAGCACTTTATTTTGTCAGTTATTATTATCCCATTTCTCTTATCTCTGTAAGTAGACAAAAGTGTTTCTTATCGTGATGCAATTATTGTGTTCACTCTTAAAAAGTCAATTAAAAAAATTTCATTTACGACTTATCATTTTTGAATTGCTTTATTGCACATGAATCGTACAGGAAATATTGCTGTGTTAAAATATAATTTATTACTGACAGTGGTTTTGTGAGAAACTTTTCTTGATCTGACAGTTACCAGAGGAAAACAATGGAGATGTCTATTTAGAGTTACCCTCAACAAAACAATGGAGACCTAATGAGAGTGAAGATGTGGAGAGGTTTGGACATGTTTTTTTATTTTATTTTATTTTTAGGCAAAACCAGGTGCCTCTAAAATAAAGAACTTAGACCCTAGGAACTTGAAAGGAGCACACTCAACCAGAATGCATTGCAGGCAAAGCTGGCATATTCAACATTTTCTGTATTACAGAAAAGGGCAATAAATATTTTCCAACATTTTTTGATTGAATCAGAGCCGCTTCCGTCTATCTTTGCTATGGAATATTTGCATGTGTTTCTGACAGGTCGGCATTTGAGGAGCAGTGGTTGGTTGAGCATGCTCCTTAACCCTAAGAACCTTATGACCTAGAAACTTGAAAATGCACAGGCCTGCCTGTTTTCTGTGAAGCTGAGCTTAAGGACAGATAAGCATGGTGTGATGTGAACATAGTCATTGATCAGGAATACCTTACGTGTCATCAAGGTATAAATAAATGTCTGTTCTTGAATGTTAGAAATCTTGGGGATCTTTGTTTTAGAGTTTCCCGCTGGCTGAAGTATGAAAGAAGCGGGAAACAGAATTCTCATGCTGGGGAGCCTGGGTCCTGACGCATGTCTGGCTTGGAGACATGCGCACTTAGCGTGTGCAGTTTTTGTCTTTTGCTGCCTCAGTGCAAGCTCCTTGCCCACCCACCCACCCAGTGTAGTGGCAGATATGGACATTCGGACAGTGTTGAATAGTAACATTTTACAGCCAGTAGTGGGCCAGTATACAGTTGTGAAGTTAATTTGTAATGATAGTTGTGTTGTGTGGGTTAATAAAGGCACTGCTGCACTTTTGCGGTAGTAGGCATCTCGGCAACCCAGTGTGAGAATTCAAGTTTCTTGGGTCTTACGGTCTTTGACTCTATTTTTTCACAACTCCTGCTGCATTGATCAGCTCGTTAGGATTTGCTGCAATGTGTTAACATGACTACAGTATTAAATAGTTTCGAGACCTTGGTTTCTCCATGAGGTGTAAAGCCACACATGCCATCTCTCCAGCACCAAACACCACCAATTGTATGCATGGTTCTCTTTTATTATCAGCCTCGCCATATTCTTTCTTTTCTGTTTGCATGTTTTGTTGAGGCAACCTGTTTTTCCTGTTCATTTAAAGCTACTGTACTTTCATTTACTTCTGCTGATTAAAACTGATGTTTCAACCTTGGAAGCATCCTCAGTTTATGACCAAAAAGTGTGCTTTGTCTGTGTGAAAAATTTATTGCATTACCATTGTTGTTTCAGTTCCTCTGAATTTTCTGAAGAAGAAACAGAAGACAAAATAGATGTTACCAATTTCATTGTATGTGACACCATTTTTTTCTTCTACTATTAGCTTGTTAAAAGAACCTTTAACAAGTAAAGACAAAAATAATCAAAACTAGAAAGGGTTACAAAATTTGATAATATTCCATTTCTTTTGAACAGAGTTCCACTGAAATCATCACTGATGTTGCAGCAACATCCCTTTTAGACAAAGTGAACATTGCAGATGATGTAGAAGGCTATAAGAGGTATCAACCTTGTATATCTTGTGATGACTTAGCAGCCTTTAGTTCATTTAAGATCTGATCTACTCGACAGCAAATGCGTTTTTTATTTTTTAAACAGAATACTAGGAGGACAAATATTCATTGGTATGGTGGCCTTACAGTTTCAAGCGAAAAAGGTATGTTTTGGATGTGAACAGGTTTACATTACAATTATTGCGGTGTACAAATTAAGTGGGGTGGAAAAGGGTGAAAATACAGGGAAACAACTGTTTTGGCTTCTTCTTGTACCATTGCCCTAATTTTTTGCACACAGCATGTTAAAGTTCACTTTATAATTTGTGGAGTTTCTTTGGCTGTAATTGGCCATGATTTGGCAAAATGATGCCCCAGAAATGCAAAACATTACTTAGGATCATGTTTTTGCCCGGAGCCCTTCAAGTTCCACCAATCATTTGGTGGCTGAAACTTATTCCGTTACTTACCAGATGCATGCTAATTTAACCAGAATGACACCCATTTAAAAGATACTAATGTTTTCTCAACCGTCAACATTCAAACAAATTCAAGATCTTTTTGGCGGAACTTACTTTCTGTCTGGCACATCTGTGGTGAAACTTTGCCTTACACTCGCAGGATATTCTTCCACTTGTTGAGGACCTGAATAATGCAGGGATCCGCTTTGTCTATTTTTCTTCAGAAAATGAACTGAGAAGTAGGGTAAGCTTATTCTTTTAGTTTATCGGAAAAAAAGAAGAGAAAAATTGGTCATGCTGTAGCCCCCTCCCAGACTCTTATAGGGGCCATCATTCAAGAAATGAAATGAACCTGCCCACATAAGAGCGTCAGAAGAGGCTATAATGTATAAGTGCCCTTTTTACGATGCAAGTTTGTTAATGTTACTGTAGTGTTCATTAAAAATGCGAGTGGGACGGATGTTTCAGTCTATTTGCAATATTTAGGAAAAGCAGAGAACACATCAACTTAATGATGTCAGTAACATTTGGTTCTACGCAGGCGTTTGCCGAGAGAATGGGTCTGGAGACTGGCTGGAACTGCCACATCTCTTTAAGAGAAGGCTGTGGTCATCTGATGGAAGATCGTGACAGTAGTGCTACAATATCAGATAGGAATCCTGAGAGTCTGTTTGATACTCAAGATGACATAAATGCAGCTGAGCATGATGGCGAGGAAAAACATGTGAGCTGGTGGGGTGTGGACAGTGATGGCTCACCAGAGAAAGGTAAAGGTGGCTTCCTATGACTTAACGCCAGAGCTTTGTTTTTTTGATGTTGTTGTTGTTTTTTTTTATATAGTTGAATTAAATCCTTAGGGGAATTACTGAGGCACCCTGGCCAAGTGGTAATGGCACTGGAGGTGAAATCCAGAGATCCCAGGTTCAAGTCCCATTCTCCTACTAGCTGGAGTTGCTATCAGTAGTTGCTGAATCAACTCATTAGCTGCTCTTGTAAATAGCCAACACATCTCACACTTATCTTTCAATTTGAAAAGAATAGTCAGTATTGATGAAGCTGGTACCAAAATTGAAAGCCATTTACACCAAGTTCAGACTTCTGAACAGCTGAGCTCTTATGTGCTCTCTGTGCCTTATTTCTTACACTAATTTGGGCTGGGTCACAGATAAGTGTTATTAATCCAATAGTTTGAGTGCAGGCTTTCGTACTAAATGTTGCTTTTCTACCACGTAAATCTCCAGTGTATAATGGGCCCAAAATTTTGGATGCCTGCCCCACCAACCCTGTTTTGCTGCCCGCCCACTTTCACAGACAAATTCCAAGAATTTGATTATAGCAACGAAAAGAGGCATGCTATTAAACCACTTTCCCATGGTACCGTCAAATTATTGGAATTCATCAATGGGAGATGGTGGGGCAGTGATATACGTAATTTGGGGTCCATTTCACCCTTTGGTGATTTTCGTAATATGTTGATGGTAAAGGTTGCATCAGGTAAAAATAATTTCAACCTTGTTTTGTTTGGAAATTTCCTCGCCTGGTATTCGTTATCATAAATAAGACACAATGAAAATACAAAGTCCAGATCACACTAGGTTGAAATAATTTTTATGAGGGATTAATTTTTGCCTACAACATATCTCTCCAGTTGTTTGCAATGCACAATACAGTAAAAACCTGTGTGTAAGAACCTACATTTTTGGAAGTCTGGCAAAATAGGTTCTTCTATTTTGGGGTACTCATTGGAAATTTAGGCTAAGTAGGTTCTTAATTGATATGAAGGAGATATAGTTGTTAATTACCGGAAAAATAAATAAACTTGGGTTTGGTCCTTAAATATACAGTATTTATTCACAACTGTGTTACTCCCAACAGAACTCATTACAAAGTCCTTGGTTAAAGTGTTTATCACAATTTAACTGTAACTCACACATAAGAACCTGCTAGATCTTGTTTGGCTAAACAGGTTCTTATATTTTTGCGTATTAAAATGGCAAATTTCTGCCAGCAGGTTCTTAAACCACTAGGTTCCTACACGCAGGTTTTTACTGTAATATTCTCTGCTTTAATTAAGAAGCTTTGCATTCTTGTTGCCTCACAGCATTCAGTAAACCTGACAGCACTGAGGTAGACTCTTTGCTCGAAAGCCAAAGTGAAAGAGGCACTTTGTTGGGTAGCAGCCAGATGTCGGCACCTGAGGACTATTGGTTCTTCACAAACAGGGTAATAATATTGATACATGATTTGTCCAACACGTCATGGCACATCTGTAGATTGTTTTCACCCATTATATGCCTGGTGACCATGTGACCATATGAAAACAGAGTTCCTGGAGAATTAGGGACCTTAAGATCTACGACAGCGACGTCAAGGAAAACGTCACCTCAAACTACCTGTATACAGGTGTAACTTTGCACAATTTAAGTCTTTCACAATTTTTCTACCTCATTTAACTCTTAAGTAGTAACAAAGTATCCTATCAATAAATTGGTACGAGCAATTTTAGAGTGAAAACAGAGGATGAGATTCTCTGATGCATGCACATGTTGTCAAAACCACAAATTTAATGATTTCACGTCGTTGTTATGCAGAGCAGCGCAAAAATATGAACTACATGCATGCTGCACGATTATTTTTCCTCTTTTAACCAATTATATAATTGAAGGGGTGCGTGGAATAAGGCTCTAAGTGACTTCTGATCTAAGGACAAATTCTCGTTTTCCTATACAAGTGAATACAAAAACAATTTGGAAGGAGAATCGAACAATTTATCACAAGTCAATTAGGGCTTTTTTCCAGGCACCCCTTCAATTGTTTTGTGGCGTTGTCATTGATGTCGCCATCATAGATCTTAAGGTCCCTATTGTTTTCATTGGCAGACTTATGGACATGGACATTTCTTACCCTGACATAGCCCCCATGACATCCTGTGGCAGCCAAAAAAAAAAAAAGAAAAAAAAAATTTATACCCTATACTTAGCAAGGAGAAACTTATTGTATTAGATTGCTTACATATGCATCTCAACATTTTGTTCCAACAATTTGTGCTTATTTAAGCTAACACAAATTGTGAACAAGCTTTCTGAATTTTTGACAGATAAGATAGCTTATGACAGTAACATATGATTACGATTTCACTTGAGCTGAATGTGACGACTATCTGCTTGTATCCTGTACTGAGAATGTGTCCCAATGTCAGTGATAAATGATTAATTTCACATATCATTTCGTTCGGAGCGACCCTTGTTTAATCTAAGGCCCAGTGGATGCAGATTCTTAGCAAAATAAATTGGTTTTGTATCAGTGACATTCAATTTGATGCTTTCATTATTACAGGCTAAACTTCCCAGGGGGATTCAGAACATCAGGCCACATCTTGAGAGTGTTGACAATGTTCCTCTCCTTGTTCCATTATTTACTGACTGCTCACCATCTGGTAAGGATGTAAAAAAATTATTTTATTTAACAATGCAAAAAGACAACACTGAGTGAGAATGAAACTTTGTGATTCAGTCTTGCATGTTGTCATGTTTGATTTTGTATCAGTATATCAGGAGTGTGATTAATCATTACTATTTCATACTGCGAGATTCCATTAGAATGGTCCGATACTGTTAACAATAAGTTATTCTTAATCAACTGGATAGTGTTAGGTTTATTAACTTCTTCTCCATAGAGAGTATGGAACAAAGTACAGCAGGGCAGCTGAATCCTGCAGCCCCATACTGTGTGCATGCTTGGCACAAATAGACCACTGCACCAGGAGCTACATTAGATGTCCTTTACTATCTAGAAGCATGTGGGACTCTTTTAATGTCCCACAGCATTCATGAACAAGTGTCGTGAGATGGGTCTATGGTTTATCATCCTAACCTATTGCAGATGTCATTACAAAGGCAACACTTTCTCTTCAGTTATTTGAAGAACCTGAGTGTCGGTTGGGGTTTTGAACTCACTACCATCTGCACAGAAGGCATGCCTACCCTCTCAGCCAGCTGGTAACCTGGTGATGCATACATTGCTTTTAATTGTAACAGTAACTGTGCTACTTGACTGCTGTTCAAAACAGTGACCATACTCTTCGCAGAAAGGCAAGAAGATCTTGTTTTGTTTTGGTTGCAGCTATTCAGGAGATGATTTCTATCATGCAAGATTATGGCGAGGTTGTCTGCTGTGTGGGCAGTTCATTTAATTCTGCTAATCCTGCTATATTTATGCAAGCAGACATTGGGTGTGTATTGTTAAAAGTTGGAATGTTTGCACATGTTAAAATCTTGTCCCAACTTGTTTAAGTGAAGTGACATTGACTGGCCAAGAAATGATAATTTGTAATTACAATTTAATTTGCCAATATGTGGAAAGAACATGGTCAATGTCTGTGGTACAACCAGACCCTACCAAATGTTTTGGTATGTACTGCATCAAGGATGCTGTTATTGAAAGGAAGCTTAAAGACGACTATTTCCTATTTCTTGTAAAACTGACAGTATTGCATGCAGGTGTCCCAAACGATATTGATTTTACTGGAGATGATTCTTATTTACGTATGTAGTTACTATTCTGATAAATTCTCTTCAAGAGCAAGTGTAATGAGGACTCATGGTTAACAAATGTAAATCCATGCAAGTTTAAACACTTTAAGGTTGAAAGCAGCCACAAAATAATGACAAAAAATCACTTTAAATGACTATTTAATGCGCAGACTATTTGTACCTGTTTTTGGTGACAGATGGCCAAGGGAGGCTTGTGTGCAAATTTGAAATTTTGAGCCAATGTTTGCATGTTTTTTTTCATTTTAACTCCCATAAAGTACCAGTAGATAAGAAGTTATTTCGGCAAATCCTTTCATTCTAGATTCACTTCACATAGTGAAAAAAAAAAAAAAAAAGAAAGTGATGTAGAAGTGATTTGAATGTGAGTAAAGGGGTGAAGTCATTGAATTTTGACCAGAAATCATTATAAACCCTGTGACAGTGTCCCTTTAACCAATGAACTTCTGAGTTTGATACTACCTTCCCTTGCCATTGGGTTTCAGCATTGCAGTAGAACCCCTTTTTCCCCAGCTGTGTTTAAAAGGTCTACCAAAAGACTTCAGATCAGGAACACCTCAATTAGGACATGGAAATACCAGAGATAAGCTGCGTCGACAATTCAGTGATGAACAGTCAGATGAGGAAGATAGCGGTACAGTATACTACAGTTGTTTGGTCTGATTTCAGATGTGTTTGTGGGAATCACATAATTTTTCTGCTACTGGTACATGTACTTGTCAATAGCTTCAGGATGTTTTCTCACAGAACTCTCTCCACTTGAGTTGAGTGCCTTTCTCAATGCGCTGCCTTGTTCACTGGCATTCCACAGAGATGCAAGCTTTGAGTTTAAAGATGTAATAAGGGAGGTTAGTGAAATTTTGATTAGGTGGCTCTTAAAGCCACATTGTGGCCACACAAGTTTGTTTTTTCTTTGTTTTGTTTTTACTCATTGCAGCCATTTTATAGAAATTGCCTGGACATGTCGCCACGCTTCAACTGATTATGGGACAATATTTTTGTCCCCACTGGTGTAGATATTTGGTGCTTGAGTAACACACAAGTTTTTTAAAACATCCTATGGCCAGGGGTTAGGGGAAGGTCACTTGTGTTTCTGTGGCTTAACTTCTTTAAGTTCACAAGACATACCAAATGATGCTTTGCACAATCCTTTTAGGACTACATGCAGCATGCGGCCACACAACTATTAAAGGCAGAATAATACCAAAACATGACTTTGTATTGTGCAAACTTCTTTTTCTTCACATGGTTCATAGTTAGTTTTTCCATCTTTGGAAAAATAATTTAAGGACTTCAGAAAAACATGAATGAGAATGGAGTCCTTTTTCTCAAAGGAGATTTCAATAACATTCAAGGAGCACTACAGGAAATGCAAGGACTTGACAAGGATATCCTCGAATTATTCAGGGACTTTTCATGGCTTGTACTTGTAAACTACATGCTCCAGTGGCAGTATGATGTTAAATATTGAGTGCAGTTTTTGTTTACTTTTCTAGGCCCGTCGAATTTGCTTTGGACTAAGGAACTGCTTCTCCTTCATGCTGTCCTGTCAGTTAGTGCTGTCTGCAGTCATGCTCTTATCATCGTTGCTTCTCCTCCCCCCTCCCCTGACGGGCCTTCATCTTCTATGGCTGTCATGCATCACAGTACCCCTGTTGAGTTTGTCTTTGATTGGCTCTCCAGCTGACCAAGACCTCATGACCATGATGACAGGCAAAAATGACAGAAACTTCAAGGTAATTGAACTGTGTTCCTGATGTCTTGCTTAATGTGACTTCTGCCTTGATTGTCGAGTGTAGGGGCCTTGAGAGATCATCCATGGACTTCTCTCTGCAATTTAGCTCTGATCTGAAAGGGAGGAGGGTGACACTGATCATTTATACTATTTGGCAATCCTTAATGGTGACCTCTTCTGATCGAATAAATGTCATTACATTTTCTTTCCAGGACATGAGACATACAGTGTGCTTCTTCTTTTGTATCTGCTTCTTTCCATCTGTCTGTGTGTGCTGCCTGATTCTTTTTCCTCTAAATCTTCGTGGAATATGTCTTTCTATTCACAAGCAATCGAGAAGTTGTCACTTCTTGCTAGGATTTAGGTAAGAAGTCCTGTTTATCTTTATTTAAAGTCCAATTTAAAGCAAAAAAGGTGTTCTTGCGACTTTTAGCGTTGTATTCCTGTTTATGTTGTTGATGTGCATGTCTGGGGTGAGATTGAAGTTAGACAATTACCCTTCTTGATAACCTGCAGATTCAAATTTTCTTCAGTCATTGTTTTGCAGTAGTATCAAGTACTACTACTATATGTCATTTACCTGTAGAATATTTTGTTTCCAGGTTTTTGAACATTCTTAAACAGTAGTCAATACAGTTTAAGTCTTATTCCACACTAATTTTCATTTTTCAAGTTTTTTAGAGTAGCTTGCCAATAAGTTTCAACAAAAATAGTATAATGGAAGGGCTGCATGCATCACTGTCCACTTTTTTCCGTATTTCTGGTTATTTGTCAAATTGCAGCCCATTTTTTAGCACTGAATGGTGTGTAACTTGCAAAAATAATTGTTGCAGGTTGCATGCAAAAATTGAGGGCTACAAGATGAAAACACAGAAACTGTTCTAGTCTGTTTTGATCATATTGCCTTAAAAACTTTTTTTGAGGAAGTTGGGCACCATTTATTGCTGGGAATTCAGCTGCAATTTGATGAACTGACCAAAATGCAAAGAAAAAGTCATGAAGTCTATGCATACAGCCTTTCAAAAAATGTACTTCATTAGGAACAGCACTGAAAATTGGAATGGCTTGGGACAGAGTCACATTCAAGCTTTGGCCATGGCTCAAGACATCAACACCTTTTTCTTAGTTCTCCTTTTTGGTAAGTTAAGGTACAAAATGGATTAGTTGGTCTCTGACCAAGTGATCAAGGTTGTTGTCTGTACTTTTTGGAAACCAAGTTCTGTGACATGTGACAGGGTTTGCACAGGGTCTGCAAACTAGTTTTCCAGACCTGGAAAAAGTCTGGAAGAAAATGACAACAAGTCTTGTTTGTTTTTTTCAAGTCTGCAACAAGTTAATTGCTATAGAAAAGGTTTTTTTTTTCAGGTTGTCAAATCTTGTTAAATTTTCATTTGTAACCAAAATATCACTTGCCACCATGTCTTGTGATACTAAGGACTTCTTAAATAGAACCTGTGGATACTTATCTAAAGTATCCATTCAAACCATGCTTTTTCCTACACTAGCTGTGAGTTTGGAAAAAGAAATAAGCCTTTTGGAAAGTCTGGAAAAAGTCTTGAATTTTGCATCCAAAAGTCTGTACAAACCCTGATTTGAGGTCTTTTGATTCTTTTCTGAATGTTCACTACACGTCATTGTAATAATTTTGTTTAGTTTCTGTGTCATCGAGTTATGTACATCGTCTTCATTTGCTATGGAGGATGTCACCATTTGCAAACAAGTCATGGATCTGTGCAATAGTTGTTACGTGAGTGGCTGTGCCTTGCTTTTTAGAAAATGTTATGTCCCATGTTGAAAAGCCAGAAAGCTACCTACTAGGATTGCGGTGATCTTTGCCTTTTTATGACATGAAATAAAAGGCAGTTATCAGACATGAAATTGTGGCTACATGCAAGCAAACTTGCTTCAAGGACACGATTTTGATTTTCAAGGAATTCCATACATACTGTTTTTCACCATTTTGTGTTGATACTTCTCTGCCAGTCACATCAGTAATCGTATTAGCCACTGAGACTTTCTGGGTTGGATGCTGTGAGCGACAATTTCCAAGTGTAGAGGACTTTCTAGCACCAAGTACAATTTTTGTGTACCTTTAAGGCATAGAATTTTTATTTTGAAATTCAAGGAGGAATTTTTCTTTGAAATTCAAGGCCTTTCAATGTGCATGCAAACTGTGAGTTTTATTGTCTTTCTACTCTTGGCTGCAGTTTAGTACTCCAGCTGATTTACTTCCCATTGTCTCAAGCTGGGTGGAGTCACCCTGGCCCAGCTGTTTACAGTATCACTGATGTGCCTGTGCCCTCCATTATTATCACTTTCCTTTGGCCTGTTGTTGCTCTTGGAATTGCTGAGCTCTTGAAAAGACGTTATATCAAGTAAGATGATGCATAACAACTAAAAAAGAGTTTCTGGAAAAATCTATTGAATGCCAGGGTATAATTTAGGACAGAGAAAAACAAGTGATTGGAGCAAGATGAGACTGTCAACATGCTATAAGCAACTGTTACAGAAATACTGCATTCTGAGCCCATTCTTCTATTTCTTGGAACCATGAAGAAATTCTGATCAAATTAGCACTATGCACATTTTTCCAGCAAACTTCTGCCAGTCAAGTCATGTCCAAATCAATCAAGACTTTTAATTAGTCTTCAGATTGCCCTCATTGATGGCACAGGGCCTGAGACTGGTCATAATATCAACTATAATATTGCTGGAAGTGTATTTTAACATGATCTGAAGGTGCATAATTAGCAAGCACATGCAGAGACAACCTGATGGGTCCAGTCAATCTTACCTTAAGCCGCAGCCAAACGAGAGCAAGAGTCGATGAGAGTTGAAACTTTTTGCCCTCGTTTGGAGCAGTACATGTAACTCTCGTGAGCTCTTATCAACTTTCAACCTGCTGTAATTTTCCATGAGAGTTGGCAAAAGTTTTGTCTTGTTTAGCCAAGGGTATGAGTTTGATTGAGAGTTTCAAGTGTTTGAACTCTCCTCAACTCTCATTGACTCTCGCTCTTCTTTGGCATGGCCTTTACAACAGTTTTTCTTTTCACAGGGAAAGGATCAGATACCAAAGGAGAGCCAAATTAAAGTTTGATACAAAATTAGGCATGAATTCTCCATTCTGAGCAAAATGAATGATATTTTATTCTATAACTTAGTTAGAACTTGTAGTGGTTTTGAAAACAATGCCATCTTAAGACTTTACAGATACTTACTAAGCTGTAATACTGTACTTTTTGTTCCTACCAAGGTCACATGTTACGGCTATCACTTCACTCTTGAAAATGTAATGTAAACTTGCTACACCATTTTTATATTCGTATTTATTTTTAATTCAGTATCTGGTAACTGTAGTAGAATTTTTCTATTTCTGCACATAAGTAGATGAAAATTGTGAATAAAATAATGTGTTTAGAATATTTTGACTGCTGAACAAATACCAGTGTACCACACATCCATCCACATGTTTTGTGCAGCATTGAAAGCACCAATAAGCTGTGAACCCTTTGCACTGTAACTTCCAATGGTGACTTTGCTAATCCCAGGTAAATTTTACTCATCAGGGGGGGGACCACTTGGGAGTTAAAGATTCTTGTAAGTTTTCAAGATGTTTTTATTTTCAAGTTGTGTCAAATGCAAAATAGGTTACTCTGCCATCTCACTGAGCTCATCTTCAAACATAAATGATTTCCTTGTTGCGTCTAAAAGTAATGTCGTCACATCAGAACGAAATCCACATGAGACTTCAATAAGGTGAACTAGCTTCTGTGACAAAAATGTTCGGTCCTCCTCTTTCTAAGTTAATACAGAAACGAGAACATATTACAGAAAGGACAATATCTTACATAGACCCTGAAAGGAGTAGTATTAGTTTGGGATAGTGTCTCCAGTATTTCCCATTTCATGTTTTATTACTTTGTAAAGCTTTAGGGCTCTTGCGTAATTTTGGGCCAGATGTGTCTAAGGCGAGTGACTTCAGGGGAATTTAAATTCCCTTATTTTCCTGGGCCCTGTTTTTTTTTTAACTTGTTTTTAATATAAGGAAGGGTGAATTGCTGCAAGATTTCATGCCTAGAAACATCCTGACAAAGATACAAGAAAGAAAGACAGTTGATCACTGTAAAAGCACTCTTACCTCAAGTTCTGCACAAATGACAGGTGAATCATAACTGTCAGCAAGACTTGTAACTTGCTCTATATCAATGGCTTGCATTGCTTCATTTGTGGCTGAAATGTCACAAATTTGCATGGGACAAGAATTGTTTGTGTACCCATAAATTAACTGGGTCCCTTAGGTTGTTAGCCTTCTCATACTAAAGTGAATTAAGAAGTAATGAACACTATTTGTATAATTTTTCCTTGAACTGCTCTGCAGATTCAATAATGTACGAAGAGAAAGAAGAAACACAACCTCTCAGCTTGGGGTAAAATTTTGTGGTTTTGAAGATGAGAATAAATTATTCATTAGTAATAAAGAATGTATGAAATTTCATATATTTGGAATGCAATGTACTGAAACAAACTTACCACGTGTCACTACGAAACAACAGTGTCCCAAGAAATAGTCCGTGTCCATATGGTTGACAGAGGACTTCACTGTTTCAAAGCTTAAATGATGAAAAGGAAAGGAAAATGATGTAATGGCTGATCACTTTAACAGCCTAGGGTATAATGTTTGTACGCATGCATCAGTCAATTCCAGCAATGCTTCCCCTATCCCCCCCCCAGCCATGATTTCGTTAAAGGGGCTGTGTCATGGCAGTGCAGTCCATTTTGTTTAGTTTTGCCAATTAGTCATACTCACTATTCAACTCACTGTCCCTCTACTAGTTACAATTAAACAATAAAATCAAAGCTTCATGACAAAAAACATGTCTCCCAAGCATACATAAGAAAAACAACAAAGATAAACTTTGAAAAACTGTTAGGCTGAACAGTTTTCAAAAATCCAAGTTGCAATCCATTTTAGTCCTCTTCAATTTCGCCCATCCTTTTGTATTTTCTGTTTTATTAAAACCTTCTTTCAATGTTTTAACCAGTCATTTTCATGTTTCACTTGATTTGTTTGGCGGTTCCCGTCGACAAATTTGGCTAAATTTCGTGACACAGCCCCTTTAAGTGCAAACCAGTTAAAATTGCTTTAGATGAATGATCAGTTGTTTTATTTTTAATTAACACCTACCTCAAGGTATTTGTCAGGTCAATGAAGAGCACAACAAAATCAATTCTTGGCCGAGTGTTTTCAGTGTCCTCTGGTAATGGCAGACTTGTACTCACTCGGCTGTTACGAAGAGAGAATTTCTAAACAGTTAAGCTTATATTTACTTTCTTAGAAACTAGAGCAATATCTGAATCCTTTTAAAACTGAAGTTGTACTTAACTTATCTGATAAAAGCTTTGAGATACATATAACCTACATTTGCAGTGAGAAATTGGACCCAATACGAAGCATAGATTTCCCAACCCTGTGTTTTCCAATTCCTTTCACGCCGACAAACTGAAAGTTGAAAGAAGAGATATAAAGTCGATTTTCAAAGGAAATCCTTTCTTTGTTGTTGTTTTTTTTTATTCCGGCTTAAGAAAAAATCAGAATTTGTCAGAATATGTCAGAATTTGTTCTCTTGTGAATTGAGCTTCTTAACTTACCAAAATAGTTGCCTGGCGTTTGTCTGGAAGTTTTGAAAACCGAGAAAGAATGTTCAGCGGATTGTCCGCCATTTTTAATTTGAGTTTCGCGCGCGATTTGGGATGATGACTGGGAACTAGTAACCACCTGCGCCTGTGGTACCAATGGAAGCCGGGGCAGTGGTTATACAAGATGGCGGCTAAGAAGAAACAAAACAGAGAAAAAAGAGTCATTGTGTTTGATGAAAATTCTCGAAGGTTTGGAGTTTCTGTTGCATTAATAAATCTCTCACTTAAGCTGTTTTAAATGTTCCGCCGACAATTTTTGATTTTCCATTACTTACGCTCAGATATTCGGACAAAGTAGGTGTACCTTTTCCATGCACGTGTATAATCCAGCTTCATTTAAAATTCTTAGAAATTCATCTACTTGAGGCATCTGCAAAATTCCTTGTGACTAGTGTTGCAATTTTAAAAGTATGGGTTGCTAAAACATGCATTTTAAAGACAACTTTGCGGCCTCATTTACCATTAAGAATAAACTGTTTAAAAACGTAACATTGTTGGGTTAATTGATATTTTATTCAGGGAGTACCTTCTTGGTTTTCAAAAACGGAAAAATGAAAGGAGGAAAAAGGCAAAGGAAGATTTAATAAAGAAAGAAAAGGATAGACGAAAGGAGTTAAAACAGGAGGTATATGTTAAGTGGCCAGGGGCACTGCAAGCCTGCCCTGCAGTTGTTTCATTCCAAAGCTTGCAGGGGGCTCAAGGAAATGAAAATTCATTGACAGTCAGCAAAAAACATGGCTTAATTAAATAATACACCATAAATTGATGACAAAGTGAAACCACTGTTAACAACAGAAATGAAGGAAAAAAAATAATGAAGACAAATTTTGAATGATGCTGAAATTGCATAGAACAGGTAAACCTTGACACTTTGGCTGTTATATTGACTGCCGTGAAGTATTTTAGCAAATATTGTATTCAACAGAGGTAGCAACTTTGTCTTGCAATATCTACCATACTAATTTCCACACTTTATGCAGTTGACATCACATGAATTGGTCACTTATAAGCTGCAATTTTGTTGCATCAGCACACCTTTAACAACTATGTACCCAACTCACCCCCTGCTACCGCTGTGGTCTACCCCAGTCAAAAATTCACATTTCATTCTCACAGCTATTGTTTCCTCTGTGATAGAAAAAGCGCAGTATGTTGGAGCAAATTGAAAAGCAAAGAAAAGAGTTAGGTGAGCTCAGATGCTTACATGTATCTTAATGGCAACAATAATAATAAAGGTTGTGAATTTTAATTGTAATTCACTAATTATCAGAATTTACATGTGTGCAATTTTTCATTTTCCAGAGGCATTTGAATCGTACATCAGTAATGAAGATGAAGATGAAGATGAAGATCAGCAGGATGCTCCGTCTGTGGACATAACTTATGACCATCCTGAACATGTTGTTACAGTTACCACAATCAACAATATCAACTTGGACAGTGGAAGATTTGCATGTATTGGACCAAATATGGTGGGCAGCAAGTATTAAACAATAAAAAGTTGCAATGGAATTAATTTGGTAATTGCCCCTGACACTGGCCACACCAACACTTAGGGTTTTAAAATAACCAAGGAGAATGTGCTGCCTTTGTAATGACACCTGCAAATGGTTAGACTTGCTAGTCTTGTCAGATAAGTACGATAAACCGTAGGTCCTGTCTGACAACATGTTATCATATTTGACTCTGTGGGATATGTAATGTTTAAAAAACTTGCAGCAGTGTTTTATCAGGTTTAAAAACACAAGGCGTAGCTGAGTGTTTTTAGACCTGCAAAAACACGTGCTGTGAGTTTTTTGAACAGCTTAAAAAGCATTCCACAAAAAAAAAAGTGTCCCTCTGGAGTCTGATGGTTCAAACTGGGAGAGGAAAATTATTAGCATATAAGAAAAACAAGCTATGCCTTATTAGTAATCTTTGTATAAAGAATACTAATGAAGAGTGTTTTATCAGCTGATAAAACACTGCATACTAATAAGGAAGTTTATCGATATAAAGTCACTGCATGTGATTTATTACTGATTTCTTTTGTTTTGGGCTTGTGAATTATTAATGAGTTTGTGAACTTATGTTCAGTATTTTGATGTATTCTGACTAATAATTCTACTTTTCCTCAGGGTCTGATGGAAAGATCAGGTTTAAAAGAAACTACTGATACACCACCCCCTGGAAAATCAAATGCGACAGTTAAAGGGGATGAAAAGTAAGCTATTACAACCATCAGATCTTGTAACTGCAGTTAAAATGTTATAATTGGATAGTAATAACAGTGATAAGGTGTACAACAGATGGGTCTCACATCAAGAAACCTGACAAAGCTGGACGGTGAACCGAACAAACATTATACTCTGAAATGCTGAATGACAATCAGTAATCTTGAAGTACATTAATTAAAATGATCAACTACCTACTCCATGGGTCCATTGCTCTTGACAAAAAAATAAAACAACAATAACACCAACGCTCTACAAGTTCACTCAACACTAGCACCACTGTTTTTTGCTTCTTCAACTCTACATCTGCAGAGCAAAATCCAAAGGCCGAAGATTTCACAAGAAATTAAGAAGGAAGAGAGGTAATAAGCGAAGTGAGCGCGAACAAGATGGACCATCTGGGAAAAATAAAAAGAGGAAACACCTTCATTCTGGATTCCATGGTAAATCTAAGAAGTCCAGGAGTTAACGACAGCCAGGTCCAGTACAGTTTTTGATAGAATAAAGAGACCACTCCTTCCACCACATTTTCAGACCCAGATGCTGTGTACTTTGCAAGGATTTAATTTCTGCAATATCATGAGCATAAAAGCAAAAAGTTATTTTGGAAATTAACTTTTTCTTGGAGGCTCTTTCCTCATCCTAACACTGTTAGGAAATTTTTCTGCTGACAGGGAAAGCAAATAGAGCGAGCCTTGCAAGCATACTTTTAAAGCAGAAAATTTCCAATGCTACTCTCTAAGTCAGCTGGGATGAAACTCTGGGGGACAGCCCCGTTAAGCCCTGGCTAAACAATCAAACATTTCCATCCATCATCATGTTGGAAGAACACATTTGACCATTTAGCCACCTGTCTCAACATGTTTGATGTAGATCCGACATTTACATCCTACATTTTGTGTTGTGAAAAATTTAGCCACCGTGGCCAACACAGCTCATGCAAAATGTTTGATCATTTTGCTGGAGCTTTGGCGAGAAGTAAGATTGAAATTGAAGGGCTGTATGCATAATTGTAACAATT
The DNA here is from genome assembly GCA_014634185.1 of Astreopora myriophthalma. Taxonomy (NCBI): domain Eukaryota; kingdom Metazoa; phylum Cnidaria; class Anthozoa; order Scleractinia; family Acroporidae; genus Astreopora; species Astreopora myriophthalma. Next base: position 4,038,783 of record BLFK01001094.1, read on the forward strand.
ATTTGAAGTTAGTCACCATTTGCTGCTTAATAATTTTAGCTGCGATTTGATGAAATGATGACATACCAAAAATATAGAAACAAATAGTCACCTACAACGGGCACACATAGAGCCCTTCAATAACATTATATTTTTAATTCTGGGAGCTGTTCCGCAACTCAACATGTACTGTTTTATAATGTACATAAATGAAAGGGCATTGCATAAGTTATCCAAAGCATGAAAAACTGGTAATGCTACAGTGTACGTAAATGACAGGAAAACTGTTAATAAAGCAAATTTTATTACAAAATATCAAATTACAACAGTTGAGTATCAGTTTGTGGGAGACAACTCCAATATAAAGTTACCTTTCATTTGATTCAAGAACTGTAACTGCTCTCAATCTACTAATCATAGAGTACTCTCAAAATTTCATTTAAACTTTTTAAAATATATACAAGAATTTGGAACTTACATGTAAAACTATTTTTTTTCCCTTTGTTGATAAACTTACATGAATTGAAGGATGCAACATTCAAAGTTGTACTTTGTTACTGTGTTGGAATTCATTGAGATTCAGCACTACACTGTCAATTTCGCCTTTTCTCTTTGCATGAACATTTTAATTCACAGAACACGAACTTTCATTTAGCCTATTGTAATAAACCCACCCATAAAACTGTCAATAAAGCATACTAAATTTGAAGACCTGTGTGCAAAACAGCACATTACAACTTGAATGAAACAGATGAGTATCACTTAGCTGAAGGAGACATCTCCAATACAAGTTAACTTTCATTTCATTAAAAAAACTATAACTGCTCTCTATCTGCTAATTATAGATTACTCTGAATTTCATTTAAACTATTTAAAACTATTTACCAAAATTTGGAACTTACATGTAAAACTAACTTGTCTTTCTTTTTTCTTTCTTTTTCTTAACAACCGATAAAGTTGCATGAATTGTAGAATACAACACTCAAAGTTGTCCAAACAAAGTTCATTATGGTGATGGCATTCATTGAGATTCAACACTACACTGTCAACTTAACCTTTTCTCTTTGCATGAACATTTTGGGTGTCAGAACAAAACCTTTCATACTAAATATTGAAGACCTCTGTGGTTTAAGGTAACAACTCCAACATGTTTGTGCTTGTTTCTCTTACATGAATAAACCATAACAGCAAAAATAACTGTAGAAAGTGGGAAATAGAAATTTCATTCATAGCAGGGATTACAAATGCTTTGTTTTTCCAAACTATAAATCTTGCAATCAAAACGTTTATCAGCCTGGTGTTGCTTGCTTTTACACAAACATTACAGTCGAAGCAAGGCAAGCGTTCCTGTCAGGAGTGGATTAATACGTTCATTATTGCAAATTTGATTTCATTAATCATTTGAATAATCCAGTCAAAGGATGAATAATTCAAAATTCAAAACAAGACTCAGTTCAAAATTCGAATTTTGTTCGATTGTTGCTGGCTTTCGTTGCCACGCCAGCGTGAGAATTCGACAGGTTTACTAATTTGCATAATCTGTCTAAACGGTCATGTCTTTTTTTTTTAATTTGACCTTTTTTAATCACTACAACCTTTATTTGATCAGAGTGTATCAGAGTGAGAGTATCAGAGTGCTTAAATTTGAGGAAATATGTTTTGGAGTTGCAATAACTGGAAAAAGAAATGAATTTTCAAAAAGGGCAAAATGATGACTGATGTTATACAGATTATGCAACTTAGTAAACCTGTCAAATTTTCACGCCGGCCTGGTGCCAGAAGCCAGCAACAATCCAATCAAAATTCCAGTTTTGAATTGAAGCTTATTTTGAGTTTTAAATTATTCATCTAATGACTGGATTATTCAAATGATTAATGAAATCAAATTTGCAATAATGAACATATTAATCCACTCCTGATGGGAATGCTTGACCTGCTTTGACTGTAATAACCAGGACTTCCAAAATGAGATTTGTGAAAGCCTTAACATTCTGCTTTCAGGTGGCCTTACGAAAGAGGAATGCAAAAGATGCATTATCATTCCTTTCTGGGTGCACATGATTTCTTGTGCTGCTTCCAATCTTTCTTCTGGCATTCCTTTGAACAGTAAAACGCTTGCTTGCACTGTCCACAGACCATCATCTTCTTCTCTCTTCCTTTGCAATTCTTGCATGTCGCAGACTTGGGTATAATTACCTTAGGGCTTGGCAGTTGCTTCTGAGAGCCATGCCCCATTGCTGAAAGGAGTTCAGAGATACTTGATGGCTGCCTGAGTGACAGTGCTCTGCGCCCCAAGCCGGGGCCTTCAGCTGGCTCCAGAGGTTCCTCTCCTTTCAGCTTGGCAACATAATAATAAAAAAGCTTCTTTTTCAACGGAAACTCTAGCATACTTTCCAAGTACTGTTTAGTTGGCTTGTAGTCAAGATCTGTTAGGAAATCCAGCACTCCTGTCCAGCTGGCATTGGACGGATGGGGGCGGTCCCCAGCCAGACATCGCTGACACAACCGACCGAATCCCGTCACACACTCATAGCAGGAACTCTGGAACACAGCAAGAAGGATGCTGTCTAGCACCCCACGATCTTTCTTGAGATGAGCTGGGAGACACTCAAAGGCAGCTGTTAAGGCTGTGAGGGCACCTTGTTCTGCTGCCATTTGTAGAGGAGAGTAGTGGAGGCCACACACATCTGTAGGGTCAGCCCCTGATAAATGAACACAATATTTTAAAGTATTAGATTTCCTGCAGTCCTTGTTTTGTAAGGGTTCCAAAACAAGCATTTCAAGTCCAATTTCCCTATTGCAGGCCTGTGACAGTCGTTGAGCTACGTTTAGGCAGGCCCTGGGACAAGCCAATTTACTTTCGGCACGCCTAGTTTCTTCCCAGGGCCCGGATGGTCTAAAAAATAATAGACTAAGTTTTCTCACGCTTCCAGTGGATCGTATCCACCATGGTTTCTTTCATGTTGTTTCAAGGGTGCACTTAATTCACGAACTTCCTTTAAAATTCAAGGACTTTTCTTTTCAAGAAGTGTGAATGCTGTTGTAACACAACTGAAATTATTAGTTCCTTTTAACCCTTTCAGCCCCAAGGGCTACCCCAGTGACGAGCAAAATTCGTTTGGCGTTAGACAGTAAAATCTCTAAAGTGGCCATCGGGTGTTAAAGGGTTAATGGAGACATAGTTTTTAATCAGGCAGAGAGGTGGTTAACCCTTTCAGCCCCAAGGGCTACCCCAGTGACGAGTAAAATCGTCTGGCATTAGACAGAGTAAAATCTCTAAAGTGGCCATCAGGTGTTAAAGGGTTAATGGAGACATAGTTTTTGATCAGGCAGAGAGGTGGTTACCCCTTTCAGCCCCAAGGGCTACCCCAGTGACGAGTAAAATCGTCTGGTGTTAGACAGAGTAAAATCTCTAAAGTGGCCATCGGGTGTTAAAGGGTTAACTCAGTAAAATTTTCCAATGTTTTAACGACATACCTGCATTGCAAAGAATTTTGATGATCTTTGGTTTGAAGCTGTAATAACATGCCATGTGCAGTGGCTGTGGAATCTGTTTTGAGACTGTTCTTACTTGGGCCCCAGCCTGGATTAAACTTCTTAAGTGCTGGGGCATTTCATTACAGACAGCCTCATGTACTAAGGTCTTTCCATTCCTCTCCACCTTGGCATCCAAGAATACACCTTTGCTCAGGAGATCCTCCAGTTCGCTAACTGTGCCTTTCATACCTAGCACCTGGCAGCTTTGCTTGTCTTGGCTGACAATCATTGAGCACATAAAGGTACGAGCATTGCATGATGCCCATTCAAGGGCACCAGGGGTGTTGCGCCAGAGTTCGGCATTTGAAAGGCAGTAAGTGGCAACATTAGACAAGGACCTCCAGTTTCCCATGTGAAAAGGTATTGAGCAGTTCGGAAGCTTGCGCTCACCAGTCAGAAAACTCAGTGTTTCAGGAGATGCTTGAAAAGCTCTTAAAATGGTGCCTTCAAAGTTATGAAATACATTCAGCGAGTTGGGATCATCTTCAGATAACAGCTTGTCATAGTAATCCTCGGCATAGCCTCTGTGTTGCTTGTAACGGTAGTCTAGCAGTGCTTTGCTCCAAAACCATGCACCAGAAGATGAAGAAAGCTGAAAAGCTTCCACATTAGATTTTTCCATTGCAAATTTGAGGGCTCCCTTGTCATCACCCAACTTCATGTAAACTTCCAAAACATGGTATCTCCAGTTGGCAAATGATGACCAGCTGTTCACCGAAAGTAGAAAAACAAAAACAAAGTTATACAGTAAGTGTAAAGAACACCTTGAAAAAAATGTTCATGTTTTTTTTATGCCTTAGTATCCATGGGATAATGCTATCCCACCTTTGATCTAGGACCTATTACCCATTATAATACTAGTCTGTGTACCTGGTGGGATTGATATGCACACACAAGCGGCATTTTTCTTGTGCCCCCACCATCAAAAATACAACTCTTGAGGACACTCTTGTCTGTTAAAATCCCCCCAGCTATGCAGGCCATTATTACACCATAAATATTCACATATCAAAGAGAATAAAAACAGCGGAAACAGGTGTGAGGTGAAACAGGCCTCATTTGTACCTGTAAAATTCTGGATCCAACTTCGCCAGATGAAGATATTTCTTGAGGGATTCCTTGTATCTTCCCATTTTACGCAAGGTGTTGGCCTGACCATGTACAGCACGAAAATAACTTCGCAAGTGATTCCGTGACCAGCATCGTCCCCTGGATAACTCTTTCTGGAATTCATTGGTTACATTTGGGGCTACTTCCATTGCCTTGTTGTAAAATTCTAATTTCAAGAAAAGTGATTGTTATACAATTGAAGAACCCTTACTGCCACAAACTTAGAGACTCTTATATTGATTCCTGTCATCGGATTATCAAACTCAAATCTTCAATGAACTGTCCTTGGATAATAATAATAATAATAATAATAATAATAATAACAATAACAATAACAATAACAATAACAATAATAATAATAATAATAATAATAACAATTTTATTTCTGAACAGTCTGAACACAAGTGCTCTACTAATTGAGGAGACAACTAATCAAGTACAGAGTATGCAAGAAATGATGGCAGCAGGTCCAAAGGAAATTAAGCAAAGTAATTGCAAATGTTTTTTCATTGGATTTGTGCGTCAGACTTGCCACAGTTTCAAAAACTGGCCCTGGTTTTTGTCAGACTGTGGTTCCCAACAACAGCTTGGCAGTGAGCTGTGTCGACCAAACTTGAAAACCTGATGTACATGTATTCACCGACGAGAGCTGCACTTCACAGCTCTTGCAAGCGAACCCCTCATAATTCTACTGGCTGTCTATGTAGCGGCTGCTATCGTCTTTAGGGATGGATTCATTGTTTCTGTTATTCATTGCTTTCTAGAAGGGTATCGAACCAAGTACCGGTATGTGAGACCTTGTGAGGGTTGCTATAAGATCCTCTTGAAGCTTGCATATTATTGAGGTCAGCTGTGCAAAACTGAAATTTGACTTTTCCAGTACGTATTTGGACGTACCCTTGTTGAACTTTCATGTAAGGACAATGGCATAATTCCCTCCCATAACTTGGGGCACCTACTTTGGGTAAAAGACACAGTAAAGTAGGCATCGGTTGCAAGTCACTGTATTTGTGCTACGTATTGTTTCTTCAACCTTGAATCAAGTTCTCTCTCTTTTCCCTTTTTGTCGTCGAAAAAGATACCCTGGCTGCAGCTGGTCATGTGGCCAACAAAATTCTGGGTGGTTTAAAAAACAGTTGGGAGGGAGGGGCCGTATAGTCATGAATTAATACCGCAAAAATCCTACTCAACCGATTGGAGGTTCTTGGTATTTGTTACCATTTCTTTACTCCATCTGTGTCTGTTACGAAAATTAAAAGCCCCCTTTGGAGACTCGCTTATTGTTATTTACCGATGCGCCATAAATTGGAATGAATAAGAAGATAAATGACACCAACAAATAAATGAGCTGACATAAACACTTAAAAGACTTACCGAGCGCTTCATCGTACGTTTCAGCCTCGAACTGTGCCTTAACGTTGTAGGCCTCTGGACTATACGGCGATATTTTAAGCGCTCTGTTTGCTTCACGGACGGGATCGTCCTGTGCATAAGCCATCCGAGCTTTTTGCTCCGCTTTATAAATAGCTACACTCGAATAAAACTCCTCCTCGACGCCGAGTTCCGTGGCGACTTCGTGCGCTTGATTGCGTAGATTTTCTACGTGCGATCTGAAATCGGGATCATCATCTAGACTCCCGTTCCCGAATCGTTCAAACTTAAGTGGGTACATGGGGTTGAAAATCGTTACCACTGTACCGAAATTTTCGCTCAGTAGTTCCATAAGATCCTCCATCTTGCCTTGAAAAGCTGCAAGACATCCGTCGTCGATGAATTTGGCGGGAATAGCACCTCGCCTTCAAAACGAGGCTGAGAGAGGGCACCGCTGCCTCTGCTCCGATAAAAAAACCTGCGTTCTCTTCGTGCTGCACGTGGACAGAGCTCGAAGAAAAACACGCAAGTCCCCAGAAGGAAATTTAGAAAAAAGACCTGTCCAGCTGGTATTATTGCAAAGAAGAAGAAGAAGAAAAAAAGTTTTCCACCTAAGGTGCACAAAAAAGGGTTGCGTCTCCGAAAATCCCTATAACCGCCCATCACTTTTCTAACGGCCATCTGTAAATATGTGCATTGAGCGAGACACGAACGATTCGCTTCTCTCTCCACGAGCAGCAAGCGGAAAGAGTTCATTCCCAGCGGTATGATGTCGAAACCTGTGAATTTGGTTACTGAAGTGTAAACTATAAAAATAAATTTGAAGTTTTAATTCAAGTCGCTTCGCATTGTGCGATGTTGCGTTGCAAAGTTGGAAGTTGATTTACCCGGGGATTCCTGTTGGCATTATAAAGTGTGATGTTTATCTATAAAGTTGGAAGTGAGGCCCCGTTAGGGGTCTTAGGGATAAGGGATAACTGATTTAACAATTATAGGGATAAGGGATAACTGAGGTAGTTTTGACCCAGTGTTAGGGATAGCAGTCTCTGCAATTTTAGGGATAGCAGTCTCGGTAATTTTAGGGATAAGGGACAACTGCCCCCGAATTTTCGGGATAAGGGATGACTAGACCCCCCTTAACAGGGCCTCGGAAGTTGAGCGACAACTTCGTTGTACGCCATGCATTTCATCTCAGATGCCTGGAAAGCAAAATTATGTAAGTACTGCGCTCATCCGAATTACACGTGGACCCTCAGCCCTCCACTGGCTGGCGTTGAATATCCGGTGTATGAGTAGAATGAATGACAAACTGTTGTCTGTTCAAAACCACCTTTTTTTCTGTTGACGAAAAGCAGGAATAATACTTAAAGCTCGTCAGTTTCAAGATTTTATGATAGACTATAAATACATGCATGAGAACCTCGAAAAATGCAAAATTATCACAGAAACACGTGTTCGTTTTCGTTCTGAATCACAGCTAGCGCTTGGTCTTTTCTTGGCCACGATAAAAAAAATCTGTTTCAGCAATAGTTCAATTTATTGCATTAAGGAAGCCGGCTGTAAGAAGAAAAGAACGACTGAAGACACTGAAGGTTCGACTGGTTCCAACGACGATCGTACCCGGTTTGAAAACTAGCCCGCGGGCTTGATGTAAATGACGTTATTTTTAGGGTGTGATATGACAAGTCAAGTCATGGTATTAGATGTTTTATGTTGAGATAGGAAAAATTGCAAATTTTCCCGGCTGAGGTTTTATAAGTAAGATTTAAAGTTTAAGGGAAAATAGAAATTCGCAGATCTGTTCCTGGAAAACTGTCATAGGTGAGTGGCCCCTTATGTTCATAAGCTGTAGATTTAATTTTAATCCACACAGTCTATGATAAACTCGTACTCCCTCTACCCAATTCAAAGGATGCGTTTGTTGGTTTGTTTTGCTTTGCCTGCTCATTCCTGACTTTGTTTTGTCTATCTTTGTTTTGGCTGCGTCTGAAATGCAAAATTAGATTGAAACGGGTGAATGATCTTAAGGATGGCACCTGTTCTTTAGTGGCTTGTTATACCAGCGAACTGAGTTGGCCGTCCTTCTCTCTTTTCTTCATCTAATAATAAACGATATAAACAAAACATTGGCAAAAATATCGAATACCGCCAATATGATCATGTTTTGTAACGGAAAACGGGTGTTTATCTCAACGTAAGAACCTGTCAAATGTCTCTTTGTTGTTTTAACCATTGTTTTCTTGAGTTTGTTTTGGCTCTTTTGTATCCTTTTTTGTGTACATGTGTCAAGATTACAGATTCATAAAGAAATCAACTTTGGTTTCAAATGAGCCGATATGGTAAATTAATACCCGCAACTCCTTTCGTCCCTTTCCGGTGGCCAATCTACCATATGGTATTTTTTCACGTACTAAATTTTAGCATTGATGGACTCCAAACCGACACAGCGCTGCTGCAAACTCGCAACTCGAAATATAATAATCAGCAATCAACCTTGATTTGACGTGAGTGTCCACGAACAGGGGCATTCTCCCTATTTGTGAATTTATGCAATTTCTATGGAGCGCTTTCACCTGACGTCACAGCAGCCATATTGGTGTTTTGGACCAAATAAATCCTTCGGGAATTGAACTCTATTTTTATGCAAATAATTTTGCACTGTTTCAATAAAGCAATATGGCCACTGGTCACGCGAGTGAAAACGCTGTCTTGTTTCTTTTTTACACAAAAACTGGGCCGTCTTATCACGTGGTTGACAGCGAGCAATGTTACTATGTTGCTAGGGTCTATTTAACTGACAAAAGGGAACAGTTCAATTGTTTGAATGGAGTTTCTGTACACTTGAGACTAGTGGCCATATTGATAGTGTGACCAGTAGCCATATTCAGATACCACGCAGCTGTTTACAACCTCTAATTTCATTGGATCTGGTTAGGACGCAGCTCTATTGTTTTTAGGGTTAGCATGCATTGTTTCTGTTGCTTGTTTGAATGGTTCTGTTGTTTTCTGAGCCAATCGCTTGGGCTGTTGTAATAGCTGCGTACTGACCCGCCATATTGATAGTCGGCCGATTCGACATGCACTCTAGCACACGTACACCAGCCCTTAGTCGCCAGTGAAGCGTGCAACACATTTATTTCCATATCGTATCCTGCTTCGACTCCTTTTTTCTTTTCACTATCACTTACAGAGATTTAACGGTTATAAGATGGGAGGAGCTATCTACAGGGACTCTCCAGCCATCGAATACGAAGAACGTAATATTTACTTGAATTCTATCCAAAGTCTTGGCAGGTATTTGTTAACACAATATCATGCTTTTTACTAATTCTTTTGAGATCCCTGAACTCGCTTGAGCAACCTCGTTTCGAGGGTCTTTTCTCCCACCCACGGCGGAGAAAAGCACTGGGAACGAGGTTGTGTGTTGTAAGCTTTTCACTGCCCACAATGCTAACGACAAATTTAGAACATAATTAGGAAATTAGTTCCAGATTCTCGTACATATTGGAAACAAACAGAGTACATGTAAGTTTGTTAGTGCATTGGTTGTTTGCAAACTGCAGCAAACACAAGGCAACATCCCGCCATCAGTTCCAAAGCATTCCTCCGCCTAAAAATAGCTTGCCAAGATAATCCTCACGGTAACTCCCCCCTCCACCTCCATTCTCAAACCCCAGGGCCACTACACAGGAAGACACTTAAACCCTGTCTCCTCTACAGAGACCTCTTTTGAATGAGGGACGGTGAAAAGAAAGCGCGCGGAAGCTGGGTAGAGGGAAGCGAAAGCGCGCGGAGCACACTGGGAGGCCTTTTCCCCTTCCCATTGTACCCAGCGCTCTTCACCTTTTTTTTTCCTTTCGCTCTTTCGCTCCACTGAAGGAGCCTCCGCGGAAGAGAGAGATTTAAACCTAAGTTTATTCTTGGTTAAACTTTGACATCATATTGACAATTTCGACCGTATTCCAGGCTACCACCGACCCGACCAATCACCCTACATCAAAAGGCGCTGTTCGTTCTCTGGTTGTCGGTGATTCCCCTCTGGATATACCTGAAATGTAAGCGTTATTTCTTCAAGTGGCGTGACAAATACAAAGCTGGGAAAGAGGGCGATGACGCAGAAGTGGCTGAGAAAGGTACGCCAGGATCATGACTCGTGCGCTAAGATGGATTTAATACATTGAAATGAACTTGAAAGTACGATATGCCACCTTGTTGAAGACCAAGTACTTCACTGGAATTCGAAGAAAAAAAAAAGGCTTTGACGGTTTCAGTCACAGGTTACTAAACACTATTCATGTGAATTCGCATTGAAAGCACAGCAGGGACTGAGCTGAAAACACATATTTTTCCTAAAATTAATTCTGATTTTTTTTTTGTTTTTTGGCCTTTGTTAAACACTTTTTCCTGTCGTTTTTGCAGAAAACGAAAATGTGTTGATATCTCTTTATCCTGTTTCCAAAGAACGTAAGTAAAGAGAAGAGTTAGCTGTGATAGTTTGCCACTTACCAGCGAAACATGGCTTTTACAAATGCAATTTTTTGTCATTCGTTTTTAGCCTCGGTCTCACGCTTTGGCCGCGGAGATGCAACAGAAGAGAGCACTGGGACGAGAAGCATATTCGACAGACTTCTGGAAACTGATCCTGATCAGCCATCATTTGAAGATTTTTTGACCAAAGTCGTCATCTTTGGAGCCATCATGCTTTACTTTTGGTTGTGTGACTATCAACATATATGGTAAAAGCCGCGAAACTTGTTCATAAATTCAACCCAAAAACACAAACCGAGGGGGCCTGATTCAGTCTAGGTCTGCCAGAAGTAGGTTACACCCATAGGCAGCAGCCTCAAGCAAAGATACGATCAGATAAGGTCATAAGATGCAGCAGAATAAAAAGTTTATTTTGTTTCTTTTCTCCAGAAAAAAAATTGAAATTTGCCAATTCTGTTTTGCGGCATTTTATTTTATGTTTCCTAAACTGAGCAACCAAGTTGTGTTTTGGGGGCTGTCTGTGGTCACACAACTACTTACGGAGACGGCAAGTAATCGAGTGATTCGAGGCACTCGGTGAAAAGATTTTTTGGACCATGCATAAAAACACAGTATAACAGAATAGAAACCTTGTCTACCAATAAAATGCCCGAAATTCAGTTTTATGCTTGATCTGCGAGATAAATAAAACCCATAGAAAGAAAGATCACGTAGGGATCGCATGGATTGCCGAAGAAGATTTGTTCCTCTTGTCACTGATAGTATTTATTTTCGATGAAGCTTCATATTAAGCTGTCCAAATCTGTGGCCGTTGTTTTCGAGATGGGTTCTCTATCCGTTTGCATTTCAAAATGGTGGCTCACGTCCCCTCCTAGCCGACAAGTAAAACAAGTAAGTATGCGATGAAATGAAGGTTTTCTGATAGCCTCCCATCTCCTCAGGCCCAAAACAAAGAAGCAGTACTCGAGGGACATGTTTGTTTTCCTGTTTGCTCTCTTGGTAATCGTTGCTTTGGTTTACACTGTCCGCAAAACTCCAGAGAAACTCGTCAACAGAGATCAGACAGAAGAGTGGAAAGGATGGATGCAGGTTGGTGTAATGAGAAATGAATTGTCTCTTGAGAGGAGCTGAGTTTCCTAATTCTTTGAATTTTGCAAATCCCGCCTGTGCACCCTATGCACTGTGCACTCTCCGGAAATTGAACGAGCCCGCTGTTTGGCCAGAGGTTGTACTTTTTTGAGGACAGGAAATGGAGGCTTTTACTCACGTGATCAGGGGCCATGTTCTTTTGCCCGAAACAAAGAAAACGTTTGGATGAGAATAGAGTTAAATTCCCAGAGAATTAATGTGGAACACCAAGCATGGCAACCGTGACGTCATTTGTGTACGCTCGTAAGCTCATTTACGTTATTGCATTTGACTAAATAATTAACTATGCATCAGCTACGCATCCTAATTTAACAACGCAAAAATTTTTAACGTTCCCTGGTTTGCTGTTTCTTTTCAGTTTTTGGTGGTTTTCTTTCAGGTCCAATTTGTCTGGTACCACTATTTTGACGCTCACGAGGTGTTCAATTCTATCAGATGCTACATCGCCGCTTATGTTTGGATGACAGGATTTGGTAAGGGAACAAAGGTCATTGTTATTAGATCCCACAAATTGTGTCGTTACTTAAATGCAACAGCACAATGATTCTGAATAGCAAAAACATCCAAACTCTGACGAGACGAGGCTAGACGTGCCATTTCCATCGAATGCGCGGATCAATATCGTTCTGAAACTTTTCTTTCTCTCGAAAGGTAATTTTTCCTATTTCTGGATCAAGAAAGATTTCTCACTTTTCCGCTTGCTGAGGATGATGTTTCGTCTGAACTTTTTGGTTGTCATGGTAATGGCGGTCACCAATCACGAGTTTGTCCGGTATTATGTTTGCGCAATGCACACGTATTGGTTCCTTACAGTCTACGTCATGTTGGCAGTGTTTAAATCACATAACGAGGTTGGTAAACGGTCACCATAAGAAAATATAGGCACGCGATGCGTGCATTAGAGTGGAGGGATGATTAACATTTTCCAATTAAGGCACTGGAAAAAGCTGTAGTAGAACAGCAGTTTCTTGGCAAAAATTGGCAGTCATTCAACGATTTGAAAAGAGAGAGATTAAAAAAAAATGACAACGACTTCTTTGACATTAGCGTAAGGGATTTTGCAAAATAATGTAATTAAAGGAGACAGTGTCATTTTAAAAGAAAATACATTTTTGAGAGTTTGCATGAGTATAAAAGTAGTTGCGAACTTGTGATGGTGAGAATTCTCTTAGTAAGTCTTATCAACACAGAATGAAAGGTCACTTGCAACTCAATTCAATTTGTGCGTTTCGTTTCAGAATCGCTACGTCATGGCTGCTAAATTTGTAATCTACCTGGTGATAAACACGTTAATATTCGATATCCCCGGTGCTTCGTACAAGGTGTTTTGGCCTTTCCAGTTCATTCTAAACGTACACGGAAGTTTGAGATACTGGGTGTATCGCTCGACGTAAGTAGCTTGGTCTCTTTTCTCTCCTCATTTTACTTTAATCTATTTTTGTCTTAGCCGCTTGGTTCACATTCAGACGACTTTCCTACCAGGTTCACAAGAACTCGTCATGACGTCGCAGCGGCCATTTTGTAGGAGAAAACAAAGAAACCGCGGTCATTTCCATCAACATTCTTCCTTTATTTCAGTCAACCAATATGGCTGCCGGTCACATAAGCTACCACCATCCATTCATCACACAGTTATCCTAGGCGTATTTTAAGATCCGGTGGAGAGGCCATACGAAAGCGTATTTTCTAAATATCAGAGAATTTTTTCGTTTACAAGAAATCGGGGCAAACATACACTACAGAGAAAATTGAACTACAAAATTGTTGTTTACGTCTAGCAGTCCACAGTATTCAGTTTTCCCCGGCGCGACTACCGCACGACATGAGCAGGAATATGACGTCGTGGGTGTTCGGTCAGCATAGGGTGAAGGTGATTCAGTGACCAGCGGTCACGGTTAGGGTTAGGGGTTTAGTAGGGATTGTCGTAATTGCGGGCGCAGAAGTCTACCTAAACCCTGTGTTATCTAACGCTGATCTGGGCATTCAAGGAGCCGAGCAAATTTGAGCCTCACCCTCAAGTTGAGATACTAGCTTATCAAGGGTATTCCTGTGACCTTCATTTATATAACCCCTCTCCGAGTAATCTAAGACGTGGGTAGGAATGTTCTAAAGCAGTGTTCCGATTCAGTGACCAGTAATCGGAGTGAAAACAATTGGTTTATTGAGGGTCCTCATTCTCGCGGGCGCACAAATCTGCTTTCAGCCTATGTTAATATATAATGCTTACCGCTGGCCGTTCTCTTTACTCTAGCCTAGACCACTGTGCCACATGGGTTGGAATGTTATGTGCTTACAACTACCCTTACATCGAACAGTTCCTCAACTACCTGGACAGGAAACACGACACTCCACGAGCGGCACAAGTGGCCATTCTGTTGAAAATCTGGATTACAGTCGCTTTGTTTGGTGTCTTCGTCATGTGGTTTCACTTTGTTTTAATGCAAGAACGCGAATTTTACAAAGTGATTCACCCGTTTACGTCGCCAATCGCGATTCTAATTTACCTTTGGTTCAGGAATCTTCACCCTTTCCTGCGCTCTCGTTACCTCGGCTTGTTCAGCTGGCTTGGAAAAATCACTCTCGAAACTTACTTATCACAGATTCATATCTACATGATCGCAAATGCAGAAAGACAACTCATATACATCCCCAGATACCCCATGCTCAACTTTATGTTAGCTACAGCGATTTATGTCGCGATTTCGTATGTCCTCTTTCACCAGACTTTATTTTTCAACACTTACATTTTCCCCAAGAACATGAAGGTTATTTGTAAAAATGTTATTGTAGGCACCGTGTGGTTAGGACTTAGTTATTTGCTATCGTTCATTTTAAACGTTGCTGGCATCTGGTAGTTTTCTTACCCACGTCTATCACATTTAACCATCGTGAAGTTCATTTCCTGTAAATAAAGGTGTTATTTGATCAGAGGCAGCCCAGATGTCACTACGGAAAGTAGTAGATAACATCGACCTAAACCAGATGGACAGCCCATGACATATTACACCACGCATCACTCAGTTCTTTGTACAGCGAGTAACATCGGCCTAAACCAGATGAGCGATGCTGCCTAAATAGCACTTCGGTTAGCCTACATTAGCTTACATTGCTTGCGGTTAGCTTTTATATTAGGGTTAGGATTTCTAGTCAAAAAAATCGAAAATTGGCAGAGTGACATCGGTGGTTAGGTGGATATGATTCCCGCTTGGTAGTCCGGTGATCCGGGTTCGATTCCTCTTCATACAAACTGTGTTTTAACTTCAGAAAAAAAGTTTAAGTGTGATTTCTACGTCATGTATGAAAAATAAGAAGTTTCACATGGTTTAAGTCGATGTGATCTAGTTGCTTCCTGTCACTACGGGATTTGAATGTTGAAACTTAGCAACCGCGTCTGCTCTAAAATGGCTCTTGACACGGGAAGGACGGTCCTTTTGTAACTCGTCACGAACACACGGTGGGAGCGCGTAGTCCACGTGGTCGTCGTTCGGTGTTTGGCAACTCGAACCGGTCAAGCATCTACTGATAAACTAGTTTACCGAAGTGGTAGAAATGCTGCCAAGGAGAAGAGAGCGTGTGGTTATTTAACGATGGTAGTGTGTGTGGAACTGAAAGGAGGTCTAGTAGGTCAGTAAACACATTTTCAGTTCTGTGATTGTTGAAGTAGTATGGAATACAGACAAAATCAGAATTGTAGAATAACAGAATTTTCATGGTTTTATGACAAGCAACTGCCTGCCGTTTGCTCTTATAAGCACGAGGACAGACCGCACATTCGCGCATAACCACAATTCCTTGCGCCTCTGATCTTACCGCTACCACATTTGCTTGCGTGTTCAAGGCCCCTACAATGCGACCTTTTCCCGATCGGAGAGCTGCCTCCTTCGTTCGCTTCAGGCCCACTCACTGCGGCAGCAATGAGCAAATCTGGTGCAGTTGCGATGGACTTGAGGGACCAGCGAGCAATATACAAGAAACCACGCTATCCATAGTCCAGCAGATCAAAAATTGAAACGGATTCGTCGATTATTCGGGAATTTATTGCACTTCGCGTGAAGATGGTTCGTCGTTGCTCTGCTACCAGCTATACCACCAGCGAAGATGAAAAGTGAGAAAAACGTCATCAAAACTGGTCAAGACAACCAACGAAACATTCGGCTAAAGGTAGGCGGGCTATGTTTTGCAAATTGAGTACTTATTAAACACCGGTTA
This sequence comes from Astreopora myriophthalma, assembly GCA_014634185.1. Classification (NCBI taxonomy): domain Eukaryota; kingdom Metazoa; phylum Cnidaria; class Anthozoa; order Scleractinia; family Acroporidae; genus Astreopora; species Astreopora myriophthalma. The sequence continues at coordinate 4,054,626 of BLFK01001094.1, forward strand.
GACCGTAAATATAAGTACTGAATTTAACGGCTATTTGAAAACAAGCATCACGTCTGGGTTGCCTGTGATTTGATAAGCAACTCTTCTCTTGGTGTTTCTTCATCGAACTCTACAATATGAAAGCTAGCTCAGCATCCTTGCAGAAATCACTGGTCAATGGAGTGAGCGGTTTTCACTTGAGTGTCGTAAAACCAAAACAAGGAAATACTCTTTAGCCAACCAAAGCACGAAATGGATTTATTGGCCAATTCGAACAAAAAGCAAGTGAACACAGCCGGCGCTAAGCGCGCGAAAACGAGAGTGACTCAGTCGTTTCTCATTGGTGGAAAAGTTCGTGCGAGTTTTTGACCAAAAACACATTGGATGAATAGATAGCCAAAATTTCTCGTTAGAAATTCCGAAAACTTCATTTGCCGAATGGAACGGTAATGTATTTCCACTTGAGTTGGCCAACTGTGGATCTGAAATGTTAGTGGAACAGAAGATAACCTTGTTAGTACCCTGCAGGGTACCGTCTCACCGAAATGACGCGTCAATTGAAACAGAAAATTTCCGGTAATTCCGATACTTAAGCCGATGGTGCGCCCTTAAACTCCCTTTTTCTGTCAGTACTTCGTTTTTAGGGATATTCAAAGCTGTAGCTACACGGATCAGATGAAAGTCGAAAGCCGCGCACCAGCCAACTGAGCTTCGTGATCCGTTGAAAGATGAACAAATGAGTATACTATCCCTAAAGTTCAGTACCCCAGTGGCCGTTTCTCGAAACGGTCTGGAAAATGTTAACATGCGTCCAGGAGCAAACCGACGTCAAGGTTTCATGTTAAATGAGTTTAACTCTAAAACACGCCAAAAAGTTACTTTATTCCCGTTTCATACCATTAGGACTTAGCAAATAAATATTAACTTCAGGTTACACTCGGTCTAACTTATAAATACCATTATAAATACCACCCTTGCCTTTTAAAATTTGAACTACCTAAAAAGAATTTAAGGAAAAATTCAAAGATCCAAATGTACAAAAACAAGAGACTATAATTCACATGGTTTAAAATGCTAAGACAACAACTCTTATGGCCCATCACAAAATTTCACGCATCAAGTTCTAATTCTCACAAGTGAAATGATATCGTAAAGGTAAACAAAGGCTCTTTAAAATTATAACTACAAAACGTCTTAAGCAATAACTTAGTCGTGTTCAAATTGAGCTTTGGGCATTTTGGAGACTATACTAAAAAACTCTTATAAAAATTCCCATTGATGCATGTCACCGCCTCTTCTAGCAACTGTACAATACAACAAAATGCAAAATGGAAAGACAAATCATTCTTAGGCACTGCGAAAAATAGATGGCGCTTTATTACTGGTAGGCACTACAAAAAATAGTTGCACTCATCCGCAAAAGAGCAAGTGGAAGCCTCACCTCGACCATTAACACGCACAAACTCACAAGGAACTGAAATGACATGGAGTGTTCCATTTGTGAATGGGTGTTGGCATCTTGAGACATCATGGGCTTAATTTTTGCTGTAGTTTTCTCTGCATGGGGAAGGGGGTAGTAAGTGTGTGTGTGGGGGGGGAGGGGTGCAAGTGACTATTAATCAAGTGTAAACAAGTCACAGGTGTAGCATCCTACTTGCTGTAAAGGAGAGCATGACTTTTCATTTCCAAGCCCAGACAAATTAATACAGTATAGCAAAGATTTACTCGAGAATTTATGCAGCTGAAGGTTCCACGTTCCCTCGCACACAGTCTGTCATGATTGGACACTTGAGTACCCCAGCAAAGTAGTCTTTTTCAGCAGAAGTATTGACTGTCCAGACAACTACACTTAATCCTTTGTTTTGCCACTCCTTGACATAATCTCTGGAAAAAAAATCATGCATGGACAAAATAGCTAGCAACAGGAGACAATTCTTTTAAATGTTTAAGAAAGTCAACTGAAGAAATCGAGTGGCTGAAAGTTGGCAGACAAAATGGACATAGCTGATACCTTGAGAGATGAGCTGTGTGAGAAAGAAATATTGACACTCCAAGGAAATCATAAATCCATGAATGGAGATGCAGTTCCCATATTCTATCTAGTATTGGAGCCAGGAGCCGTTTCCACCATTCCTTGTATCTGGATGGCCCATCATAGTTTTGATTTGCTATATATTGTTTTCGCCATGTCAGGGCAGTGAGAACATTTGGATCGGCTCGTCTCATCTGTTATCAGGTAAAAAAAGTTCTGTCTCAACAACAGATAGACATAGAAGCAATGCATTATACAGGGTGAATTTTTTTATGATGAACTGAAGATATGGAGCAAATAATCATGCTGATTTCACACAACATTGGTGCAGCAATGATTAACTACATGACATTCTGGTAACTAAAATGCAGTTTTCCTTTCATCTTCCAGTAAATACTCATTAGAGATATGGGCATAAACTGATACTATGATTAAAACAACAACAACAACAACAACAAAGCACTATGTCTCTTTGCATTTTGAAAGCGTGTTTCCTTAACACCTGACTGGTGAAATTTTAAGCTTTGATTTTGAGCAGAAGAATGTTTACTCTGAGAGCAATTTTCTTACATTATGGTCTGCCATTAATCAGATTCAAAACTGACTGTTAGGCTGCAATGAGCTGGATTAAAGAGACAATGATGTCATTTGAACTAACTGGTTTAAAATTGCTGTGTGTGAATGCAGCTTATTCAGACTGTATGCAAAACATGCTGCGTTCTAAATTGGCTGTGTACACACAGTTAGTGGACATATGGAATCCCTTTCTCCTCAGTCTAGAGTGTCAGTACACGTTGAAAGAGATATTTCTTATCAGAAATCCATGGGACTTGAAATTCATCTCAATGGTTTGGTTTGATCATGTAATTTATTTTTACTGATTACACAGCACTGAGAACAGAATTACACACATTTCTAACCTGGAAAATAACATTGGGATAAAAAGAGCAGACCATGGCTTTATCGTGCAGCTGATGACTGGAAAATAAATTCTTTAAGACACTTGCAGCCTGCAAGAAGAATACACAGCTAGCATTACAAATAAGTAGAAATAATCATTGCATGTTGATGGCCTGAGGTGGGTAGAACAATGAAGAAGCTTACATGATTTGACAAAAATACCAAACACGGAAGAGATACTAGCCTTCACAAATATTTTTGACAGAGAGTGGTCATGGGAGTAGCCAGCTTTTGGACTTGTTGTAGGCCCAGTCCCTCAAGGCAGCATCATAAAATAGTTTCAACATCTGTAAATGTCACATTAAAAAAGCCAAGAGGGCTGAGAAAAAAAAAATGTAGACCTGGGCCTATAGGCTGGCTATACCCCTGGTGGTGTTTTGGGGATATCTCCCCTCATGGACGATCATATCTTCTACAACCACTGTGATGGGTTGACTTTGGTGTTAGGTCATGTGACTAATTTGCCACAGGCTTCTTAAAAGTGAACAGCCACTGTGGAACACTGTGTTTTTTTACTCGTTGGAGCCACTAACTTTACAATCGCACTGGATATTCAAACCAGTAACATAACATGTACCAGTAGGTGCCAAACACTTACTTTGCTAGCTTGAGTTGCTGATTTGATGTCAATATACATCTGTAACTGAAGGCTGAGACAGAGATCTACCACTTCATGAAGATGAGGGATACGCTCATTTGGAAACTGGTCCCTGTTTATGAGATTGAAAGCACAATAATAAAAGTACGACTGGTCTCGTCCTACCACCACCACCACCACCACTACAATCATCATCATCATCATCATAGTTATCACCATCAATTTATTGTCATAGTTACCTTCCATCAAAAAAATTCTAAAGTACAGTGTGACAGGGTAATAAAAAAACCCCCACATTTCACATTTAGTTGACCAGTTTTATCACATAGTTTCATGCTGCATGTTTGTCTATGCAGTTAACTGTGTGTGCAATTTGCAGTTGGCATTAAAAATAGTTGAGCCGTTTGATTGTCAAGAGTAATTGCACAATTTCTTTGGGTTTGCTTTGCAAAATACTTGAATGAACTTTTCAGCCAATCAGATGAAAAAACTAAAACCAACTGCGACTTTAGTAACCCTAGTTTTCCCGCGCTTGACGGCGGCTGCCTTTACTCGCTTTGCATTGTGATTGGCTAGTGGGAACAAGACGTAAATTTCTTTGACACCTACATGTACATGTAAAATCTTTACACTGACTGCGCACTAACAGTGCTTGGTTGAAGCTGAACACGATCGGCTGTGCAATTATTTTATTTCTGGTTTTACAACGCTCAATTGAAAACCGCGTTATAAATCCCTGATGCTCGTTGAGAACCAGCGATAATGCGACTACGACGACTTACTTTCCCTCATAAATGTCACAAATGTCGAGTCGGATCATCTGTGCTTACAAAACATGTTACGAATTATTACATTTTCCCTAGCAACGGGTATTGCTGGCGCGCGCTCCTGCGTTACTGTTTATTCTTCACAAGAAAACTTACCCAAGAGGATGTTTTGCAGAGGCATTTAGTCTCCGTATTTCCTCGTAAGTAAAGTCGCCAACTTTCCCGGTTCCATCTGTTGTGCGATCCACAGTTGAATCATGAATTATTACTGGTACGCCATCTTTCGTAAAATCCAAATCGAATTCAACTCCCGTTGCTCCATTTTCTTTTGCCAATTTGAAGGCAGCGAGCGTGTTCTCAGGGGCTTCCAGCGCGCATCCTCGATGACCAATAATAATTGGAGAATTTCTCGTCAAAGCGCCTCGTTTAAGAAAACATTTCACAGTGTATGGTGTAGCTCGAGGAAAGCGAAGCATTCGGTACAGGATAAAAAATAAAATGCCAAAGAAACACAACAGAATTGCAAAATAAATATGGAGTCCGTAAGAAACCGCCGTAAGCGCCATTTCAATGACCATCACAAACATACTGGGGCCTGGGAAAGAATGCCTTCAGTAATTGTTGCTCATTTCTTGCAAAGAAATTATGTTTTGCTGCCTAAGAAATGCAGTTGATGAAATTATAATTAGCTCAGTATTTGGAAGTCTGACAGAATCCACGTTACTGGATGAAAGATACCATTGCGGTTTTAAACAGAGCTTGTATAAAATATTGATGCACCAGACGGGGACAGAATTATAAAAGAAGTATCAAGAGCAAGGGACTATGTCGATTTGGACTACGGACGTGTAATTCCTCCAACTTAAAATATTCTTTAAAGCTTAACCGTTAGCATCATTGACAATGATAAAAGCGAGTTTCTTGTGAAAAGAATGTCGTGTTTGTCGGCACCTAAAGCTATGAAAAATTCAGGTGCGACTGAAGGGGGTCCGAGGGCAAAAGCTATTCGTCCATAACTGCGAGGATCATAGCTTCATTTGAAGGTTTTATAGTTGCATAATTATTTTGCTACCCTCTCTTGGCCTGGTCCGCATCATTGGGCGAAAATCATCAGTTTCCCATTTGTAGTACTTGCGAGGTAAATGACTGGACGGGGTGCGATTCCTGTATTTAGATTCTAAAATTCGTGTGTTTCCGATATACTGAGGCTATCTTTGAGTTTGTAACAAAGGAGTGTGCAAAAGGCTATAAAAATCAAAGAGGCTTGAAAATTTTCAAAGGAAAACCAAATTTATACCCACAAAACTTTTGAATTTGCCCCCCTGGACATCCCATAATATCTTTTGCAGAACAATAGAATCCAAGATGACTGCCATATCAATAAAAAGGTCTATTAAAAGGCATTTAGAATTGTGAAGTGAACTGCAGCTTAGTTTGTGCATATGTTGCAGGTTAAAATGAGTTAAGCTCAAAAAATATTTCTACTTTGCTTGATTTGAAATTTGCTTTACCTGGCCCCATTTGTACGAAAGGTGGATAGAGCCATCAACTGGATAATATAAATCACTGTCCTTCAGGCCCCAGTTGTTCAAAGGGTGGATAGCGCCATCCACTGGATAAGTCAATTGAATTTGCTAGTACTTATCCGATGGATAGCATTATCCACCTTTCGAACAACTGGAGCCTGGAGTCAGTTTTTCAAAAGGTGAATAACGCTATCCACCGGATAAATCGCTATCCAGCGGATAAGTACCAGCAAAACCCATTGACGCATCCAGTGGATAGTGATTTATCCAGTGGATAGCGCTATCCACCTTTCGAAATACTGTGCCCTGGGTAACACAGATGATAACTAAATCAGTTATCTGGAGGGTCAATGGGGAGTCTCTGAAAAACATTTACTGTCCATAGAGTGCGGCAGTGAATTCTTTTTTGATAATCAGTTAATTTTCCTCTAGTCCACCCCTATGTATAATTAATGAACGGTCCCTAAAATTAATTTTCTTTTTTCAGCACTGCATTTGTCTACGTTTAAGACCAATTTTTACATGGTCATAAGAGAAGTGGTTTCTCACAACAGGGGATCTCAAAGAAAGATCATCACTGGGCTGTTAACTACTCCGGTTGGCAAAATGATCTTATTCCTTGAACGCACACTAAAAAGAAATTTCATATCCAGCGGAACTCACAAGCTTTTATACCTATGTAAATCTAGAAAGTTCTAAAAGCGTCTCTGCATACCTTAATATAGGAAATTAACAATGCACGTTGACAAAGCGAAAAAAATTAACGTTACACTAAATTAACGCGAATTTTTCAAAAGTTAGGTTTACATGCATTAAATTAACGCGAATTTTTCGATAAGTATCTTGCTTTATTTACTGCGATTTTCATAATTCTGCAAACTCGCACTTTACATTTCTGAATGCCAAACTGCGTTTTGGCTTCCGTCAATAAAACCTTCCAAGACAAGTGCGCGGATGTTTCTAAGTGTTTTTTAAAGCCGAAAATTTGGTTTTGAAGCCTAACTAGACCCTATCAATTCAAAAGATCTTTCAAAGCCTCCGTGAAAATCACCAAGAGCTGCTCACTCGTTTGATTCCAAACCGCAGTTTGTTGCAGTAACACAAATTTGCTGCACTTTAATACAAAATCTCAACATACATACATTTAAAGAGGAAAACAGAAGAAGTGAGCTATCCTCTCGGGGAGACAGAGGAGTATCAAGATCAATCAAAAGCCATTTTGAACTCGATTTTAAACGAAGACGTCCTGTCAGATAGTGACGCTGAAGAGCCAATAGAGGAGTCATGAACTAATAAGGTTTTGTAATGAAATAAAGGTGCTTTAAAATAACAATGTTGTAAAACAGGGTGCATTAAATTTACATCGACATTAATTAAGATACATTAAATTAACGCGAATTTTGTAAAATCGCGTTAATAAAGTGCATTGTTAATTTCCTGTAATAAGGTATAATACGGTTTTCAGGACAATGCGGACTAATGAGCAACACTCTAATCTATGCTACGACAACACGTGAAAGATGACAGAATGAATCGATGCCGATTATGTAACATTGACCACTTCAATTTTCTGACCTGTCTTTGATAACAGTACCATTTTACCCTCATCAAGCGACTCGTGACTCAATTTCCTTTTCGCTTTGGAAAGAAAGCGTTCTAAAATGCACGCTTCGCGGGCCTATTTTCCCGGAGTGTTACAACCTTCATGCGCACCTCTTTGGTGGACCCTGGGAACGATCTCCGCAAATCTTCAGGAACAAGGTCATCGCTTGTTGGAAATATGGAATTCTTTTGTTGTTTTCAGACGTTGGGGTTAATAACAATAGTCGTGATTTTCATTTACCGTATGCTTCGGTTACCCAAACCCGATCCCAGTGTTGCCAAATCTTTTCTTCGAAAGGAAACGCCGGGAACAGATAAGACAAGTTCGCCGGCGATCATCGCTCACCGTGGAGGGTCAGCCGAAGCGCCGGAAAATACCTTAGCTGCTTTTAGAATGGCGAAGGAAAACGGGGCGCTTGGTGTTGAATTTGACGTGGACTTTACAAAAGATGGTAGAGCAGTTGTCATTCACGATTCTACTGTGGACAGAACGACAAATGGAAAAGGTTTGGTCAGCGAGTTCACCTTCGAGGATATCAGAAAGTTGGACGCTTCTTGCAAACATCCTCTGAGGTGAGCTGCAGATTAATCGAAGTTCATTGTACAACGTCGATCTACGAGCTTTCACTGTTTTTTCAGTAGAGTACTGGGGAGCTTTCTAATAACTAACTTTAACTTTTGAAAAGTTATCCTCTTTCCTCGATCAATATAAGCTCATTTCCCGGCGGCTTAATTAAACTTATATCAGAGTGTACTAGCTATTATCGTACACAATCACTAAAACAAGTACACAAAACGAAAGCCTCATTAAAGTGAAATACTCAGATGTAACTGAATCCCCCTTTTCGGTGACACGTGTATTTACCTTGAACTAAAGCCAGACTGATGAGGTTGTCCAATAACGCGAAAGCCCAATATCATATCCGTACGCCAGAATATTTATGGCGTGCACACTCTGTTGAATATTAAGCTCAAGTTCGAACGATTTTATTTTCCTAGTTATTTGTGTAATGCACCTGCCACTGGCCATCCCCTGAGGGGCGTGGGGACCCCGGGCAAGGGAGGGGACTTTGTACAGGATCCTGTCGAAGTTCTTGATTCCCCCCTCCTTGAAGGGGACACAGAGCAATCAAAGTTAAGAAATTCCCCCTCCCAGATGGGGATCATATTGAACAGCATCAAACCACAGTAAACTTGAGAGGACAAACTTAATAAGATGACCCAGCTCAAGTGACTAGAAAACAGTACTTTACTCGTTAAGACAATTGCAACTGTTCATATCAATTACAATTTCAAGAGTTTATTAATTCACAAGTGATGACAACACTTCAAAAAGTTTCACTTTAAAGTGTAAAGGTTATTTTCCGCATGGAAATGGATTTACATAACAATACCTTCACTTACGCACTTCGACCTCGCCATTTTCCAAGAGGAGAAACTGAGCCCGTGTTCTACTTTACAGCGGTCTTTCTATTATTGATGTAAGACAACTTGAAATTGACCTATTTCTTTTACAAAGTCCCCTGTTTTCCCCCGGGTGCAAGGCTTCCGGAAACCAAACCTCCCTCATTTCCCCCTACTACTTCAAACCCCCCTATAAGTCCCCACAGAAAGTTGTATTTGCCCGGGGTCCCCCCCCCCCAGGGGATGGCCGATGATACATGCATAAGTGTTAGTTTTGAATAAAAGTAAAAAAATTGCCCTGTAAAAGACATGAAATGAGGGAAAGTGCATTGGTATTTGACTTACACTAACCCCCAAAAGTCCTCTCCAATGGTTTAAGTAATGTTTTTCCACGAGTGATGTACCATAAATATAACCCAGATATGTCTTGGTGATCTCAGACTTCCTGTGATAATGTCATTAATTGATTGTGTAAAAAGATGCCATAGATGGAAAAAAGGATTTATTTTCTTCAATGAAATATCAAACTCTTGCTCTTTTCTTTCAAAATAAAATTATTTCACTCCTGAGTCAGTTTAGCTTCTCATGCACCCAGCTAGTATTAAACAGTGAGTAAATCTTCGAGCTCCTGCTTTTCTTTAAATGGTTCTTCTGCATCAGACACTGCATGGAAAGTGTAGCTTAATGTTACTTTCCTGGTGCTGGTCCTTAAAATTCCTTGAAAAATGGTTGTATAGTTTTTGATATGAACTCTGTTGATATGGTTTTAAGCTTACATGTCTAAGGATGCATTCTTTTGGAGCTATTCTGTTTATTTCTATTCTGGTTTAAGCTAATGGAATAACTGGAATCAGGTTTTCCAAAAGAACATGTATTATGAAAATGGAATGGCTATTGTAGTGATGATGTGACAACTAATGCTCAGAATGATGACCAAGACTGTATACGACTAAGACTGACAACCATTAATTTAGTTTAAAATCACTGATTTATTGATATCTCACATAGGAACAAGTTTCCCGAAGAGAAGATTCCCACTCTAGAGGAAGTTGTAGAGCTTTGTTCAAGCCTTGGACTTAAGATGTTAATTGAGATTAAAAAAGGCACTAACACCAATGAGGTAAAACTGACATTCACTACCCTCAATATATTGGCAAGCCAAAATGTATAAGGGCATGTACATTTAAATTTCTGGAGGAGTCTTTGCAGGGGATGGGGAGGCAAAAGGAAAATACCATAAATGTAGATTTTAGGTATGTACATGTCTTTTGAAATAGCACAGTTTAATAGCAGTTCAACCAAAAACTCATGGGAGAGGGGGTTAGTGTCCCAAAACAACATTAATTTCTTGATTATTGACTGTGTAACCACAAGTGATTTACAAACCAGTCGTGGTTATGGCTGCGGGTTGATTACTGCGTTGTCAATGATGTAAAACTAAAGAAAAACAATACAAACATAACAGCTAATGAGGTGATGTAAGACCGAAGTGCGATCGCACAAAATAAATTTAAAAAAATACAAGACAAATACTGAGAAAGCAAGGGAAAAACTGAAATACATGCAAATCTAACCTTGTCCAGGCTCAAAGGTCATCGAAAGGTTCCATAAAACTTTAAACAAGCACTATAGCAATCCATATCGCACAATTCCATAAATCTTAAGATGACTGCTAAGACGGAACACCCAAACTAGAATCATGTGGCGCAAATTGGCATGGAAAAAAAAAAAAAAAAAAAAAAAACTGAGCCCAAAAATAAGAAACAAGAGGTCTGGGGTATCTCGAAAATGACTGGCTACAGTTACAGACTGAGTACACGTCCTTTAAGCCTATATGTAGTTTCCATGTGCTCGTAACTCCATCGCAAACACCTTCCGATGGCTTGATCGCATACAGTTTGCATAAATGGAAACACCTTTTCTGTTCATCCCCAACCAATCGCTGATAATCGCCATTGATTGCAAACAAGATACGAGATAGAAAAACAAGTAACACAATCCCAAAAAGTGACAGGGACAGTTTGTGATCGAGCCATAGCAAACTGTTTGCGACTGTTTGCGACGTTGTTACGTTATATGGAAACCAGGCTTTACTTTGGGGAAGAGTGGCTGTGACCTCAAAGGAAAATAACGTGTAAAATTTTAGTGGATAATTGTTTGAATTTTAGAGCTAAGTTTGTGTCTCATATGGTCCATTTCAGACAGCCCAGTGCTTAAAGAATCTGTTTTCAAGTTATCAGCTGTACGAGAAAGCTCTCGTCTGTTGTTGCTATCCTGGTGTAATTTATCAAGTAAGTATTCATGGTTGCATGCACACGAGTGAGATTATAGGGTGCTTCCACATCATTACAAACAAGAACAATATGCCGATAATGATGAACCATGTTCTTTGACCCAGGATCTTCAAGTTTATTGTCCCTCCCCCCCACCTTCCCCCCAAATTAAAAAAAAAATAGAATAAGGGAAAACCTGGTCAATGGAAACAACAATCACCTGGTTTGATATTTACTAGAAATCAGAATTGAATTTGATGCTGCCATGTGCTCAAATGTTTCTTTTAATGTCTTTAGGTACGCAAGACAGATCCTAAGATTGTAACTGCTTTAGTCTGGTGGAGAGACAGCTTTAGTTACTGTATAACTGGAGGAAAGGAACTTCATGAGATCGACAGTTCTACCAAAGTTGCAGTGCTCAGTTTCTTTGATAGGATATGGGAAGCATTGTTACCGTGGTATTATGATTTCCTAGGAATTCCTGTTTTTTCATGTGGAAAAGAGCACGTGCACGAGTAAGTGATTTTAATTTTACTTTGTTAGCAATTATCAAACATTGTTATGACTGATTATTGACAGAAGCGTGGGCTTCTGTTAAGCCTGGTTTTCGCTAGTGACGTAAGCATGAGCGCAAGCATAGGTGCAAGCACAAGAGTGCTTATTTCACTGTGAAAACAGGCTTGATGCAACAGGCTTCAAAATAGCAGCCGGCAGTTTGGTCACACTTGCCAGCGATTTTTCACGGAAGCAATAGAAAATTACATCTATTGATCGGCAAAATCAACGTCATTTGGGAAAATAGCCTACAAATTCAGGCTAAAAGCTCTGATTTTATTTTGAACCCTGTGCAAGCCTAAGCGCAAGCACAAGGATCAAAATCTTTCCTTTTCCTTGTGCTTGCGTTCTCTGCTTTTGCTTGCATTATTGTTGGTTTTCACTTGACATGAATGTCTTATGCTTGCGCTTGTGGTTGCATTGCTAGTGAAAACCAGGCTTTATTGATGATTGTTGTTGTTGTTTATTCATTTTTTGTATGCATATTGTTATTCCTTTTTGAGGGCCCTACAGAAAAACAACTTTGCCAAGCTAGGCTCCCTTGCTAAATATTGTTGGTTTTGCTGTAGAGTGTATGGAATGGATGTTGTTTCAAAAATAAGCATCTCATAAAAAATTTAAGCCAAAATTCACAAGACTTTAGAATTTAACAGTAGACCACACGTTTCTATTGTTTATAGTCTGATAAACCACTTGGAATGTTGGAAGAATTGAAGAATTCATAAATCAGTCACCCATGGCTCATGATTTACAAATTATTCTCGTTTTCCTCCACAATCCCAAGGGGTTCATTGTGTCTATAAAAGGTGGAAGTGTGTAGTCTATTGCTTTTATACAATAACTGAGAAGGTGCGCAAATTTCTTATGGGTTTACTGGCACGGAAAACCACAGCCGATTGACTAATCAGAGCATGTGTATTGATTTGGTTATTACATAAAGATTGTTACCATTACTGTTGCTAACAACAACGATGCCACAAGACAGTACCTGTGGTTAAATGAGTATTTCATGTAGGGAAATATGAAGTTTCACTCAGGAAAGGGGCATTTTCTAGTGAAACGCAGAACCAACCTACTGACTTTTTTTTCATTTTGACAGGGACATGTTAGAGATGTGGAATGCTTATGGTGTTGGTGTGGTAACATGGACTGTCAATCACTCTAAGGCTAAGGACTACTTTATCGAATGTCTTGATTGTCCTGTTATAACTGACTGTGTACGGCAAGATTCACAGTGGAATTAATTTAACTTGAAGTAACTCCAATATTAGGTCTTCTGCTGGCAAGCGGAAGTGAAAGGGACTGCCGAAATTATTCTTTTCATTGAAATGGGCTGTTTGAGCCAAAAATTTCTTTGCCCTGAAAATAAAGTTGTGCTTGCATATAAAATTTACTTAGAAGAGAAACTGGTCTTCTTCACTGGTCATTTTGCAAATTGTCAGTCTTTTCAAATTGGGGAGGATTAGGTGACAAGGACAAAAGTGCTTTATTCTCATGCTTTTCTTCAATGTCCTTTGAAAGTGTATATTTAATGCATTTGTTGTTTGTATACATATTGCAATTAATTTTATCACTGAACGTTGAATCAGAATGTTAGTATACCCTTTGTTTCTTTAAATTCAAACAGTCAAAGTGCTGTGTAAGTAACTATACTTTTACTTTACACAAAAGTAATGCCATAATTTATTTAATATAATTTATGACTTTTGGAAGAATTTAAATTTGTAAGCATATCCTCTACTGTGTTACCCTGGGTGCCAGAGGTTATTTTCTCAATTTGGTTTATAGTGCGGTAAAACCAGGGCCACAAGGCACAAGGTGCCCCCTATTTTGGTGTGTCTCTCACTCAGTTCTTTCACTTTCCTCAAGGCTTTCCTGTTTGTTTGTCTGATCATACCATGATGACAAGAATTAAAGGGCTCTATGAGCCAAGTCGTGAATGTGGTGTTACAGTAGCTAGAGGTTCGTAATGGTTGATAGCTGAGGATTGGCTGAAATTTAATTGTCAGCTGAGAAATGAGTAGCTGGTAGTGGTAGCTGAAACATGGCAAATATTTGGACTGATAACAGGGTAATAACCAAAAAGAAAAAAAAAACAATCAGAAAATTTAAAATAACAAAAAAAGCATCTATTACTTTTAAAATTCTAAACTGCACATGAAAAAGATTCAGTTTGAACAAAACAGATCACCACGTGAGGGGATCATACAAATCGCTAAAATGGCCCTGGTTACCCAGGTAGTTTACACCAAAATTCCTCCACTCTCCAGCTGACAGCGATAAGCATGCGTGCATTCGTGTGCGCATGCATGCATTCACGACTTAATTGAGAGGGTGGAGAGGAAAAATCACAAGCCACTCAGCAAAACAAAAGGGTGAATGAGAAAATGGCAGTGTGGAACACCCTTTCATTTAGGCCTAGCTAGAACAAGCCTGGGCTACCTGCAACGAAACCGTCTGCTTTTATCAAGCCCGTTAACTGAATATTTATATACTGTGTATGCATGAACTGCGGATATGAAATGATTTTGATGGGGAAAAAAGTCCTGGCCCCTGGCTTAATTATTGTGCAATTTGTTACAAACACCGTCCCAAGCTGCAATAAACCCCACTGATCTTCGCCTGTCTCTACCATATTCTATCAGTGACACCATTCACGTTCTCTTTCTCTGATGAATTGTTGTTCACGTTGTTGTGGCAGACAAGAGCTTCACCTGTTTCGTTTCGGATTTCCTTAAGGAAAGACATGACATCTGCAAAGGTACAAAGCATCGTGACAACGATTGATTAGCAATAAGAAGTGGTAAATAGCCAGTGAGGCATGTAGCGCCAATTTGGCTGTAACCAATCTGGCAAATGGAATGATTGTTTTATTGAATTCTCAACCTTCCATTCACTTTCGTCAACAAAACTTGGCTTTTAAGTTAAAACGATATTTGCTGAACTAATTTTCCATTTAAGGTCAAATGTATGTATGATGGCAGATAACCAAGGTCCAGTGAGCTAATCAGAAATCTAAAAAATGCATTATCTGAGGTTGAGAATTTCATCATTAGTTTTATTTCGCAACGACTTTAACGGGGCTTGTTTCTTGAAGGTCCAGAAAAGCCATTTCTAAAACCACAATCTGCTCATTCTAGAAGGCTGGTTCTACAACATATTTTCATGTTAGGAATGAAAAAAGGTTAAACAAGCTTGGAGGCCTGGGAATGAGATGGTCTATTTCCTTGATCCCTGAAACAAAACATAATAAATTATTGTTTGGATCTTCCTTTCCAAATTGAATGGCTTACCAGATCCTCCTGTCCCTCGTACGGCCATCCCCTTTTCCTTGTTTGCTTTGCTTCTGTTTGCTGGAATCATGATGTACCTGCGCATGACACGTTTTACAGTCAAGCTACATCCTGCGTGATGGCCTCTTTGAATGACAGAGAAAACTGCTGGCTAGCCAATCAGGACACAAAGCAAGTAAATGCAGCCAGTGCGAAGCTTTGGTTAGCAGTTTTAGTTTTGCATCTGACGGGCTGATGAGTTTGTGCAAGTTTTTTGATCCCATCATAGAGCCAAACAAAATCAAAGCAATTGCATAATTACTTTCGGCAATCAACTGAAAACGCCTCTAAACACCAGTACACTTAATACACCAAATAACAATAAGAACAACATCTATGAACCATCAGTAGTGACAGGCTGTTCAATGGTGTGTAGCCCAAGAGTTTGTTTAACACATTAATTTTTAAACTTCAAAACACCTTATTTTATATTCGTGTTAGCTACCATGGTGGTTTTTAACCTGTCATGCAAATTAGTAATCTTCCCTGGTGGAAAACAGTGGGTTTGAAAAAGGAAAATTGGGGGAAAATCAGCAGGTCACAATATTAATGTAGGGTTTCCAAGACTACTTTTAAGCATTTAAACTTAACACTGTCTGATTCTTAAAATTTAATTTTACTGTCAACAGTTCTTCTTTATTGCCAAGGATGTAGACATGCAATGACACTGAAATATGAGTGCTGTAAGATATCCTAGTGTTGAGCTAATGTCAACCTACCGGTAAAATTGTTTGTGCCCTGATAAGTGGGTAGTTAATTTGCATAATAATTAGAAAGTGAACATTGTGTCTGTTGCAAATATTAGGTCTATTTAGCAATATTGCTAACCTCGCTACAATTTGTAGGTGAACATTCCTGAAATCCTTTAATTTTGCCACACACTGATTGTATTCCTCAAGCAGGTATGGATCTCCACTTGAAAGTGCTACCAGTAACAAACAAGGATTACACCAAATCAGAGGGAAAAGAAAATCCTATTAACCTAAACAGCAGTGGTTACAATCAACTCACCAAACTTTCTAATCGAGGGGCCTTGTGCCACAGCCTCGATAAATGCACGGTGTTTAGGGGGCATGTAAAGACGCATTCTTTCCAAAAATGTGCCACCTGTACAGCTATCTAAACACATGTCAAACAGACACAAATTATATCACTGGGGAAAGTTTCGTACCTCCTTATCCAGTTTTATCCACAACTACTGCTACCACTGTTGAGCTTTAATGGCTCGTCAGTTACTGGACACAATAGGGCTAGGTATTGCTTCTTGGTGTTTTCCTTCTGTACTACACCATCTGCATCACAGTAATACTAAGTAAAAAGCAGGACTTTGACTTGAAAGAAAAAGCAATTTTATGTTCTGCACCCTTCTTCTACCTGCATCGTTTGAATGTAAGACACCTAAAGCAGCATCCAGAACTTGAAACACTGCAGATTCTGCTGCACTGCCACCAGAATACTAGAAACAAATGTCAAGTCGCACGTCAGAAGTGCTTATTACAAGCAGATTCTTCTAACAGGTAAAGATAACATTGTGCAAGTTCAGAATATCTTTAGGACTAACTTGCCTTGCCTTTGGCAACGTACAGTACAGTACATCTTTCTTGCTTTCTAGGGATGTACTCCTATTTCTTATTACACTACTTTGTCTCAGTTTTTTGGTAGGAACCACAGTACAAATAGGGTTGAGGCAGGGGAAGCTCTGACTTTTCTAACTTCAAATACCATTTCCCAAATCTCCCTTCCTTATAAAGGATGGCAGCTGCAGAAATCGTTGCAATGTTACCATGGCAAAATCTCACATGCAAATTGCCCAACTGTCTCTCGCACATTGATCCTTGTCATTCGGTGGTTTATGTTCCCAGATTTCCATCTTACATTTCTTCCCAAAGTTTTTCATAGATCTATTGTGTAATTGGTTAAAATAATGCCTGCATTGTAAAAAGCTTCAGATTGTTAATTTGAATGAAAATAATAAACTCTTCAAATATTTTTGAAGATCCTGATAAAGATCAATCTTAACAAGGATCCTGAAAAATCCTGCCAAGATCTTCAAGGATTCTTGTCAGGATCCTTAAAGATCTTTTTAGGATCCTGTCAGGAAACTTAAACATCTTTTAAGAATTCCTCTAAAGATGCTTATAGGATCCTGCCAGGATCCTTGAAGATCTTCAAGGATCTTTGCTAAGATCCATGTAGTACTTGTTTTCACAAGGATCTATTTGTAAGCTCACAACATTCCTCAAAATGTTCAACTGTCCTTAAGGATCTTTGCATGTAGTTTAGCAACTGATGATCTTCAAAGATCCTTCAAAGATCTTTAAAAGATCCTTATCCTTGAGGCTATTTAGCAGGTCCTTGATGATCTTTAAGGCTCCTCAAACATCCTCTGAGGTTTTTCACCCGGGGCACTTACTTGTATTGGTGTCTTGCTGACTCCTTCATAGATAAGACCATCTGGCAAAGTGGGATTATTGTGCCATCTATAACATAAGTAAGCACTGGATTTGTTCAAACCATACTCAGTCTGAAAAGTCTTTGTTCTAGCAAGAAAAAGTGTACATGTCAGGGAGGGGTTGGGGGAGGGGGGGGGGAATTTGCTTTGAAAGCAATGAAAATGAAGTTGTGAAGGACCAGCCAATAGGGAGAGAGACCATGGGGAGACAGCTGGCTCAATTGCAAGAATTTCATGCTTACTGTTCAGCATGACTTGCTTACTTAGACCTATAGATAGATAGATTAGACAGATAGATAGATAGATTGATAGATAGATACATGTAGATAGATAGATACATGTAGATAGATAGATACATGTAGATAGATAGATAGATAGATAGATAGATAGATAGATAGATAGATAGATAGATAGATAGATAGATAGATTATTAAAAAAGTGTACATGGCAGTCCGAAGACTGAATTGCGTAACACACAAAAAAGTATATAAATTGTTAAGGACATCTATGGTACAAAATTTAATAACTTAATGGTAAAAAGGTAATTAGAACAGTTAGAATTAACAGTTAGAATTTTTATTTTTGTGATCAAATATAATAATTGAAATGAAAGATTTTCAGCAAAACACAAAGCAATCTGAGTGAACCACCACCTTAAGGTACTTACCCACCAATGTATGGTCTCAGATTATGGTAGAATTCCTCAGGATCAACAACATCTAAAAGTGATCCATTGACATTGGTTTTTAGTTCCTTTACAACATTTTTTTTATAAAGGGACACTACAAGATACAAAGATTCAAAATGTAACTTGAAAGTTAATGTCACTCTGTCTGATGCCATAGACTGCAGGCAGACACTTTACAGGTGGCTTTGTTTTCATTAGTATCACAGTACCTCCTTTAACAGAATTTTATTTAAATTTTATAGAAGTCCCTGTGAGTGGGGGATTCTGAAAAGAAATCTGTGCCCCAAGGTGAAAAAATGACGACAATTTGAAAGAAAAAAATGTGCGCCCTGTGGGTATGCCCGACCTCCCCCCCCAGGGTATAAAGCACTGACATGTGCATTTGATGAATTTGCAATTTGCAACCCTACAGTGGCCCACAGAGTCAGAAGTATCAGTCAGAGAAACTATTCAACAATCAATTTATTTACCATCAGTTTGTAAAAGTGATGCTGTAAGCTTTATTATCATTGCCTTGATTGATTTCAGTGCTTTTATAAGAGCTGCCCTATCCGCATTCTTAACAGACTGAAAGAGAAAACACAATTAGGCTTCTGATGATGTTCCAAGTGGTTAAAAGTAACATGCCTTTTTCAGTTTAGTCATGTCTGCTAAGTTCACTTAATGTGAATTTGGATCGACCCAAATAAACAAAAGTACGCCTGTTGATTCAGACGTCGAACTTAATTGCCCGTTCCCAATACAGTTCCAGGAAAACCCATGAATGTTGTCAGAGGTTTTTAGCCGAAGAGCAAAACATGCTTGTAAAATACATCATAATATTTATGCATTAAGTTTGGCACATGAAAAGTTCGGTGTCTGAATCAAAGCCGTCCCAAAGTCAAAATTCCTGACCAAGCCAAACGGGAAGAACGACTGAGCTGTTCCAAATTATTTTAAAAAAGCTGTTCTTGATTGATTCAGACGCCGTACTTTTTCGGCTCATGAAAATTATGGCATCTGAACTGGGCCTAACCTTTTGTCCATCAATGAGTGCCTAAAAACAATCAAACAAAAAAAACAACAACAACAAAAAAATGAAATAACTAGAGTTATCTCTTGTTAAGGAGTTTACAAATTTGGTTATCTTTTATACCTTTTTGGCGTAACGACGAGTCTAAATTTGACCACATGCACTTTCAGGCCAATGAAAACTAGCTTAGGATGGTGCAAGCTAGCTTTGAGAGAGATTTTTGTTGTTGTTGGTTTTTCTGGGAGGCCGGAGGGGATGTGGTTTCTGGTTTGTTTCAGGCAGAAAAATAAAAGCTAAGTTTTTTTTAACCAAGGACATTACAATATTACTCTGTCAACATAAAGCATTTCTAAGCAAAACGATAGTGAATGTAAAATTTAACATAAAACATTTATGGTCACAGCCTTTTACAGCTAATAAGGGATTAAGACTGTTACTTACATGAAGTCCCTTTCCAAACTCTAACTCCACAAGAATAGGGATTTTCACAAATCCAATCTCACTGGATAAACCAGTTATCACAACTGCTGGGTCCATGTTGCTGAAAGATGATAAAACATGGCTTTTAAATGTCTTCCTTACAAAGGTATCTGATCTGAAATGAACAAAACTTCTTTTCCACTGGCTGTTTCCACTTATCAGAAATTGCAAAGTTTCCTGACTTAATTCTCATTGACCTCTAAATAATTTTTACTTTGCATCAAGTGAAAAAAAAAAAAAAAAAAAGATTTCCATGCACTCTCATTCACAACATAATTTTCTGAGCAAAACATCAGTCGGTTGGTTGGTCAGTCAGTGAGCCATTCAGTCACGTGGTCAACATCTTAGCGTTCCATATAGTGATCATACTGTGAAATCATTACAACACAACTCAATTCTGAACACAACTCAACTTACTCCATGCTCAGAGGCCTCCAGTCAGGAAATCATAAATTCAAAGTAAATAAAAAACAAAAGAAAAGAAAAACAGACAGGAAGTAAGTAGAATGAGTTAAAATGGCACATATGCGTTATTGACCAAGCATGAGGTCAAGATAACTGAATATTTGCCAAGTTCCTTTTTTGCATTTTTATGGAGCGAGATGAAGTCAAGGTCCATAAAGACACAAAAAAAGAATAAAGGATTTATTCTCTTTTCTTGTTTTCCATAAGACAAAACCTCTTCCATGCCGTCATATCACTTTGTATTAATTTTTGTATAATTTTTCCAGTTTCTGTCGCAAAATAAATCCAGAAACTCGTCTAAGTTTTCTTGGCTCTGATAACTTTGGAAGTGACTCCTTTTTTTCTTGTGTGCACAAAATTTGTTTTATTTTGTTTTATCTTGCCTGCCTGCACAGCCTGCCATACAATAAAGCATAAAACATAAAAAGCCACAAACAAATTAACATTCAACAAAATTGTTTCATGGAAGAAAAAAACAAAAGAAAAGACACTGAGAAAATAATAATATTAATACATCTACATTGATACTTGAGAAAGGTTGCCCATCACGCCAGTAGTTTAGTCTAGCTCTCTTCCAAAAACTGCAGTTCAGCCTTTATACCTCTAGTTAATACCGGTATTCTCCAAAGAATTTATTATAAGCACATGACACCATACTGTATCATAAAAACATCAAATTCTCTGGCCAAAAACCATGAGATGGGTTTATCAAACACTGTGAAGTTTGACTACAGTTTTGAAACATTCATGCAGCAGTTCATTAGCCTAGAAAGTGGATGTGATTGTGAGGCTGGCACATGTTCTAATGTTCAGTCAGCTTACCGGCTTGGATCAATATATTTCCAGTTGTAAAGAACATAACTACAGTGTGTTATTACTGGAGGAATACCTAAAGTGTATTGAAAAAGAGAATTTTTAATTAAGGCTGTTATCCATGTAGGTACGTGTTAATTAATATTGCCTATTTTTTAAAGACGTTCTCAATTGATCACGTTTTAAAACCAAAACCAAACTCACTTAATTACTGTTATACAACCAATCATGTTCTGAAGGAAAAACATCCTTGAGCCAAGCACACATCAAAATAATTCACAAATTGGTTTTACTATAGACAATCAGAATGCAAAGCAAGTAAGGGCAGCCGTGCAGTGCCAATTGCAGGAAAATGATGAGTCAGAGAGAATAAGTTGCAGCTGGTTTTAGTTTTACATTTGATTGATTCAAAAGTTCATGAAAGTTTTTATTAATCCAGTCATGGAGCAATTAAACAATTAACACCAAAACCAGAACCATTAAGCAACTGCATATTAATTACTTTCAACACTCCATTATTAAAAACTGCTCTATCAATCAGTAATCTATATGAGGCCGAGATAAATTATTTGAGAAATTTTCACAAATCATTTAGACTGAAATCATAAATGGAAATTCCCATTGTGATATTTACCCAAATGCTTAGCTACTGCAACCCAAGGAATTGCAAGACACTTTGGAAGAATCTGCAACCAAAGGCAATTTTTTTAAAATAATTTAATGCTCACTGGTAATAATGATGATTGACTTGATAATAATGATAATGTTAATAATAATAATGATAATAAT
>BLFK01001094.1:4097596-4107596 GCA_014634185.1 Astreopora myriophthalma
AAAAAAATTGGGCTCACGTGTTTGCCTTTAGTCCCCTCACTCAAAAGCTTGCTGTGCGGGCTCTGATTAAGGGCCACAACTTTGCAACACCAGTTGCGGCTGAGTTCACTTGATGTTATAGCTGAAGATGTTGTTTGGTGCCAAGACACGTTAGCTATGTATTTCAATGTTACTTTGTGATTAAATTAGGGATAGGATTTCATTTTTGTTTCCTTACTTGATAAACCATTTGACGTAAACCTTCTGCATCTTTTAGCAGGCAAGGCAAGTTTCTTGCAACTTCTTCCCATGGGAAAAAATACTCTGGTAGACATTGCTGTCAATAGAATAAAAAGAACTTATTGCCAAAATCAATTCACATGGTTTGAAAATTACATGTAAAATATGTTCATTTCATGATCATGGCATAGCATGACATCTTAAATAGCTTGGGTCAATTTCTGACCACCTCTTAAACAAAGTACCAAGCTTTTTGTGAAAAATTCACTTTTCTGCATAAAACAACCAAATTGGTCTATTTCATGTGAAATCAGGTGAAAAAGTTGATAAAAGGCGATTCTTAGGTTTTTTGCTTAAGCTCTCTCAAGGGTAGTGTATGTAAGGGCCTTTGACTCTACGACAGTCAGACGGACCACAGTCCATGGTAACTGGAACAAACCCCAGGGACCGGTCCCTTCCTCTAGATGCCATTCGAACTTGAGATGTGAACAATCCAGGTATACAAATGGCATTAGATAGAATTTACAGCAATTTAAGACTTCTCCAGATAATTTATTGAGAAATTGTTGATCTAGCTAATGTGCAAAATGTAACACATTCTAGACTTAGCCAAAAGGTCTAATTTTGCATTGAAAGGCAAATCTGTGTTACACTATGCAATATAACTGAAATGCAATGACGGATGCAAGTTGTCCCAATGACATTGTGAGACAACTTGAATGAGATCTAGACCAAGTGTAACATCAATTGCAACAGCTATTGCATGTACAAGCTTGACCCTAAACCATAAAAAGAAATAATGTAAAAGGTCCCTTAGAATTTAACCCCTAAGAAAAAGAAGATCAAAGTGCTGACACAGAACACCCCTCAGAAATAAGCCTAGTTTTTTACTCCCCTCAGAAAAAAAGGGCCATTTTGTGCTGTAATCCTTCTGAAGAAATGGCAAGATCAGAGGATGCCGACTGGCTTACCCCTCAGAAATGACTTTGGTGACCCCCTCAGAAAATGTCGTCCATAGGGGGTGTGGCATGGCCCTCAGTATGCACTTCAACCGATGGATCGTTTTGCATAAAAGGGCATTAAAATAAAACCCGTGACTTTATAAACGTAATGTACTTTAAAGTATTACTTACTAACGGTTCCTTCTCCGGGATAAACCCCAAAACAGGTGAAACATCAAATTCCCCAGGTGAAGGAACCGAGGCCATTTTTGATAAAATCCCTCGGGATCACTCGTTTAATCTCTCATATGTCCCGCTTGAGTACGTCAACCCACCTCGAACCCAGGCTCTCTTTTCCCTCCCTTGTCGTCGAGAAAAGGGAGAGAGCCTGGGTTCAAGGTTGCCCACAACCCCGCCTTCCGTAACAGCAGCCAGGAGTTTCCATTTCAAAGTGTGTGACGCGAATTCTTCATCCAGGGATTTCTACAACTAAGGGTATTTTAAAGTGAGGATCGTTTGCCATAAGTGTGCACTTTGTCAATAAAAGGAGAAAGTATTGTCCAACTAATACTGCGATAAGCAGTAAAGTATCAAGAATTTTATGCACAAGTCGCGCACGTAATCACAAGTGAAATGAAATATGACGCAGTTAGCTTTTGAAAGGAATAGTCTATAGAAGTGATTCAGATAATTTTCTATTTTATTTTCCTCCAGATCCAGAAACACCGCCCGTGTCGCTCTGATGTGACACATGCACAAGAGTGACATTTAATTTATGCTAAGCTGCTTCGTAAATCATTAACTAAAATCGGAGCGATTTCAGTTAACGATTTCTTCTCTTTAAGAACGAGACATAGATAACAATACACTCTATTCAAATGCTAATAAGTGAGGGGGTATTCTAGAATCTAGCCCTAAATTCTTCAAACGCCACGGTGCTATCGTTGAGAAGTACTGTATAGTAAGTACTACGCTACGGGAGATCCGGGATTGAGCGACACGCCCGGGGGGGAGGGGGGTACTAAAAAAAATTTAATACGAGGAGGTTCCGCCCCAAGGTCCGACCCCTTACCCTTTTATATGCCATTTTTGGCAGAATAGACACCCCTTTCGTATACCTTCCATTGACATATTTTAATGAAAGGCCCTTTTAAATACGTAAATGACAGATTTCCCTACCCTTTCATATACTTCGACTCGTGAAATCCTTACCGTTTCATATATCTGAAGCGTGAAAAAGGTACCCCTTTCGGACGGAGCCTCCTTGTATAGGCCATTATAGGGAGTACCCCCCCCCCCTGGGGAGACACACCGTATCCTTTGTTATTTTAAATCCTCAGATATCGTCCTATCGCCCCTATTTATCTTCTATATTCTACGTTATGCAGGTGCGCGCGCGCAATTTTCCTCTAGTTGTACGCGTGCTTTGCTTATTCAGTTTACGTGTGTGCTTAGTTCGTCATGTAACGTATTTTGCGTTGTTTTCCTTATGTGTTGTCAGTAACTGTGTGCATTTAATAATATACATGCAAAAATGTCTCCATGCTGATTGGCTGAGAGCATGTCAATTAATCCCAAACAGTACAGAAAGTTGAAATTGAGTGCAAAAAGTTGAAATTGACTGCAGAAAGTTGAAATTAAATTTTTGCATGTATATTATTAACAAGTAATCAAATGATTTCGAGTGCAATTTGGAATGAATAAGCACTCGTAAATTTTACAATTTTTCTACAAATTTTTCTACAAATTGCACTCGCCCTATGGGCTCGTGCAATTTTTTGTAGTTTTTGAAAAATTTACTTATGCTTATTTATCCCAAATTGCACTCGAAATCATTTGACTACCTATACTAATGGAGTCGAAACCAATTGTGGTATTGGACACATTTTGGGCATCCTATTGATGAACAGTTACGGATTTTAGTTATTTGTAGAAGCAGCATTTATTTACAGTCTGTCCACTTTGAATTTCCCGGTGTACGTTATAATTACAACAGTCTCGTGATCAGTGGTCTCGATTTCATGATGAGTCGCGAAAGTAATTTTACTGACACAGGGAAAACTCTTGCAAGATATTGTTTATGTATGAAGAGCCGTTTAAATTTCATTTCCGACGGATCTTGAAAGGAAGCGAATCAAATCTCTGAAAGATAATGACAGGGTTAGGGTATAAACAACTTTCTGCAGCCTCTTCGGGCGTTCCGCTTATAAGGTGGGTTCTGAAACCAAATGCGGTTCTAATATTTTGCATTTTGAGATCGTTGATCTGAAATATATACGTAACTGAACGTTCAAGCTGTTTGATGATTTACTGCTGTAATGTAAAAATATCAGTGATACGGCTTTGTTTCCAGAGTTATTGCTGATGATCGATCGTTAAGTTCGTGAAAATTAAAGGAACAGTCATTTGACTGAGCAGTCACGACAGCGTTAATCACAAGGTCTCCACATACTGCATGGACTTTTTGTCGTTAAGTTTTAATATTTTGAAGTGCGTATTTTGATATGAATACGTCTCTTTGTAGTTCTTCCTAAATATTAAGATAGATCTAGAACTTTTCCTTGGTACGGGTAACTTACACTTATTGTTATGGGAAGAAAGCACTGAAATCACCCTCATGAAATTATTAATATTATTTTGATAGTTCCCTTACGAACAAAGAGTTTTGAGGAGATTCCTACCTCTAAAAAATGTAGATATGCGAACCATACATGTAACTTGCATGATGAGAAAATCCCCTGACATTATACGTTGAACCCAATTCAAACTTGGAAAGACCTGTCAACCCTGCCGGTTTACGTAGGAGTCTCCTATTTTTTTTTCATTTCCCACAGTCTCCCGATAAAGAAGTGAAACTCCGTCTTCTAGAAAAAAAAATGCTGGTTCCAAAATTTTGTTTAACTCGTATTACCTTTGATTCACTCTTACGGATCATGTCATTTGTGTTTGCTTTAAATTATAAATAAATTATGTTTATTGAAGCACATTTTCAGCAATGCTGAATTACAGTGGGTGTCAGGATACACATACAGCAATACAATTAACAGTCAAAAACTATCTAATGTATTAAGTAAGTTGAGTCTCATGAGAACTGAATAGTGACACATCTGTTCAATGTTTCTGTGCGAACATAACTAACTATGGTGTGACCAAGGAACTTGTGAGCTCTCTTGGATGTGGATCTCAGAGAATATCTGTGGGATATACCTGTACACTTTGTGGGATGACATAGCTAACCAGCTCAATTTCATTACCATGGCTTTGGCTATGAAATTAGCAGACAGTGCAACGTGGTGATCGCTGAGAGAGTCCAAGCCGGCACTGTAAAGCGTATTATATAATGGGGTTTGAATTTATTCTTGGTTTTGAAAATAATTAACTTGAAATGTTCCATTCTAGATCATGGTAACGTTGTGGAAAATAAAACTAAAACTTTTTATTTTAAAAGAAATTTCAAACTATTGAAAAATGTCATCTCATTTTACAGGCCCACAGTTTTCAGGAAAATTGCAGATTTTGCAAATGTCTTCAAAGCATTTCTTGGAACCAATTGGATCGGTCTGCCATTTGCTTTTAAAGAGAGTGGATTTGTGGTAAGACTCAGTGAAATGGGTCAACCTCAATTTGCAGGGCTTAGTTACAATTGCCCAGACGGGCCAAGTTGTTCAAAGCAGGATTAAAGCTAAACCAGGATTAAATACCATGATAACCAATAGGTTTTAATTGGACTTAATCCGGGGTTAGTGCTATAACCCTGTTTTGAACAACTCAGCCCTGGATGCCAGGTTGTATATTTACATGGGATGCGTAGGCAGACCACGTTATAGTTTCGGGCCGGTTTCATCGTCATTGTAGTCTCATATGGTAATTAGCCATGTGCTTGTGCTTCTCACTGAAGTTCAGGCCTGTTGGCTGGGGTTACTTCTCGGATGGGTGACCATGCATAATATCCGGGTTGTTGACTTGTTCTCTGTTTTTTTTCTCCTTCTTGTTTGCGAAATAGTACAAGCAACACAGCCGGCAACACCGTTTGTTGATGCTGTACCGAATGTTGACATAAACATTTCTATTCAAGTTTATTTGTTCCTATAAAAACTGACTGTTGACAGCCATTCGTCGATCAAGGCATCCCACGTGAACCCCTCCAGGCGTCTTGTTCTGGAAAGAACTGCTTAGAAAATATGCGAGATGGGTTCCTTATGCCCCCAGCCCTTCAATTTCTAGGGGAGAAAATTTGTCTTGTAGTAGTCCTCTTCTTTTCTTCAGTGGACAATGTTTTACTTATGCAAAAAGCAGACAACACTGTTGTTCTATCCCAGCATGGTGTTGACAATCGACATTTGTCTAGGTCCTGCAAAGGGCTGAAAGGGCTTATTAAGCAGGAAAAGGATATGGTGGAATTGTGGTTAAGCAAGGAATTTAATTTATAAAATAATTAGGATAGTACACATGCTCTCATTGGTCAATAGCTGTGTTTAGATGACAGTATGTAAACACGGTTGTGACATCACACAAATTTTGATTGGCTATGTGTTGTCAGTTGTGCGTTTTGATTGGCTGGTAGGGAATATGAGCATGTATCAAGAAAATCTATTTCAATCAAGAAGTAAATCAACAGCATTTTCCTTCATTGGTCGAATTACTTTTGGGAAATATTTTATAAATTAAAGCAGTAGAGGACTTTTGTCCATGTTTACATAGCCTCATCTAAACACTTGGGTGGTTCAGAGAATTCTCGACAGTTATGCAAACCCTTGACTGCATCTCAGGTTTTTGCATAACTGTCTCGGATTCTCCCAACCCCCCCCTCGTGTTTAGATGAGGCGATGCAAAAATGGAAGTAGTCCTCTGTTGCTTAAATAGGTCCTTGCTCTTTTCGTGACTCCCTTAGGTACTGCCTACTATAGTAAATTATATTATCTTATAGCCAGCCTGTTATCAGGACTTCCTTTTATATTGGTTGACATAGCCAAGCATGTTGTGGAGTCCTGGGACCAAATTAAATTCCTTAGCTGACTTGGGAGTTTAATTAATTCATGAACATGAAGTTTGTGATTACCACATTTTTGTTAACGATTGGCTGTTGGATGCTTGTACTGTATGCTTTGAATACTCATGTGCTAAAACTCTATTTTCTTTAAAGCTTGGCTTGGTTGGAATTCTCATAATTGCTGTAATTACAGACCACTGCTGTCAGCTAATCATCAAGTGTAAAAAAGTTGCAGTGCAGAAAGTCTTGGACACAGTTCCATTGTCAGAAGATGTGGAATCTCACGATACACAAATGGATGTGCTTAGAGACACTGTGGAAAAACGGATGCTGTATGGCGATATAGGAAGGATTGCTGTTGGGAAATGGGGTGTTCTTCTTGTCAATGTAGCACTTCTTGCCACACAGTATGGCTTCTGTATTGGATATTTCATATTCATGGGCAATACAATTTCATCCATGTTTGTCTCTGTGCCCACAGTTCATGTCAAGCCGACAGTAGGACCACCACCGGTACATAATTCAAGCAGCTTAATGTCAAATGTTACGTCGCCCACAAACAGCTCTGTTTGGCATTCTCAAGAAGCTGTTCATCCTGGACGTCACCCTCCTCCATTCGCCCTTCTCATTCTTGTACCTTTGATTCCACTAATATTGTTTTCGTATATACGAGGGGTCAGGAAACTTGGACCGATCAGTGTCATAGCTAATATTGCTCTTTTTGTTGCATTCCTCTCTGTGGTTGGATATATGCTGAGTGGTAAGTTATACTTTCCTTACGTTGTCTGAATGTTAGCAAGGCTTATGAAAAGAACTTCCTTTGTATGTGGATCTGTTGAGTATTCGGGTCAATTGGTAGGTATCTCCATAAAAATTTGCATGACAGTGTCAGCTGGTGGCCCCTCTCAGGGTTGCCTTGGATACAATGTTTTTGTAGGGCTGCAACGATACACCGGTGCACTGGTGAATTGCGATATTTTTGGCCACGATACAAATATCGATATTTAAGCAACATATCGTGATATTATTATTATTATTATTATTCAACATCAGAAATCACTGTCTTTAATGACTCCTTATGCAAAAATAAGCCCTTTTGTAGCTATTTATCAAACAAAGGGGTAAGAAAGTTTCATCCTTGCTTTGTATAGCTTCCAATCTGACACGTGTTTTTCAAGATTTGTACATTGTGTTAAATGTCAGCCGACACAGTCTTGCCCGCCCATGGACAAAGCACGCTGTAATGATGTATTGTATCACGTATTGTATCGTGGCACCTGCATCGAGATATATATTGTATCGCGAGAAAATAATTTAATGTATCATTGCAGCCCTAATTTTTTGGGGTGTGGACAAAGCGTGGGGTAGGCCACGGCCACGTGGTGTGTATCGTTTAGCCTTTAGCACTGTATCACTAAGGATGTTTTTCTTGCTATTTCGGCCAAAAAAATGCAAAATCTAGGGTGGGCCATAAGGTGGGCCATAGGGTAGGCGCGTGGCCTAAATCATGGCCTACGCCATGGCCTACCCCACGTTTTGTCCACACCCAATTTTTTGTGTGCTTGGCTCCAATCTGAATCTCCCCAAACTCCAGATACAGAGTACCATAAACCACTTCTTTGTAACCTCTTATTTCACTGGATTTGTATTACCCTGCGAGCAGTGGATGTTCCTCTCTTATCTTCTTTGGTAAGTAAGCGAAACGAGAGAAAAACCACTGCGAGCAAGCAACCTGTTTTCTGTTGAGCATGCGTGGCTGATGACACCCATCATGTCATGAAATCATGTCACATTATCGCACACATTATTGCTCACTTGCACCCTTGAGAAGAAAAAAACTTGTTTGCAAACTAGTTTTTCCAGTTGTTTTTAAATTTATTTGTCCCCGAATCGGGACGGAATGGATTGCTTGCTCGCAGTGGTTTCTCTCTGGTTTGGCCACCAAAGCGGGTAAGAGATGAGAATCTGCTGCTTGCAAGGTGGATTGGTATAGGATGCAGTTCTGTTGTTTTCAGGGTAAGTGTCCATTGTTTCTGTTGTATGATTGTTTACAAGTGTCTATTTCTGTTGTTTATTTAAGCAATCTTAAGAGGCGTTGTAATAGCTGTACACTAAACCCCAGAATCATTTATGGGTGATGAGTTTCGTATATGAAGAATTTCAAAGAAGTCTTCTTTGAAAACTCTGTGACCATATGCTCAGTGATTCTCTTATTGTATAATGTATTTTGCAGGTTTAAAATTTAAATGGAATGAGATGAAGCTGGCAAATTGGGCCACATTTCCAGTGTTCTTTGGCCAAGTCACCAGTGCTTATGAAGGAGTAGGAACTGTAAGTAAACTGGTTGACAGTTTGAATTTTTGGCAATTGTACATTACTTGCATTACACTGAGAGGAAATGCTTCCTATAATGACCCAGTGGAACTCTTCAAGGAAAATGAAGGCACGGTCAGCTGGAGTTCTCTTAATCTTAGGACAAA
Organism: Astreopora myriophthalma; assembly: GCA_014634185.1. NCBI lineage: Eukaryota > Metazoa > Cnidaria > Anthozoa > Scleractinia > Acroporidae > Astreopora > Astreopora myriophthalma. Next base: position 4,106,227 of record BLFK01001094.1, read on the forward strand.
GCTAAAAACAATCCATTGACGTCAGATCTTAAATTATAATTAGATGGTGGTTCAATAGTAATTCTATGTGTAGATTCATGTACCTTTCCTATGTAATGTAGGTGTCATGGGTTTGAATCCCTCACATGCCTTTTCACAGGTGCATGTAAGTTGTATTACAATGTAATATTCGACAGTTTGCAGTAATACATTATATTATTGTTGTATGTGCATTCACTAGTTTTGAGTTCTCCTTTGTTTTGTTTGTTTGTTTTTTTTGCAGTTGGTTCCAATAGAAACCAGCATGGCAGAAAACAGGCACCGTTTTCCCTTATACCTTCACTTTGCCATTGGTGGCTTATCAGTTATTCTGGCATGTTTTGGAATGCTTGGATATTTGGTTTATGGTGAAGAAGTTCACCAGATTGTCACAGAGAGCTTTCCTCCTGGAGTGTTAATTCTTGTTGTGCGCTGCCTGTTGTGCATTGCGATTCTCTTGACATACCCTCTGCAAATCTTTCCAGTCATAGAGACTGTAGAGAGTTGGCTGTTTAAACCAGGAACAAAAAGTGTAAGCAGAGAAGCTTCATTAAATCCTGACTCATCAACCTCAATCGGTGATGATGTTATATCTCAGGTTGGTATGATTGGCCCGGCAAGCGAGTGTTCCAGGCTATTGGCGCCAGAAATACCAAAACAGAAGAGCAGGGTGAGTGTATGTTCATTTTATAGCCAAGTGCCAAGCGTGGGAAAACAGAAGTGACTACAGCTTTTAAGGTGTAATTGGTTTTAGCTTTGAATCTGATTGGTTAAACCCTTTAAGCCCCGAGGGATCCCCCAGTGACGAGTAAAATTGTCTAGGGTTAGACATTAAAATCTATGAGTGGCACTACTGGCAATTAAAAGGTTAAAAGTTCTTGCAAGTTTTTTTTTGATCCAGTCATATATAAAACCAAAACCATTCAACTAAAAGACTTCTCTGTCCATCAATAATTTTTAACTTTTTTCTTTTTAACTTTTTGTCTCCACTGATTTCAGATTAGACAATGGAAAAAGAATTTACTGCGGACCTTTTTAGTGGTCACCACTGCTGCCATTGCCATTGCATTAAAAGATGATTTTGCATATGTGACTGCTATCATTGGCTCAGTTGGCAGCTCTACTCTGGGGTTCATCTTACCTTGCATATTTCACCTGGTTCTTTGCAAAGACACCAACACAAGACTAACCAAATTAAAAGACTGCTTGTTTATCGCCTTTGGTGTAATTGGTGGAGTGGTTGGTGTATCAGTTACAATAGTGCAGATTGTTGAACAGTTTTCAAAGACTTGAAATCAATTGAACGAAGTCATTTTTATGGTAGCTTAAAGGGGCTCTGTCACAATATTTTG
>BLFK01001094.1:4112596-4124925 GCA_014634185.1 Astreopora myriophthalma
TGCAGACTTCCTGCTTTGGAACTGGCCAGAGTCCGTGTTCTTGGTGCTGACCAAAAGAAAAGCGGGCTCTGGTATCAAGATTGACTTCTCATGCAACGCAAAGAAAAAGGTGCAACTCTTGTCATGGATACTGAACGTGACAGGAAATACATGCGAGTTTTTTAATAACATGCAGAGATTTCAACTTTATTTGAATGGGAGTCACCAACTTCTGTTTTCCCTATTTTTATAAAATTCTGGACACTAGGAAAAATGACTTTATGAAATCTTTGTTTTAAGCGATCTGCAATATTGTGAAACAGTAAACAAAGCTTACAGAAGTGTGTGATAAGAATACATGTAACCTAATAAGAAGGATCAAAAAAAGGATTTCAAAACGGAGGGAATGCTGCTTGAGAGCCAGACCTAAATTAGTAAAATCAAAGAAAATTTAAAAGAGGGGTTCACTCTAACCTGGGTTATGTCCAATTACAACCTATGGGTTGCCATAGTATTTATCCCAGTTTAGTGTTGATGTGCTTCGGACAACTCAGCCCAGATATAGAGGTGTGCCCTTAAATACTGTCTAGGGCATTTCTTCCTCTTTTCCACCTCAAGGGGTTGGAATCTGAATATGATGCAAAATCTTGACACACTGCGTGCAGAATTAATTGCAAGAGTAATAAAAATGTTGTGGGCCTTAATAAACTAACCATATCTGTCCAACCAGGTTGTGATGTGTTAATAATTCAGTCATTAATGTATTAATAATGAAATTGAAAGCACTCTGGTTTTCTTTATTTCAGAATATGAAATTAACTTAAACTTAATTTGCGAGATTGAAGATCACCTGATCTCTTTGTCGGCATCGTTGTCCAACAACATCTTCACAACGTTCTGATGGCCTTGGTACGTGGCGTAATACAAACTAGTCCACCCTCTGTTGTCCTGAGCGTCGATCTTGGCACCATTCTGCAGTAGAAAATAAGCGACAGTTTCGTTGCCACAGCTGGAAGCAAGCATCAGAGGTGTAGACCCGTCGTTCTTCCTGTTCGTCTGTGTCCCAGCATTCACATTGACGGGGGAATCAAGAAGGAGGTTAACAATATTATCGTGCCCAACATAAGCAGCATACATTAGCGGAGTCCATCCACCGCAGTTGTACTGATCAAGATCCACAATTTCCATTCCGTCCGCCAGCAATTGCTGAACACAGCTGTAATGCCCAATGGAGCACGCTGTAAAGAGATCCATTTTCACAACTTCATCATCTTTCCACAGATTGCGGCAGTCATTCGCGTGGACGATCTGAGAACCTTCTGTTGACGATGCCATATTTTAAGGCAGAATATAATACATATCCTTTTTCTTCAATCGGAACGTATTGCCGGTTTATAATTGTAGTGTATAGTTATTTGATGGCATGCGTACCTCACAAGACTGTGATAGTTTTATTGGCCCAGACACGAAAACTCGCGAGCTGATTGGCTTAAAACCGTGCTTGTAAAGATCTTATCATACAACTCAGCTCTCTGCATTTTGATACTTCCGTTTTAAGATGTGTCTGAATTAGGCCTCTCGATGGAAAGAAACTGGGACCATCAATTGCAACAATTGCCTCTCATCCTTCGTGCACAAAGTTTATGAAAATTTTTGCTTTGTTGTGATCGACGTGATCGACGCTCATCAGGGTCCTTTCCGAGGGACGAACAAACAGTTGATTGACAGCTTTACGCCAGGCTTATGCATCTCTTTCCGTGACTTACGTCACCTGTCACGATGTCATGTGATAACAAAGCTAACCATTTTCTATTGCAAACTTGGTTCGTCTGCACATGTAAGATCGACGGATGCCAAATTTGCATCAGCGGCTTGTCTAATGAATGCAAAGCCTTAGTATAGCACAGCTGTAACGATCTGTAACCACAAGAACATGAGTGGCTATGCATCTATCTCGTCCAGGGCATCTCAAGCCGCCATTGTGAGGTACGCATACAACAACCAAACTGTCAGACGCCAGGTTTTCCCCGGCCGTCGGCCAGATCAAATTTGGCCTTCGCTTTTCTTTTTATTGAAGTTCAGTTACCTTCGCGAGGCCTATTGCATCTTCAAAGATTTATTTTTTCCGCGCGAATGCAAATATCTCCAAAGAGTTCTGAGAGAGGGGGCTGGGAGCTATTGATAGCTTACAAGCTGATTTTGTCGAATTTATGTTTACTTTTTATCCGACGCAACGTGCGTATAGACTTTAATTTGGTTTGGTTAGGTTATGCCATTACTTTTGAGGGGTTCTCACATCGAAACTTGAAGTTCCCGGAATAAGGATCATTTATATATTTGGATAAGGGAAAAAAGAATAACAGGAAACTGTGGGAGGTCGAGGGGGCTAGGGTGTAGGAAACCTTCCGGTGAATTATTCTGGTATTTTGTCCCAATAATTCTCGAAATGGTACTTGGGAAGGCCCTGTGCAAATGTAGATTTGAAGGCTGCGACACAAAGTATTAAATGTTGTTAGTCCACACTGTTGCTATAGCTGCCTTTCCAGGTGGTTGACAAATTGTAAAGCAGTAAACAGAGACCATGCAGAGTGAGGACCCCACTAATATGCAAAAAATAAATAAATAAATGAATAAATAACAAAAATATATATATATATATATATAAATATATAAAGAAGTAAATAAATAAATAAAATAAAACAAAGAATAATTTTCAAGCATGCCCCCCAATCCCCCTTCCACAAATTTGGATCCCATGTTCATCTTTAGACCCCCACTCAAGAACTTGCTGCTTGTGCCCTGGTAAAATGTTGATTTGGAACTACATGGAAGACTTTTTTCTATCATGATATGGAGTATGTCTCAGGTACAACACATGCTATGATTGGCTAATTTAGTGAGCTGTATTCTTCAGTATGGACCACTTGACTTGGTATGCTTGGTATGGTATGCTTTCCAGCTTGATTTACCAAGAGTCATTGTCTTAATGACCATGTTTTCTCATTCCTTACTGCAAGTTATCATGAAGGACTGCACCGATTGCAAGAAAGGACTGGGCTCAAGCCCAAGATCAAAACTTTTGGAGAAGAGACTGCCATGTTAGATTAAAAGAAAAAAGAACTGTTATGAACTAATAATACACATAAAAAATTCTCGATTCTGATTGGCTAAGAGAAATACAGTTTTTAGGAAACACCATGCAGAAAAAAGGTAAAAAAAAAGGAAAAAAAGAAATTCAGTTGCAAAAATGAGAAAAATTTAAACTTTAAAAACATTGAAAAACCTGTTGTTTTGACTGAATTATTTTTGCATGTGATTTATGTGCATTGCTTCTGCATAATTATGATCATGCTATCTTGCAATTTTTTCATGAATGTTATAAAGTAATCACATGATTTTTCTCGTGCCATTTGGAATAAATGATCACTCGTACATTTTTTCCAAGACGACAAATTGCACTCGCCTCATGGGCTCGTGCAGTTTTGTTAGTCTTTGAAAAAAATTACTGGTACTTATTTATTCCAAATTGCACTCAAAATCATGTGATTAACTGTACGTAGTGGTTGTTGCTTTACTTGCCGACCTTCTGATCCAGTTTACGCTTTACATTAGGGCACGTGTACCTTGTTTTTTTTTTCCCTTTCAATTTATGGCCCTTATGCTTCACAGCTGGGTCATAAATTGAAATGGACAGTGCAGTGGTACAGCACTCAATTTAGGTCAGTAAGAGGAAATAGAACTTGCAGTTTGATTGTGATGTATTTTGTTTTGAATACTAGACTGTCTTTGTGGCAACAGTTCACCGATTTTGCCAATATTTTGAAGGCATTTATTGGCACAGCCTACCTGTCTTTGCCATTTGCCTTTTATCAGAGTGGACTTGTGGTAAGAATAATAATTCCTTAAATATAATTATTATTTAGGACCTGGCATGCATTTTTCGAACCTTTTTGGGCCTGAAAGGTCATTATTCTGTAAAACCGATCTGCCACTGACTTTGAACATGTTTTAGAGATAAAATAGCACAAAGATATTGCAAGCTTTCATGCCCAAACATGTTTTTGTTTCAAGATAATATTATATAGAGGGAACTGTAGTGCCCAAAATAGGCCCGACAAGTTTCACACATTCAGGAATGAGAAAAGCTCATAAAGGAGTGCTTGTTCCCAGTGTTTCACAATCTATTTTCTTATTATGCATTGATTCCCATCAAAACTGTGCTAAGATTATAGTGGAAATTTGGCACTGAGTAATCAGAGGTCAAGGGAGCGTGGGGGCATACTAAGTAATCAGAGGTAAAGAGGGGGAGGGTGTTGAGCCCAGTAGGAAAAGTGTGTAGTGATAAATTAGACTGAGAAAATAATTAGTTGTTTCATGTTTAATTTTAGTTGGGTGTGATTGGACTACTGGTAATAGCATTCATAACAGACCACTGCTGTCAGCTTATAATTAAATGCAAAAATGCAGCCGTAGCGATGGTGCTGCACTCATCTCCAAAATACCAAGTCCTACAGACAGAGGATTGCTATGAAGAGATGGCAAAAGTCAAGGAGACAATTGAAAAGGAAATGACGTTAGGTGACATTGGGAAGATTGCCCTTGGACCATGGGGACACAGAATTGTAAACATAGCATTGGTTATAACACAGACTGGATTTTGCATTGCTTATTTTATATTCATGGGTAACACAATAGCAGAAATGTTTCCTGTTGAATATAAAGTGGACACTTTGGCACCTATAAAACACTTTATGTTCTCAAGTGAAACTGGTATGGACAAAGGAAACCCTTTCATAAGTAACAATAATTCCATGAACTCTTCTACCATGGTGAGTCCGATTGCAGTAACCACAGGCCAACCAGTCACGGCGGGATTAATGAATTCATCAACTATGATATCACCTCTGAAAGGAGTAACAACAGCACCTCTTTTTGTTCTTCTTGTTCTGATACCTTTACCTTTTCTAGTTCTCATGGCATACGTGCGGAGTATTCGTAAACTTGGACCCATAAGTGGCATAGCTAATGTGACGTTACTTGCTGGATTTTTAGGTCTTCTTGGATTTCTGCTGCATGGTAGGACTTGATATTTTAAGATACATATACTTTTGAAAAATAACAAAAAAAGCATTATTGATATTCTTCAAGAAACTGGAGCAAGTGTTTTTGAGCCAACTTCTAAAGTGCTGTTAACTATGTAAAACCATTGCATCTGATTTTGAAGACTGATCACAGTTAATTCAGCAAATTAAGCAGTTGTAAAGAAGCCTGAAAAAAATCCAGGCTTTAACACATGATTTGAAGCCATGACTGTGTGATAGCAAGCAGCTAGCAAGCCAACTCGGAGCTGGTCAGTAATTAAAGGGCTCCAGGCAAAACCATCCTAACTGAGTTGTAAACGATTTTTAGGTTTCTTCGCAAAATCGAGGCCAATTTCCATGGAATCAACTGCACTAAAATTACAGGGTGAACATCACCATGCTAGGGCAATCCGAAGAAAAGAAGCAAACAATTTTTTACCTGTATTTTCATGTTTCCTTGCTCTTGTGCCCCCACACCTTTCCCCAGGGCCCAGAATTTTTTTTCTTTTCCTTTGTTATTTTGTTCACATCACTTAGGATAGGTAATAACTTAATTTCCGTGTATTGTGTGAAATTTGGCTGCAATTTTGCAAAATGACCAAAGGCAATAAAAAAGGTCAGTTATGACGTTTTTGCTCTGAGCCCTTCAATCACCGTAAGTTCACATTTTATCCCACAGGAGGTGACTGCATGATGGGGAATAATATGAAATGTCATATATGCATCTGTGAAATTACAAATTGAATGAACACTCAACTGACATTTGGTTTGTCAGCATGTTTTCCCATTTTTAGCGCAGTTCTTTCAAATAGGTTGGGGATGTAGGGAGGGTAGACACAGAGGTAGTGTTTGTTACAAAGTGTAATATCCAGAAAGAGAAAGCAGTAGAGTTTTTACAAGTGTCTCTTCTTTTCTAGGTTTCCACTTTAAGTTAAAAGATGTGAACTTTTACAGGTGGTCCACTTTTCCCGTCTTCTTTGGCCAATTGACTGGAGCATATGAGGGAATTGGAACAGTGAGTTTCATTATTTCCGTTATTACTGGTAACACATACAACTCAAGCCTAGCATTAGGGGAGCAGGGATGGCGCAGTGGTGAGAGCACTTGCCTCCCACCAATGTGGCTCGGGTTCGATTCCCGGACTCGACGCCAAATGTGGGTTGAGTTTGTTGTTGGTTCTCTTCTCTGCTCCGAGAGGTTTTTCTCCAGGTACTCCGGTTTTCCCCTCTCCTCAAAAACCAACATTTCCAAATTCCAATTCGATCTGGATTTCAGTGGACGAATAGCCACTATGTGGAGGTGCCACTGTAAATTCCCTATTTATTTATTTATTCATTACCCAACTATAGGAAGATCTTCGTTGACATTGTTTACATCTCGAGAATTTGAATTTCCCAACAGATTTGAAAGGGCACGTTTCACATAGTCAGTACGTGAAGTTTGATGGCAAGCAGATGAAAACCTCTTACAAATAAAACTCACAACATTTACAGACGTTTATATACAAACGTTTTGCATATTTGGTATTTTGTAAAAGGAAATGCCTCTTGTAATTCTTGTCATTTTGTTTGCACATTTACTGCACTTACCCAGTAAAATTGTGGGATTCCTTTTCTATTTGTTGTGTTCTTTGCTTGCCAAGTGCTATCTTATTCAGTCTGTGGTTAACTCGCGATAGCCTATCAATGTAAACAAAGACTTACCTAAAGTACTTTAATTGGCCATTACGCAAGATTAGAGAAAAAATTCACAAGAATTTTTCATAATTGCCATGTCTGCTGTGGAAAGTCACTTTGATAATTTTGGGCCTTTCTACCCGCAGGTGATACCCATAGAGTCAAGCATGGCAGAGAATAGATCTGCCTTTCCCCTGTATCTGCATGTGACGCTTGCAATAGTGTCCACCATCCTTGGATCGTTTGGCTTGCTTGGGTACATGATATATGGCAGTGGTGTTCCACAGATTGTTACCAATACTCTGGGGACACAAATTCCAGCACAGATGGTTCGTTTGACCCTCATCATTGCAGTATTAATGACATACCCTCTGCAGCTGTATCCAGTCATTGAAATTGCAGAGTCCGCATTGTTCACTAAAGTACCTTCCAGAGGCCAGTCACACTTAGGCGAGGTGGTTGTGGGTCCAAGTACAGATACAGCGGATGCATCAAATTCTGCAGCTGACTCTTATGCGACTGGGTCCTGCTCCTCAGCTGGAGCATCTATGCACACATCTGAGAGTATTAATTCAGAGACTGAGGTTCTTTTACCCAAGGATTCAGAAGTACTTCAGTATAAGGTGGGTACGATAGAGGCAATGTGGATTGGACACAGGTCTATTCTCATTGTAGCAGACAGGCAATGAAGGGTAGGGGAGAAATAGTGGGAAAGGGCTTAATGCCCACCTTGCGCAAATGCAACCTGCACTTGACATCACATGTGGGCTGAGTTTGGCTCTTGTTCATGCCCCAAGAAGTTTAATTATTTATTTAAGTTCCCCCCAAATGCAAAAACAACAGTAAATAATTTTAAAATGCATGAAAGACAGATACATTAAATAAATAAATACTTGGGAGGATTACAGCAGGAGGAAACTTAATTCCCATAGAAAAGCTGTTCTTCTGACTATGAGCTAGCGTCTTAAAGTTATAAATCTTGTGTAGAAACTATTATCCTATGATCTATGAGCGCGACTATTAACAGTAAAATATAAAAATAATTATATTGTATATACATAATTATATGTGCTAGGACATTAAGTGGCTCATAAGTTTTTTTCTTGAGGAACTCCAGTAAAGCTCATGAGAAAATCTTCCAAGAATCTTTCTTACAAAAGGTGGGCTCACCTGCAAAGATGAAACACATCCAACCAGTGTTACGGAGGTTGTAGGTTTGATTCCTGCTGAAGACTCTCATTTCCTTATCAGTTGTCCCTTCGCCTGTTGCCAAACAACTAGCATGTCAGCATTTTCCGTAGTTTCCTGGAGGTAATACTCCTTTTGTCCCTCAAATGAGGTGCACTATTTGTTTATGCATGATTAATTCACATGCTAAGTTTGAACAACCCTTGATCACGTTGATGAAATGTTGTTTTGTGTCTATTCTGCAGACAGCAGCCTGGAAAAGGAATCTGCTTCGTACAGTGCTTGTAATGATAACAGCAGGAATTGCCGTTCTCCTCAAGAATGAATTTGCTTATGTGAATGCACTGATTGGTTCTCTAGGAAGCTCAGTATTGGCTTACATCCTACCTTGCACTTTTCACCTTGTTTTATTTAAACATACCAACTCTGTGGGTGTGGTTATTAAGGACATTGTCTTCATTCTGTTTGGTGTTGTAGGAGGCGTGGTGGGTGTTGTCATAACTGTAGAAAATATATTCAAGCATTCACAGCAGTAAAAAAACTGCAGAATATATAATTATATAATTTTTCCTGGTTTTAAACTAGTTTTATCTGGCACAGTGAACTGGAACTGGTTTAGATAACTTTGAACCAAGGATAAAATCAAACTACAACATTTACATTAGTAAAAAGATCCACTTTGAAATAAGCTAAAAATGTATCACTAACAGTTAACAGCAGTTTTAAGTTATTTAACAGACTGTTAAAAAAAATATGATCAAATTGTTGCTTCAAGCAGTCCACCATCAATCTTTATATGCATTTTAAAAAATCACCCAATTTAGCTCTTTACAATCTGCAAATCTGTGCAAGTTCAGGAAGGTGACAAAAAACAAAAGAAACAAAAGTAAGAACACAAATGAACTCCAACTAAATGTTTTCTTGTATTTACAGGGAGACCACAGTTTGCACTGCTCATCTGAATGCCCAGATGAATTTTGCATGACAAAGTATCAATCTGAGTTTTCTCTTTACAAAAGGTTGTTGTATTGATGGTGCAATAATCTCCTGGTCCTACTTCTATGCTAATTGGAATTTTCATGGCTGAAAGCCTGTTCAATCATGACTATAATTATTAAATTTGCTGCACTTCTAAAGAATCAAGAGTGCAGTGCAATTCCTTTGAAAATCCAGATTTTAGAGTTTATACTGTGTAATGTATATCTTATTCGATGGTTTTACATATTATACGCACAGACATTTTGCTCATTGCTCGTATATTTCCTCGCCCCTTTGGGGCTCAGAAAAATACTACGCAACTCGCAAAATATCCGCGAGTATTATATGTAAAACCATCGAATAAGAGATGTATTATTCCACTACAAAAAGGTTTTGTTATTTTGGCTTGTCTGTTTTGGTTAGAATGTTGAAATGGCGTGTACGAAGGACGCTCTGTTGTAAACCGGTCAAACCGGGACACTACAGTGTATTACGGTCTCATATTTTCCACGTTCTCTGGACCTTTTATGGTGAAATGATGCAATAGTGGAATAATAAGTGCTGTTATTTGTATTTATGTATGTACCATGAAGGCAAATCTAATAAAATAAAGTAAAATACATAAAATAGATAAATAAATTAGAATCGTTTTATGCTCAATGTAGCAGAATTGGAGGGACATATAAATCAGTTTATAGTTTCACTTTATTTTTTTTTAACCGTAGCACTTTTTGAATCTGATGTTATTTCTTGACACTTTCACTCATTTAGTTACAACATTGTTAAAATAAGTGAACACTGTTGAAGTAGTCTTAGATTTAAGGGATGTTATTAACTGAGGGGATCATTATTTTTATGAAGGTTTTGAGGACTTTTTCTGTGTTACTGGCACTGGTAACTTTTATTAGGTCAACTAGAAAATGATAGACTTTTCAGTACTTTACAATGTGTCTAATTGTCCATCTAATACATGTATGTTTATCTGTTACACAACTTTTGCTGACATTGTGTCATCTACTGGTAATTTTTATCCACCTAAACAATAAACTTTAGTTCTGAGTATATCTTTCAGTTCAAAATTTGCATCTCAAGATGAGGAATGGAAAATTGAATACAAAACTCTCTCCCCTGGGATGGGTATGGGCTATCCACCTGCATAAAGAATGGCTTGGTTACAGACAGGGTTTGTATGGGTCATGGAAAACCGGGAAACTAATGGGATTTAAGTATTTCAGTTTCCAGGCCTGGAAAGTCATGAAATTAAATGTAGACCATGGAAAGTCATGGAAAATTATAGTTATGTGTGGTAGATGAATTATTGCATACGTCGAAATAAGGGCAAAACCAAATACAGGCAAATTACAATGTACCTCTGTCAGTAAATACTCTAAAACTAGGATCATTTTGACAATTTTTGAAAGTGACAGCTAAACTCTAGGTGATGGAAAGTCATGGAATTTGAAAGCTCAAAAGAGTACAAACCCTGACAGATTGTGCTACCTTGGCACAAGAAAATGTGATGAGAATGATTTTTCTGGAAAGTGGTGCAGGATTTCTCAGAAAAAGTCTGATTTCTCCTAACGGGAGTCAAACCTATGATCTTCCAATTACCGGTACTAGTTCAGATGCTCTACCACTGAGATACAGGAGTCTTGTGGGAGCTCGGCATGTACAATGATGATGGTGATGTTGATAAGTGATCACTGTATGCAGGTTCATTTCCATCTCAGGCTGGATGTGGATAAATTGATTATGTGGCTATGATTCTTGCCTCAGATGCAAGACTGAAATGATCAGCTGTATTTCTTAACTACAACATTTCTTTTCTACAAATTGTGATTTTATCGGTATATAGAAATTATATTTTGTACAAAGAATAGGACAGTTTTCAGTTGAGTGTCAACGGTATTATTATCATTATCATTATTATGTGATTGTTTTGCTCTATGATTGGATCAACGAACTTGTGAAAACTTTTCAATCAATTGCAACTCTCATAACTCTTTTTCCTGACGGTGCTTGGCACCGGTTACTGTACGTTCTTTGGATTCTGAATGGCTGGTAAAACCAAGTCATGAATTACTTCAATCTGTGGTTGGCTGAAGTTTGCATTTTCTTCAGAACTTGATTGGCTTTGTAATTACTTTGGTTTCGGCTTTACAGCATTCAATTGAAAACCACTCAAAACCCACAAATGGGCTGGTCTTTAGAAACTATCAACATGTTCTAAATGGCGGTCCTTAAAGAACTGGTGTCTTTGACGATCAACAGTATCACCTTTGGGAGTGAAGAATGAAGTGATGGCAGCAGTTCCTTTTGCTGCTTCATCATCCTCGTCATCATCATCCCTGAAAATTAATGCATGGAAAAGGTAACCTGTTGTACACTGTTTAATTAAAATTGGATAAAACAGCAATGGCTGCTGAACACAGCACAGTTATACCAAGTTCTGCTTACCAATGGACGGGGACTGCCTTACTGTCCAATATATTGCTGCAAGTTGACCAGCTGAATCGAACAAGTTGTGGAAAGCCAAACACCTTGTCTGTAGATTCTGCTAACCACTTTTTAGTGCTTGGATCTACAGTGATTCAAAAGAATAATTAAGTCTTGAGTAAGTCGGGTTGGCACAAGTCTGTACGTCTACAAACGAGCAGAAGTCTGGAAGTTTTTACAGAGTAGCTACAGGAGAAGGAGCAACTATAGAGTATCTTTTACCTGAAGGGTAACCAGAACCATGTTCTCTGTTGAATTCCATCTTCTCAGGAAATTTCCATTCCTTTAGTACCCTATCTCGAGCAACCTGGTGACAATAAGGTTATTTGGTAATCTGGACACTCTTTCCAAACAGCTCCCACGTGTGTCACTGAGGCTAGGAGCAACCAAAATGCTCCTAATAATTTGAGGCAAGTAACAAAATTGCACACCTTTGCACAAATACTTGCAGCACTGACGACTGGAAACTTTGCATCAGCCTTGGGAGTAACTGTTATCTGAATTCCAGGAAATATCTTCTGAAGTTTGTCTTGGTATTTGTCTGCCACACCCACCGTGTCGACATAGATCTACAAGAATTTACACCAACAGTCACTCAGTCGCACAAAAGGTCTTAGTGTTTTAATTTGAGTTTTTTTTGGGGGGGGGGGGGGTTGCACAGAACCCCTTGAAACAGTGAATCAATGGATGGATTTTAAACATGGCGCATTACCTCGTGTACATTGATGTTGCTTGAGAGAAGGAGGTTGATCAATCCAATGGCTGTATCGTGGGACACCTCATTCAGACTGTACTTTGTCCTTTCAAAAGAATGTTTATTTGGTAGGTAATATATTATATTATGTTAATGGTGGGGGTAACCTGTGTACATAGCAAGTATTCAGGTAAAGGGAGCATGAGTTTTTAAGGTGTGAGCAAGAGGAAAGAAAAC
>BLFK01001094.1:4130772-4144119 GCA_014634185.1 Astreopora myriophthalma
CATCGTAAAGCACCCCCCCCCCCCCCCCCTTATGGAGAAATAAGGCCCGTTTATTAAAGGAAAACGACGAACGGGAAGTTGCAGCTATTTTTAAATAGGTAGCACCATCGCCTCCTCTACCAACCATGGTAGCACTCGGTTTAAAATTCCCCTTCCTGGGCGTAACAGTGTCTGTGTTCTCGGAACTGTCTTGGTGCTGATCCCGTAATAGATGGATCCCCATTTCCTTGAAAAATGGCTTGTACTATACGCCACTGATGTTATCAGAAGAGAATTTCAACTGTGTTGGTTTTAAGAGGGGGCAACTGGGAAAGGCGTAGAAATATTTTCATTACAGATTACTAGAAGTGGGGCTTAGGGCTGGATTGATATACGTTAACGTACTTGAGTGTCGCACAATAGATGCTTTAATAATCCAATTCGCGTCCTTCATTTTGGAGTACTGGAGATGCAGGATGACAGATCTTCTTAACCGAATCCTTGTAAAGTGCTACTTTAAAGATTTCATTTAAATTATCACATGCGCAGATGTATAAAATCGGCCATGCCATAACCGGCACGATCAGCTGGTTGAATCTTGCAGTTTCGGTTCGGCAGATCATCGTTGCCGGCACGGGCAGGCTACAGGCGAAGTCGCTGAAGTTCATAGTAGAAGTTGGGCCGCATGCGGTTTTTTCAGTTCTTCGTTCTACGCAGCTTGCGTGGGGAGGGGCATTACAGGGAGCGCGGCGTTCGCCGACAGAAATCATTTTCGTACCGAAGTAGCACGTAGAAAGACTGAAAATATTTTAATACTTGCGTTCCTCCGCATCGAGGTTCTTTACACTAAAGTAGAGTTCGAAGTTTGAAGCCGTTTTTTCTATTCGGGCCCTTCTAGAAACAACTGTGCAATTCGGGCATCTGTCAACTTATATAATTACCCTTGTCTATCAGTGTGTTGCGCCTGTTAACCACCTCGATTTCCCCTTATAAAAATGTCAGTGTGCGTTGTCTAACTTAGTTTGAATTCTGGGGAACAAATCGAATGAAGATTGTTCGAATGCAATTCACTTAGGAGCAAGTCTCCATTTCGCTGAATTGTGCGAACTGCTTTCAGGTATTGTGCTCACGGATCATTACGTGGGTGTGACCGTTCATGAAAACTACTTAGTCTGTTTGTTTTGCGATACGGCACAGTGATCTTCAGAGGGTGAGCTAAACAAGCCCTATTTAAAGACGCACGGAAAAGCCAAAGCTAAAAAATGGCTTCGAAAAGATTCAGATGCTCTGCCATGCGAACCGGCCAACATGTTCAACGGTCACGAGTGTGTGTGTTTGTGTCACACAGGCAAATGTATGTGTTCTTGAAGCTTCACGGAACATCATGGTTCTCTTATAAGTCTCTTGACGGTGTCTCTTTTGATGCAGAATGATTCGACATGTTTACTATCCCCTGAGAAAGCATTCTTAGTGTCCATACATCTCCCCCGCCGGAAGTAAGGATTAAAGTTTCTAATTAGGAGGTCACATTTCGTAGTTTATCAAATGAACCACAAAGCAGGAACTTGCGGACTTCCCCTCGATCTGGTTCTGTTCTAGCAAACTGTAGGTGAAAAATTCCTTCACAACCACGTGTAGTACAGTCGAAATGAACTGGTTGGGTATGGAAATTTTGTTGTATTTCCAAACTGTGTCGAGTATTCTGGGAGACAAATCGCGAAGGTTATTTATACCTGCAAAAGCTTGTAATCAAACGAGCAGTATACTTCGCCTTCTTTGAGTATTGTCGCCACGGTAACGCAATGAGGAACACCGTTCCCATTACGTCATTAAAGACACTGGCTTTTCGGGTTTCCGCTCTCGATGAATGTTTTGAATGTACTGCGGCCAAAACGAGCCAAAATTATGACCAAATAAGGAGAGGTAAATGATCGTGTGGCTGTTGCTGAGGTTCATAACCGCTTGCTGCCCAACCCACATCTCACTCTTGTTTAGCTGTCCATACAGACGCGATAATTTTCTCCGTTAGCTCGGGATACTTTGATCTGCTATTCATAAAAAAATAAAAGAAAATGGCCGATGAAGACGTTGCTGCTTTGGTCGTGGACAATGGCTCTGGTATGTGCAAGGCTGGTTTCGCTGGAGACGATGCTCCACGTGCAGTGTTTCCCTCTATCGTTGGTCGTCCGAGGCATCAGGGTGTGATGGTTGGTATGGGTCAGAAAGACTCGTACGTCGGCGACGAAGCTCAGAGCAAGAGAGGTATCCTGACTCTGAAATATCCCATTGAACACGGCATTGTAACCAACTGGGATGACATGGAGAAGGTAAGAGATTATTCCAGTTAGAAATATGGATTTCTGGTAACTGTCTAACAAATTTACTCAAATCACAGATCTGGCATCACACCTTCTACAACGAGCTGCGCGTTGCACCAGAGGAACACCCAGTTCTGCTAACAGAAGCTCCGCTCAACCCAAAAGCCAACAGAGAAAAAATGACACAGGTATTCTTCTTGCCTTTTTATCATGTACTGTAAATATATACGTGAAAAAAGTTAATGTAAAATTAAAGTATAAAATGTCTCCTGGAATTGACACAAGTTGTGAGAAAATGGGTACAGCACTAATAAACTACGAAATATTGAACTTCCAGTAAAACACTTTGTTCTGTTGCTCGTATACAAGAGGTCACCACCGATCCCAACAAACCAAATGACCAAATGTCTCGTTAGAAGCGTTTCCTCTGGGCCCTTCCCTAAGAAATTAGCATATTTGATCACTACATTTGGTTGGGCGTAAACACTTGATATTTTCAAAAAACGAATGCATGTTAGGAATAAAGTAGTTTATTGGCGATATTTTGAATAAAAACAGAAGGTACAATTGACTACCTCTCTCGAAAACGAGTGTTTCGTGACATTCAGCTGATGGTAGAGAAAAGTCGAACATATTCCTTGCCTTATTTGGTTAAGGTTGCTTGTAATTGGTCAGATTTTTAAAGGGCTGGATATCTTGTGAGATCACAGCTAGATGAACAGAATTTTGTGTTTGGTGTAAGATTTCTGGATTTCAAAAGGTCATTCATACCTGTCGAGAACGTAAAGGATTATGTTGTTTGTGTTACGCCTTAGCCTGGCAAGATGAATACGTGAGAGCTTTCAGAACACTATTCCGGCAACTGTCGTTCACACTTCTTAAGAGTTTATACTTCACGAGGAAAACACTCCGATCATAAAACTGCAAATGATAGGCGTATATCTGTTAAGACTGTAACGCTCTCTAGAAAGCACCCTTAATTGCGTACCCTCAAAGCTTCTTTGTTTGATACCAAACATTTTCCCAACATAGTTAAGACAACTGCTGACAATTTAAAACACGTAATCGTCCCAACCTTAGTTCCTTCAAGTGTCAAAATAGATATTCTGTTTACTAGTTTATTGTATCGGGTTAGAGGAATTAAAGTTCTACTTAATCTGTGGTCAAATAGTGAGGGAGCCTAGGAATTTTAGTCGGTGGACATTTAAACTGTGCAGCATTCGTGGCATTTCGCTTGTTGTTTTTGTAAAAGAGAAATGATCTTGAGATAGGTGAGAGAAAGTGATTATTAAAGAATTATTAATGAAACTTGGATAATATTTGATATTTTACGTTAATTCTTTTCCATCCGTTTCTTTTACAGATAATGTTCGAGACTTTCAACGCCCCAGCCATGTATGTCGCCATCCAAGCTGTTCTGTCTCTGTACGCCTCTGGTCGTACAACAGGAATCGTTATGGACAGTGGCGATGGTGTAACGCACACAGTTCCCATCTATGAGGGTTATGCTCTTCCCCATGCCATCCTCCGTCTGGACTTGGCCGGCAGGGACTTGACCGACTACCTCATGAAGATTTTGACCGAGCGCGGCTACTCCTTCACCACCACCGCCGAGCGTGAGATCGTACGTGACATCAAAGAAAAGCTCTGCTATGTCGCTCTCGATTTTGAGCAAGAAATGAGCACCGCTGCCTCAAGCTCCAGCCTGGAGAAGAGCTACGAGCTTCCCGACGGACAGGTTATCACCATTGGCAATGAGAGATTCAGATGTCCCGAGGCCATGTTCCAGCCCGCTTTCCTTGGAATGGAATCTGCCGGCATCCACGAGACCACGTACAACTCGATCATGAAGTGCGATGTCGACATCCGTAAGGACCTCTACGCCAACACTGTGTTGTCTGGTGGCTCCACCATGTACCCTGGTATCGCTGACAGAATGCAGAAAGAAATCACCTCCCTCGCCCCTCCCACCATGAAGATTAAGATCATTGCCCCACCCGAGCGTAAATACTCTGTTTGGATTGGAGGATCAATCTTGGCCTCGCTGTCCACCTTCCAACAGATGTGGATCTCCAAGCAGGAATACGATGAATCTGGCCCCGCCATTGTTCACCGTAAATGCTTCTAAACAAGCTTATTTGTCGAGACTTTCCCAGTCGACTTGAACTAGTTGGCCCGAAGAAGGCCGGAATTTTCAACTGGACAAACGAACACTTCCTTTCTTGACTGTTTCGAGACATTTATTTCTGGAACTTTGGCTAGATGCTTGAGAGAAAAAAATAAAGAAAATATCACAGTATTTGCATTGATAGCCTTTCAGTTTGTAACGCACCAACGATTTGTTAATATTCATCAGTGGGACACTTTTTCACACCGAGGATTTGAATTTAGGGAAAAGAATTGAGGTTGTAGGGACGAATTAATCTTTATCAGTAAAAAGGCAAACACGGTGCCTTTTATAGTGCTCGATTTTCTGGGTCTAAAAACAAACTGGGAAATGATCTTGAGTGGGGTCTTTCGCTATTTTAACTCTCAATGGTTCTTAATGTATTGGGGCTCGGGCTTAAGTAGCCTTGAGTAATCCTTCCTGGTTATTTTTTACCCTCAGTGATTCGTGATATATGGGGTCTTGTGTCCCTGAGTCCTTTTTCGTGAATTTCAGACCATCAGTATTTTCTTTTAAGAGAACATCGTTTGTCCGAATGAGACGATGTCAATAATCATCTTGTACTGTGTAAGGTCTGCCCCACTACCTACCTTGTGAATCCTTGTGGAGTCCTTTCCCATCTTTGAAACGTTATCAGGAATCTTGCGTTTTCGTGAGGAATCAATCATGTGCGCGGTCGATAGAGCGGTTTTCAATTAAGTCTCGTAAAACCCGACGTAAAACCAAATGCAAACTAATTACCTTGGACAATCAAAGCAAACGCACACAGACAATCCAATGAACCAATCGAAAGCCAAAACAAAAAGTGCGGCTGGCGGCTAGCGCGGGAAACCAACGCATACCAAGTCACAATAGCCCAGCCTCCTCCTCGGAAACATAGGCTTTCCGAAGAAAGACTGGGAACGAACGAATGGGAAGTGGGAGAGGTAGGAAGGAGAGAGAAAAGGAGTTGGTTTCTACTCTTCGCTCCGCACCACTTTCGTCTCTTTCTGTTGTATCCCCAGTTTTCCCTTTTCCCGTTAAAAACTCCTTTTTACTGGCCTGATTTCTAGGCCTACTAGAAATTAATTCGTACTTACTGGCCCAATTTCAAGACTACTGTCCTAGAAAATATTCTCGAGCACTTTTGTTCATTGCGGTCATGCATATTTGAAAACGCCGGCAAGACCCTGGGAACGAGGTACTATTTTCACATTGCGTGTTTGTAGTGAGCTTGAGTTTTATCCAGTTTGCGATGACATCCAGTAAGACTCCCTTAGTTCTAGACAATGGCTCTGACACCATCAAAGCTGGATTTGCTAAAGAAGAAGCACCCTGTTCGGTGATATCCACCGTCCTTGGTCAAACGAAGGACGCCAAGCATCTCGAAGTTCTCGATCGACCAGCCCCCGACATCTTAGACGAAGGAAATGCGAAAAAATCTGGGCTTGATCTTACACATCCCATCAAGGACTCGATAATAACCGACTTTGATGGGATGGACGAGGTGAGTCGATTTCGAAATAAACCGAGAACGAATACCTTTACATCATTTCATATATATGTATGTAAAAAATATATTTTTTAGCATTTATTTTAGGGGAGGGGGGGAGGGGCTGGTTGACCCCAACAAGTGACTATCCTATTCCAGTGCTAGATTTTTAAGAGATATGCTGGGAATACAATTGAAAAAACCTTCCAACATCATTTATACTCATTAGCCGGCCTGTTTGCGCAATAAGCCTTGATCAGGGGTCCGTTTCTGCGAATACATTTCACACTCGGGGGAAAACTAATCCGCTTCATGGTAGTTCGCTTTTCTTTTCCACGGGGGTGGGTACCTATCAATTTTCTTTCTACGCAAAGTAACCCTTCTCCCAAGTCTACATGAGTAAACGGGAAAAGTCGATTGGAGTGATTGCTGTGTTAAAAGTAGTGCCTTCGTCAATGCCGATATTTCTTGGCTGAACGTGGAAGTCAAAATAAATCAAGAGTTGCTTTTGCTTCGAATAGACTTTTCGTACAAGTCTTGTGATTTTTTCGAAAAATTTTATCACAGATCTGGCGTTTCATATTCGACACCAAGCTAGAAGTTAATCCAGCGGAACATCCGATTCTTTTGACCGAAGCTCCATTCAATCCTACAGCAAACAGAGAGAAGACAACGGAGGTAAACTGAAGTTCATTCTTATGGCTATGTGTGATTGCGTGACAAAATAAACTGAACTACAGGTACTGTCTGCTTCTGTCACGCAAATTCCATTGATTTCATTTGAATGAACTTAATGAAAATTCCATGGAATAGAGAGAACATGACACAGACTACGAGGCTCCAGATACCGGTGGCTGACATCGCTCTCCCTTCTGACTGCCAGCCGTTGTCATAATTTTACGTACCTTTTATAGTGACGGCCGTCTGTCGGGAATTGGTTAACGCCGACAAAGGAACTCACGTTTGATTTTGTAATTGATTTAATGTCTCACAAATCTCTCACAATCCTTCCCCTTTTTACGATGCTCAAACTCTCCCCGGGGAAACCCTACACCTTTAATACATGTTCAAAGTTCATTAATTCCGACTAACGTCACAATAATCACGCACGCGTCACGCAACAGTAGCTTCCGGTCGCGACACGTCGATTAGTTGGTCCGCAACACTTTCGGTCAGATAATAGGCCCGTTTTATAGATGAAGAGCTCAGATGAATAACATGAATTTTTATCGTGCTTTGTTTAGATCATGTTCGAGACTTTCCATACACCAGCTATGTACTTAGCGCTGGCGCCGGTGCTTGCTCTGTATGCCTCGGGTCGCAAGAGTGGCTTAACTTTGGAAAGTGGTTATGGTGTTACCCATGCAGTTCCTATACACGATGGTTTTGCTATTCCCAAGAACATCCTTCGTGTTGACTTTGCTGGTGAGTACCTAACAGATTATCTTAAAACGTGCCTCGAGACAAATGATTCTTCTCTGGCCGGCGTCTGTCGAGAGGTAGTGCGTGACATCAAAGAGAAGCTCTGTTATGTGGCTTTGGACTTCGAAAACGAAATGAGCGCTGCAGCCGCTTCGAGTTCTAGCAAGAGCTACACGCTTCCCGACGGTCAGATCATCACCATCGGCGGTGCCGAGTGCATCCGATGTCCCGAAGCCTTGTTTCAATGTCCACCTTCCGCAACCGGTCTTGCCCGCAGCGGTATTCACCAGCTCGCTTACAATTCTATCACGAAGTGCGATGAAGAAATCCAGAAAGAGTTGTTTGCCAATATAGTACTGGCTGGAGGAACCACCATGTTCGAAAGAATTTCCGAACGAATGCAGAAAGAAATCACTACTCTTGCTCCAAGCACAATGAAGATCAAGATCATTGCTCCCTCCGAGCGCAAGTACACTGCATGGGTTGGAGGCTCCATCTTAGCTTCCCTGGAAGACTTCAAGCCCATGTGGATCACCAAGAAAGAATACGATGAAGCTGGTCCTGCTATTGTCCAGCGAAAGTGTGTTTAGGCAGAACGTAGATTGTTCTCAAATCAATCTCTAAGTTTTGCTTTTGATCATTTACAGGTATTTTAGACCGGTCAGTATAAAAGGAGGACTGCGGACCCGGACTGCGGACCGGGTATAAAACGCGGACTAGGTGTTTTACCTTTCGGCAAGTAACCCTAACCCTCAATTCGGGCTAACCCTAGGCCTATAGGCCTATAGGCCTAGGGTTGGCCAAATTGAGGGTTAGGATTACTTTCCGAAAGGTAAAACAATGACCCGGTCCGCAGTCCACCCTTTATACCTAGTCCACGTTTTATACCCGGTCCGCGGTCCACGTTATTTTAGACTGCTTGCTTCCCTGCTGGCAGAGACCTCTTTTACTTTGTGTTCGCTGGGCTGACGAAGAACGGTTAGCATTAAATAAGATAGGGTGAGGTAGATTCAATAACAAGCGGTCATGGTTAGAGTTAGGGGTTTAAAGGAGACTGTCATCATTGCGGGCAGAGAAAATCTGCTTTTACCCATGTTATCTAATGCCGACCGACGAGAACGCACTCGTACCATCCAACATGAACTGAAACTTTTAATGGCAGATAGGCGGGCTCGTGGGTGCGCCCTCACTGCGGATCTTTCGGCTTCTTTATGTTCCCTCACGATGGTTTAATTTCCCACAGTTCCTGAGAAGAAACGCGTTAACCAGTTATTATTGCGTTGTTTTGACTCTGGCCACGGAAGACGATATTACAGGTACGTTTACTTGCCGGATCAATCCTCTAATAACTGATAATTCACTAACTAAATTCACCAATAAGCGAGTATCCAAAATTTCGGCAAGTCTACTTTTACATGTAAATTTTAGGCATCAACATTTTTCCCCCTTTAAAATTCTAATCCTTGCCCTACAGTACTTTTAGGAAGAGGACAAATGCTTTCTTCTTGAAAATCAAACTTGATCATTCTGCTGCCAACAGCTAATTTATTTTACCGTGACGGTGGCCAACTAGAAAGCCTTTGCTACTTTGGCCACCGCACAGATACGAAGCCGAATTAATGTGTTTTAGATCTCGTCTATTTTAAGTTTCGTTCTTTTGCAGTATGTTATGTTTGTGTATATTATTGTCTATGGGCCGTATTCATAAATGGTGGCCAATAAATAAAGAATGAGAAAGAACAAAAATTAGATTGACACTAGTTAAATATTTACAAAACCTAGTTCTCGCTCGAGATTAGTTAGCAGCAACGAAGTTTTGACATTACGTTCGTGGAAGCTACTTTCGGAACCTCAATAGTATATCGGTGAACTATTTACCAGTTCCTTCACTCTTTCATACTGCAGATACTGAGGAAAATCCGCGGTGAACTGCCTCGTCTTTAACTTTTGTTCAACGGTCTCTAAGTCGTGTATTCTACGAAAAAAATGGTCGTAGGCTGGGGAGGTCACGGCAAGATCCTGCAGTGTAAAATTCAAACTGTAAAGCAAGCGAAGAAGCAATCGATTACTGCACGAACAGAAACGTAGGGTGCTTTCGATTGGGAAATCCGGATTTAGATCTTAAAATCCGGATCTTCGGATTTCCAATCGAACACAAAATCCGAAAATGGATTTCGCCGCGGATTTCATTAATTGAAATCCTTCCCTGACATGGATTTCAATTAACAAAATCCGTCGCGAAATCCGTTTTCGGATTTTGTGTTCGATTGGAAATCCGAAGATATAGATTTTAAGATCTAAATCCAGATTTCCCAATCGAAAGTACGCGTAGAACAGTGACCAAATATCAGAATAATATGAATTTGAGGTGTAAAAATACATGTTGTACCAGAAAAGCGCGGAAAAGGTGCGCCACCTTGAAGAAAAGCAAAAGGACCGAAGGAAAGAAAAGCGACTTTCTGCTGAACCGAGAGCCGTCAAAAACTCAGTGACACTGCACTAAAGGAGGCTTGGTGGCCCATGCTTGAGGCGGCTTTAAATTATCACCGTGTATAAATCATCTTGGCTTAAAAATCTGAGGTCTATTTTTCCCGCAAGATCCTTTTTGAGGTCCTTAGCTCCAGTGACAAAAAATGCATGCTTCCGATCCTTAATTTTTAGCTTTAAGACTTTTTTAGCCAACTTACCGTTTTTCTATCGCCAGGTAGAGAACTGCCTGTCTTTTGGTCTCAAAGAAACTTAGGATTGTTTCCACAAATGCATCGGTTAAGAAATCGTCATAAATTACTGAAACATAAAACGATAATAAGACGACCATCACAAGACGGCAGGCTAAAAACTAAACCAAGCCGGTTTTTTCTGTTCCTTGAAACAGCTAAGGAGTACCGCAGGCTGTGTCGCATCCCCCACTAGCCTTACTGAAAGGCGACTCAAGAATGCGTTTGAAGCAAAGCTTCATGTCTTAGAACTAAACACCAAGCAACAGCAAGAATCAGCTTTGGAAGCACCAGCCTTGCTAACCAAACACTTTCGCAATGGTATAAGGACCTATAAGCAGCCGTGCCTGAATCATCGGTTGTGCAAAAATCCCCAATTCAATTTCTCCTCCCTGATTACCAGTCCCCTAGGAGAGGACAAAAACCCACCATCCGCTGCCAGTATAAGAGATGTGTCTTTTAAGGCCTCTTGGTCTTCCTCAGTCCAGCAGAAAACTCCTTCATCTAGAAGAAAAGACCATTAAAAAAGCTAGACAAATGTTTACCTGTTAAGCATCTTTCACAACGTCATTCTCGCAAACAAACGCCGAACGCAGCTCAGTGCATACCTGTTGACATCTCATGTTTCAACCAGTCAAACTCGCGGACAACAACAGCATTTTTGCCTAGGAGACAGTAATTTAAGTCCAAATATTATATTACACAGGCTACATGATCTTCAAACCATCATTGATACCTATATACCTAACACGAGACCCATATCCGAGCTGGAGGGGGAACGTTTGACTTAATCCGAGCTGTCAATACGAGCAATGCCTGAATCATATGTACCATTCTTGAAAAGATGCGAGTTCATAGCGATGTTGTCCTTGCATCTTCGAAGAACACTGTCACCAATATCTGAAAACAACATTCGAGCGCGAGATGAATCTATATCAGGATTAACGTGTGGTACTCATTTTGCAGCCCGTTTTGAATGGTCAAACAGCAGGGAGATCGAAAGACCTAAGAAGTGCATCACTGCTAGCAGTCAGATTGGCGGTTGGAGAGAGAGGGCGCAGGTCCACGCGACCGTTGTCGGTTAACGCGAGAGCGCAAGACGCGAAAAGCGAGCAAAACACGCAAATGCGTTCGACCCATCCCCACTGGTCTCCGTCACTATGGAAAAAGCACCTACCTGTAGCGCTTTCGCAGAAGACGAATCATGGAGCGCGCGAAAATAAAAATACCTCCGCGAAGGGCAATCTACGCGTGGAAGGAGGCCTGGAAACACCTCACGGCGGAATTTTTTGCGCGCGTTCGTGTGTTTTGCTCGCCATTCTATCCCAAGCGACGCCAGTCTACGCCTGGGGAGGGAGGACGGAGATTTTAGGTTTGCGTGTAAAATTCGTCTCTAGCATGCAGGCGAAAATGACGTGAATAGGATGAACTTGTCCAAGACCTTTCAACTTTCACATACCTGTACAAAACACTCTCTTTGCCACTCTTCCAACAACTATGCTGCATAAACCAAGTCCTGCTCCAAGTTCCAAGGAAGTACAGCCATCAAATCTACATTTTAAAAAAGTTATCTTTTATGGTAGAAAAAGCGCTGGCCTCGCATTACTTTGCAACCCGTTGCTGTAGTCCTCTGCCGTATTTATCTGAATACTCTATTTAAATAGTTGCACGAAGGAGAATAGATGAAATTTCATATATTTGAACTGCCGATATGTAATGATTTGAGGTGGGATCATCGCAGTTAATGAAGCAACCAAAGCACTTGCAAAGACGCCTGGGAAAAAAAATCCAGGACTACACTCGAACCTCACTCGGACCCATGACCGCGCGATTGCGCTGCAGAGTGCTCTTGGTAGCCTGCGAGCCTGCGGTCTTGTCTGAAAAAACAAGAATTTTTCTCTGGGAGGACGACGATATTTAGGGCGCTCGAGGAGGGAGGGAAAGGGCCGAATCCTTCGAACGCCTGCCACGCAGGTCATGCTCCAGGTTGCTTCATTAACTGCGATGATCACACTCCAAGTCACTCTATTAGTTGGGCCACTTCTTCCTGAGTTACAAGTTCATAATTTTTAATTTTTCTCTAGGAGGACGACGATAATAAATGAATGAATAAATAAACAATAATCACCGTTGTGAACCCCCCTAGAGTGGGGCATATTTAAAAAGCCTTGATGTAAAAGCGCAAAAACTCTATAACCCAAACGTGAAAATTTCTTCTCATTTTTAAAAATAACTTCTACTCGATAGAAGTGTGTTTCTTCTTGCTTTCCCCCGTATCTCTCCCTCTTTAACTTAACTTTGGGCTTTAGGCAAATTGCTAAGTTCCGTCTTCGACACTGATGATGAGATTTACCTGGCTTCATTGTGAATTATGTAGTCACATAGTAAAAGAGTTCCTCTCCAAACCTTTAAAGGAGTAAAGAAAAGTGTTTATTCAAAACACAGCTAAATTGCCATACACGTGCACTATGGCCTTTTCATCAGAGTAGCATGTCATATAGTTCAACGTTTTACAGATTTGCTTTCACGGCCATAAAACCTAGTGGTATTGTGAGATGTGTTAATTTTTCTGTCCACACCAGCAGACAGTGATTCAAGTATAAAATCGGAAAATGGGCATAGGGAATAACAAGGTGTTCAACTCTATAACCTTTAGTTGAAATGGAATATCTCAACTTAAAAGAATGTTAGTCATGTTTACTCACTACCTGGTATCATAATAACCTGCAATCCAATGTCTTTGATTGTAGTGGAGAGATGGTGCTCTAGGAGGATAAGAATGGTCAAGTATCAGTTCAAAGACTGGATTATTCATTTAACAGTCAAGTGGCAATACAGGCAAACCTACAAGCATTTCTTAATAAGCACAGGGAGTGGAGGTAGCGAGGCCTGGTGGTTTGACGGTGCCAGACTTGAAAACCTCCCCTCTTACCGCTTTAATACTGGAATTGACACCAAGAGCACACATGCCACAAGACTCTTAGCTGTGATCTTAATATCACATATTTTAACAGTACCTACTGTTATGAAGTCACACTCATCATGTGTTACATCTTTCCTCGGAGGTGATAAATCCCCATCTTCATCCACGAGGACCTTTCTCATTTCTCTGGTTTCTGGTAAGTTGGGGTCCCTACATGTAGAGGGTCTGATTACTTTGAACCTAGTAATTGCTATAAAAATGATGTCAAGATTAGTATTGACTAGAAAATCGGTTAATTGATTACTGCTTTGATTTAAAAACTTGCTAAACTTCGCGGGGGGGGGGGGGGG
>BLFK01001094.1:4156048-4158548 GCA_014634185.1 Astreopora myriophthalma
GATTAGGTACTCAGAAAGGTAGGTGGGTAATTGAACAAGATTTTCCTGAGGATTTTCAGGTCAATGTTACGTGGTTTTTGGCCTTTTTCTCCAGTTTCCTTGAGTGAATTGTGCTCATTCTGGTATGGTTTGAAAGACCTCTTTACTCTTCACAAGTTAGTGGGCAAATTTTTTCTTAACGGCCAAAACTGATGACGTCACAAAGGGTAGAAAGGACATGGATCCGCTCGGGCGGTTACGGGCGGTTCAGGGGCGAATGTGATAAGGGACAAAGAATGTATTCGCTCAGTATCTCTTTCGGTCTGTCAGGGATTAAGCTAATCAGTCGGCCGGCCAGCCAGCCAGCTAGCCAGTTATTCGCTCGGTGCGTTATTCAGGTTGAAATCTACAGACCATCTTATTGCGCGTATCAGTGAAAAAAGAAAAAATGAAAATAACAAAAAACAAAACCGAATAGAGCTGCATGCTAAAACATCTTCGTATTTTTATTGTTACCTTGTGTGCCAGAAGTTCATAGTGCCATTTCAGCTGCTATTGATTTGTATCTTTTCGCAGTGAGTGCTAGTGAAGACATGGCGGTCTATTTCTTTGATGTTGAGCGCGCGGAGAAGCCCTGCGTTAATAAGCTTCTCGGCCACTCGGCACCAGTCCTCGACGTATGCTGGAACTATGACGAGAGTTTATTGGCTTCCTGTGATACTGAGGTAGAGCTGAATTATGTTAAATAACTTCAATCTGCAAGTTAAAACACAAAACGTTTGTGTGTGTGCTTGTTTTCCCGAGGTTGGCTTCCTAATGCTCAAACCGGGAGTATAAATAGACTCTAACGAACTCGAGATTTGCGCAATTTAACTTCAAATCTTAATTTAAAGTCAAATCTTGTACCTGAGGTCTCCAGACTTTTTGGTCAGTGGTGTCGCAGGGAGAGATTCTTTGGAGGTGTAAGTTTTTAGCTGCCTGTTCCAAAGCGACGTTTCAACTACTGGAGTTCCTCCAGTCGCGCACCGCTGACCAAAGAGACTAAGGTCTTTGTCTGTCACATTGATCGGAAGTCGAGTGGCTGGCTACACGACCGCTAGTCAGGGGAAGCGAAGACTCTAGGTACTAGACAATCTCGTATCCAGAGTCCTCGGGCTCTTTGATTAACGGGTGGGCGCCCGGAGAGACTCTGGGATAATGAACGCCATTTTCCCACAAAATCTGGAACGGTTTCTGCGCCGGCGCTTTTAAAGTTGTAAAGTATAACAGCCGATCAAAAAATTCGAGGACTCTGGGCACGAGATTGAGTAGTAATATGTTCACAGCTCACGGTGTGGTGGTTTATTTTTCAGGGTACTGTTATCGTCTGGAAGCGTGAGCAAAGGAAAAATCCTGTCAGGTAACACGGGATAAAAAGTGGCCTTCCGTCTACTTGTCGGCCGGCAGTTTTGCATACGAAAGACTGTTGTGGTCGAGCAAATCAATTGAAAATTCTAATGCTTAGTTTTGTAAAGAATGTTAGCATTCAACCTGGAAACTAAAGAATAAAATAAATTCGAGAATTTCCCTTTAAACATCACCTGATGCATGTATATTCTTCTTATGCATGTGTTTTTTGGTGACATTACATTTATCTCTCTATATATATTATATATTAGAAACGTCTATGGATTGGATTTCTTAGGGCTTCTTCCTATGAGCCCGGTAACCGGAATAAATTTTGTCTTCTGTTCATATGGGAAATTTCAGCCCGGTACCAAGATGAAAAAGCCGCCAAAGAAAGACCGAAGAACTAAAAATATACACAAGGCATGGTACATGTAGTTTAGTGGAAAAATGTCATCCCGATAACAGGGCTGAGATGTTCATATGGGAAATTTTCAGTCCCGGTTACCGAGATCTGGGCCTCAGATTTTTAGTGGTGAGGGGAGAACTCGGAAACCGACCCAGCCCGGTAAACGGGCTCGTACGATAATAATCTGCAGGGAAAGGGCAGTTTCCCTGCAGATTAGGCGGCAATGTAACAAGCATAATACTCAAACCTGGAAATTTGATCATCCTCCAGGAGGAGAAGTTTGATTTTACTAATTCTTACAGTAACAACGCTTGTAATCAGATGTAATTTTCACCCCCTCTGCTGTGGATTCGTCACTTGAAACAACTGTGTGACATTAAAATGCCTTCTCAAACCATGGATCGTCGGCTTTATACCCCCCTAAAAATGAATTTTGTAAATTCATTTTTGCAGCCCGAACTTAGTTTATTTATATGCTGAGTAAACTTTGTTGTGTAATTAAAACTTCAACTTTGAAGCGGTATAACTGACAATGGATAGCGATGCCGTCATTTTCGTAATAACTATTCCACAGAAATGTTGCAGACTGAAATAATTTTGCAGTATTAGCTGAGTACGTTTATTCCGGCAAAATTTTTGTACCACTTAACTTAGTTGTACGCAAATATCCGAATGACAATATTCATTTTGAAAACCGTGATTTTTGTCTTTACAAATAGCAACCTC
>BLFK01001094.1:4163548-4171048 GCA_014634185.1 Astreopora myriophthalma
GCCGTGTGAGGAGATTCAGTACGCCACTCAAGTATCTTATTCCGAATTCCCAGATGATGGCATAAGCAAGATCTTGAAGCATAGGTTTGGTTACAACAAGAGCATTCAGTACCAGAGGTAGGCATCATCGTCATCATCACCATCATCACCATCATCATCATCATCATCATCATCATCATCATCATCAAAATAGACAAGGATTTCGTCTCAACACTGTCTTGACTCTGTTTTCAGGAAAAACTTAGTCTTCCTTCAACTTGGTTTTCACCATTTTGGATACTTACTTCAAACGGAGACAGCCAGTTACAAAAGAGGCAGTTTATTTGGTTAGTAACACCCTTCAGGTTTGTGTTCTCTTTGAATCGGTTAAAATCTTGGTTGAAGCGCTTCACTAAAGAGCCTTTGTTTAATACGTCGGTGATATTTAAAGCTTTTGGGGCCGTGTATATGGAAAGTAAAAATAACTGAGAAACCCGGTGAACTGGAAGCAGGCAATTAACCAGTTGGCTATTTACAAAAAATGGTGGAGTTGAATTCTTCTTCACCCCCTCTACGACTGATACTCACAATACTTGTGCAGAGCGCGGCCGCGCACGGTCTGGGTACCACAATTTAAAAGTTTAAGGCGTTCCTTGCTTCCTCTTTTGTTCGAGGCGTCCTACTGTTGACCACAGCTTCGTTTATAAATTATATGGAAAAGTAAGAATAACTGAGAAACCCAATTGGAGGAGGCAATTAACCAGTTGGCTATTTACAAAGCGTGGTGGAGTTGAATTCGGGACCACCGAGCAAAAATCCATTTGGTTGCCTAAGCGCGATTTGAACCAGAAACATCTGCATCCAAATCCATCCGCCCCAACCACTGGGCCAAGCGGTCTTACGAGCGCTTGGCCGCACGAATTTGTGCCGAAAGCAACTTTTGCATTACAGTGCTTTGCGAACTAAAGGTCACTGATCCAGTAATGATGTAAAAATGGAACAAGAATAGATCAACCTGTCGTTCGGGTTCTCGCGTGTAAATGTAACAAATGTCTTACCTAATTATGTATTTTTTCGCAGGCACAACATTGGTCCGTCATCATGTGAACTTAAAAATGTCTTTAATAATTCCATGATCTCACGTTCGTTACAGGTGACATTGGCGGAAACATGGGCCTTTTCCTGGGCTGCAGTTTGTTAACGCTGTTTGAATTCGTGGAGTTGCTTTGGAACTTATTAAAATCCAGACCGATCAGAGTTAAAAGCAAGTCACGAGACGAGGGTGGTCCAGGGATAGTTTGAAGCATGTGGACGATCTCCGGAAACTGACGTTTGTGGTTTTTTGGCGTCAAAGAATAGGTGACTTCATCAAAGTCTCCATACTATCGACGGCAAGAATTACGGTCTCTTCTTAGGAATGGGAAGGCCACAACAGCAGTCAATCACATGTACTATACTAGGAATGAGTACAAGAGGATTTCCGTGGGTGATGTTTCAAGCTTCCTCGTCTTTGTTAAGTACCGGTAATATTAGCAAAGCAAATAGAATTACATAGCTCTTCTGAGATGGAAAACAAGGGTCCGTTCCACTTCTACTCCTCTTGAGTCTTCTGCTTGGCCTCGTTTCGGCATATGCCCGCCTACAGCCTCGGATCCCTGCACCCAGGATAACAACTTGTAGTTCGAGATGACCCCGACGCGGGGCTAGGTTTCATGACATGTCCAGTGTTACTTGTATTCAGGAGTTACTGCATCAGTTTGGGGGTCGTTAAAAAAAAGAGACAAAACTTACAAAGCACGACGAGTAGACAGTCCCACGCTGCAATTCTGGTCGAGCCATTTCTCGAGTTTTTTTTTCTGGTGAGATGATCGTTTAATTTAAATTTAGAACATGAGTTATAAAGAACTGTTCTAAGCTTTGCTTCAAATGGCCGAAATAGTCGAGGGAGTGCAATATTTGCATGTAATTTTTTACGAAGTGCGTAGTTATAACCTCATTGGGGCTAGTTCTTTTAACTGCCTGCTCGTGTCAAAAACATTAGCACACATGGAAACGACATTAAGTAGACCCTCTTCGAAGTGAATTTAAAGCTGTGCTAAATTGTGTGTAAATTTTCGAAAAGCAAAACAAAACAAACAAACCACCCAACCACTTGTTGAACTGAAAATATACTAAATTTACTGTCCGTAGTTCCGGTTACTGCGGGGTTGTCAACGTTGCCCTGGATCGCCTCCATATCCGGGGCATCACAGCTTGCCACAGGAAATCTAAGAATTCGCAGATGGTCAGTAGACTGCAACCGAGAAACAATCCCATGTTACCACCAATCTCACCTACAACACAAAAGAAAATCCAAATTCACTGATCATGTCAACCCTGAAAGAGTTGCCTCCCAAGACAATCTCTTATCTTTAAAAGAACGCAATGGCCCAGCGCTGACTGTGCTACTACGCATGCAAACTCGCGTAGCGTACTAAGGTCATGGGCTCGACTCCTGTTCGGAGAACGAAGATTGCTTTTTCCAACGTTTTGGGAGTATGTCTGTCCTGCATCATTGAAAAGCTTTTTCTTTCTGCTCGCTTTGTCGGCGTAATCGCACACGTTACTTGTTGTCAACACTTATGGATAATATTAAGCTTATTGACCAACTTCACGTAGTGCGCACTTTACTCTAGTTATGTTATTAAGCATTAATGCTGCCGATATCACACGTGGACGTTACAAATAATCTCCCTGTTTTTTTTTCCACCGACGGAAGAAAAGAAAAGAGAAAATGAGGCCAATCTATACGACGTACCAAGCAGACTTTCAGTTCCGTAAGTTGGTTCGTCTTCGCGCTTCTCGTAAGCCAGCCGCTGGAACCCAATTTGAAGAAAGACAAAGTTTTCTCTGTAGTGGGCAGAGAGAATGTAACAAAATAAGTAGAATCAAAACGACTTTACTGTTGATTGCTATTTCAATTACATTTATTTTACTTTTTTTTCCAGCTCAAACTTAGTACAACTTTCACTGTTATTCGCTGAGATAGGCGATATAAATGACAAGTAAGTGCGCGAGTCGATGCAGTGGCCACGAGATGCCAATGCCACTCGAGAGAGAATAGATCAATTTTACAGTTATTTGCTCAGTGACCTGGCCTACGAATGACCGCGTGGCTGGAGTAGTTGACCTTGTTACCATACAGACCTCACATTGGAAAGAAATGAGAATTACATCAAACAAGGTCAAGTCCAGGCTCGCTTTCATTCAAAGACCAGTGAACTAAGAACACAAAAGTAAGTCGGTGGCCTGTTCTCTCTTAGTTTTGTGAACATTTCAGTAAAGTATACCCAGAGAACCGAAGGAAGGGAAACTCGTTTTTACTTGGGATGAAAAGATCTTAGGTATGCCAGAACGATTTAAGTGAAATTGTGTGAAATTAAAGCTTAGCATGTCTAGCGCGGCACACGCACTGTCTATCTAAATATATACAGTACCCTGAATTTTACACCTTGGAGCAGACTTCTTGTTACAGCATCGAAAGCAGGCGCCTTAAATATAGGTGGCATCGTCAAATAACCAGTGCGGTCAACCACTACCCACTGGTATCTATTCTAAGCAAGACTCGCCTCATATAATTTGAAGTCTCATTTATCCCATGAACATTCCGCAAAATCGTGATGGCTGTGTCATCCGGGAATCTTGAGTAGGAAACTCGTGTCTCGTACTCCAGTTCAAAGCAAGCACTTCTGCAGTTGCATTCTCCAAGCTTCTTCTGGCGTTCTGTTTTAGAATGACAAGCACAGATAACAGCGGCATAGTTTCGAAGCGTATTGCAAAACTAAAGTTAAAGGGTAAAACGTAAAGACGTATATTTTTCAACCGGACGGGAGACCCTTCTTGTGATCTTTTAAAATTGTTTGGTTTTATCAACTAAGTTGATAAAACCAAATTATCTTGTAATACTCCCACCGACGCAGCACCACAGTTTCTTTAGAAACTTAACCCCTTTTAAAATTGTTACCTCTTGCCTCTTTCATACAGTAGCCATCTTTTACGAGAGAGCACACTCGAACCGTCTTTGGTCCTAGGTGGAGAATAACGTATCATTACAGAAAACAGAGAATAACGTATCATTACAGAAAACAGATCTAGTTACAAATCCTCTGAGCAGACCAAGGAATGCTGTTATAAACTAGACAGGCCTCAGAGTGATCGAGGGGTTTTAATATAGGTCTCGGACCTGTAATCGTAAGAGTCCAGTCTAAAAGTCCAGCTATGCTTACACTTTTTAAACAGTCATCTCGTACGCCTCCTACCACGAATGAGCTCTGGCTTTAAATACGCGCCGTGTCGGCGAGTCGAAACATTTAGCAAGCGTCGTGGTGCACTTTCGAGCGATAATTAAAGCGTTAACTTTGTACAAAAGCCCTCGACTGACCTGGAAAACCGGGTCGCCGGCATCCACAATGCCCTATGGTCACATTTGAGATACACATAAATGTACAGGCATCATCTGTGTATCTGGCAATTCCTGGTATCTCGGCCATTGAGCAGTTTGTTGGGTATGGAGGTTCCCTTCGAATGTGCTGGAAATAATTGGACATTATGTGGTTTTTGTTACACTCAAGTATCTTTCGAATTTAGACATTCGATTTGGACATTTGATAAGCTTCACACGATTGAACTTAACTTGTGACTCAACTTAGTCTTAACTTATGTCGTGTTCAACGTTTTCGGTTCGTTGTTTTTTTTCTTTTTTTATGTTCTGTTGGGAAAAAAACCGTTTTCGGTTGGTTTGGTTAATCAAATTTTTCAACCAGCTCGGAACGTGGCTGAAATGGTTGCAAACGATGGGTAGCGTCCGCTGATCTGTTAGCGGGCACCGAGTTTTCGCCTTTGGCGTCATTTTGCCGCGAAAATCTTGACAAACGGACTTGGGAAAAGAAGTCCAGGAGATCTGAGAATGGTTGGAAAAGTGTTCTACTGAGAACTTCAACCAAATCAACAATCCCAACAGAACGCGACCATGGACTCATCACTGAGAAAAGTGACCAAATAATGGCTCAAAACTGTGCATGTCCTCTTCACATTCACTTTCACCTGACATTGCGCCACCATGTTCCCTCTAAAAGAAACTCAGAGAAAGAAACTGGAAGTCGGATTTTTCTTGGCTATGGTGTAGGCAGGGCTGTTCTTCAGAATAACCCTGACCTGAACTCCAGAGAGGCGAAGCAGGGAACAAGGAAAAACAAGACGATACTGGGCGATATGAACGGTGTATTTTGGTATTGGCAATTAATCGGGACCACCGGAAGATCAAACGATAGCCCGAGCGGGATTTCGATCCCGGCAATCGCGTTTAAGTCCGGTACCCTAAACAGCGGGCCGAGGATCCTTTTGAGTATTAGGAAGCTTACGAAATGACGACGACGACGGCTACGAGGACGTCATTTAATTAAAAACACAAGTTAGCATTATTCGTATCGATACGCGACTATTTCATGTCGTTTCGCGTTTAAAATGTGTAGTAACTGTCCAAGAATTAAACTGGTATGAGCTGGTTAGAAGCGTAGGGAGAGAACTGAAAATTCCTGGTCACACATGAATCTCCACAGAACCTGAAATTTGATCATTTCACGTCGTTATTTAGGAGATGACGGCAAAGAAATGTAGCAAAATGTGAGACGCACGTCCAGAGTGTGCAGAGCCGTTGCTTTTGCTCACTAAACCAATTGTTTTGTACCGTCCTCATTGCGGCCGGCGTCGTCGTTTCGTAAGCTCCCTGATGTAAACATCTGATTGGTCAATGAAGCATTCTGTTATTGGCTGTCCTCAGGTTATCGTCTGTGAAGACTGTGATTGGTGCGTTTAACTACGTCTAAGGTCATCTGAAAGGGAAAAACGTATTCAAACATATTTAAAATAGACTATAACCTTAATCGACTTGATTGACACCGATGCATGGCTTCCAGGCATCACGTTGAAACCACGGAGCGGATTGACAAATGCCTTTGGGTCGTGCACAATCACTTTCAGTCCGCTGGAATAAACGTTGTCAGCTGTTTCATTTGTTTGTGCGTCGAGAAGAATGTTGAAACCAAGTTGAGGACCTTCATATCTTGAACGGAAAATCTCAGAGTTATTATAGCCAGAATTAAATGTGAAACATAGTCCATGTATTGTAATGCTCGCCGCAAAATGCTTGGCTGAACAGTCTTGTTTTTCGAAATTACAAAAACGAAGCTGAGACGTTAATCCGTAGAGATCGTGTCCATATTTAGTGTGCATGTCTTCTAAGTTGATAGAAGTGCGGTTGAAAGCTTTCTTTAATTTCCGCCGAGTTGGCTCGTCACAGCCAGGAACTACAGCATGCCCATAACGCAAATCAACGCACAGAACTGCTTGACCGCAAGTCAGATTTCCGCGAACCTCGCGTGTTTCGTGGCATCCAGTGATGTTCAACCCTAACTCTGCGAATCTTTTGTCGTCGTCAGCCATATCTCGCTTGGATTTCATTATCTTGTTTAAATTGCAGATCGACACCCCGGGGAATTCCATTCCATTTTCTTGCTCGTTCATTTCATACGTTATGACAGTGTGTGTTGGTAACATGGAGTATCTGTGGATGCACAACAAAACGAATTTGACATAGTAACCAGCGGATCCGCAAAGGAAGAGAATCCAGATTATCCTGCGGAAAATGCGTCGCTCGTTTTCTACGACATTTCTCAACCCATGAAGAGTCGTGTTGGAAGCAAACGTTTTCCACTTGAAAGAAAAAGATGCTTCTTCTTGGTCCCGGTTTCCCAAGTCAACAGGCTTGATTTCCGTTGGCATGGTGTTGGAACAATAATCGTGTAAGTTGCCTTCAGGTTAAATCAGTGAAATGAATTGTTGACGGTATTAAAAGTGGCCTTCTATCGAATGGGTTAGAACAGCTGAGATCGCAAGGCTGATCACAAATAATGCAACAAAACGGAAACTGTCGAGAAAAAAAAGAAAAAAAGAAATGAGTAATTTATCAGTCGGTTTGACGTAGCATACCCCTAGTGCTCCTAAAACTAAGTGTTCAACCCATCATCTTCCGATCACCAGTGCGCATGCTCTACCACTGGGCTACACCTGACTCGTGAGAGCCACCGATACAGATTCTTTATTTCGTCCACTTACCAGGCTTAAAATCATATCATCTTCTTTTCTATACAGGGCCCGCGCAGCAAGTTTTTGAGTGAAAACGAACACGTGAGCCAAATTGGGGGTAGGGTGGGGCATGCTTGACAGTTAATTTTTTTGTTTTGTTTTATTATATTTATTTATTGCCATATATATCTGACTGAATTTGCAAGAACATGCCTGCTAACTTTTTCGCTTGAGCGCGGGCGCAGCCCGTGTTCAAGCCTCTCTTGTGACTGAAACTTGATGGGGCTATCCGTCAAGGACTAGCGTGTGACTTGGAGCAAGGATAGGCCAACCTGGCGGTTGGTGTTTCGAGGTTGCCAGGTAAAAGGCAGATAATTCAGGGGGGGTAGTGGTGTGTGT
>BLFK01001094.1:4177048-4182048 GCA_014634185.1 Astreopora myriophthalma
CACAGATGAAGGGCTCTGCCCGAAAAGTTTGTACATTTTTTATGTTCATTGACACTTTTAAGAGTTTTTCATTAACTTTTTACTGGTTTTATAGTGCCACGCATCAATTTTCAATTATTCGATTTTTTAACTATTCCTCAAACAGGTAGATCCCATTTAAGACAACAACACCAAAGTTTTCACTTTCACAGCGACTTGTTGCCTTTGCCGTGACCTTTTGGCCTTTGTCGAGGGCTTTTTGTTATCGCCGTGGAGCTTTGTTATTTCCGTGACAGGTCGTGACAGTTACAGAACACCGTAGGATATTAAACATCCCGCCTCCCCCACACTGTAAGTTGAAGGTCACGCCGTGCGTTGGAAGTCACGCCTTCCGTGTAGTCTACACTGTGTACTTCCAGGAGCCCAGGGCTCCTGGTACTTCTGATTTAATACCCAAATCTTCAATGGCTAGGTTCAGAAGAACAAAAAAATAGCTAAAGATATTTGCGACACAAAATTTGATGAAGACAAATGCCATTCTCGTCCCCAGGGGCCGTGATTCTTCCGGTCAGCGCCGGTTCCGAAATACGCACAGTCGCCGTGGGGGACCATTTTAGTGACCGTTGACAATCTCGTTCCCAGAGCCCACGTATCTTTAGGTCAACGCCAAGACACGGAGCTCTGGAATAATCAATTTACAGACTCCACGATTTTAGGAGTTCCGGTTACACGGCGCATGCATGCCGTGGTTTACAAATGAATATAAAAAACTCCAGAGCTCCGTGTCTTTGCGTTGACCAGAAGATACGTGGGCTCTGGGAACGAGAATGGAGAGATGTTTATGCTTTTGGGAAACTAATACACTAGGCATCACCGAACAGTAACAATAAATTGCTGATGACAATGGAGTTAAACATCCACATTTATTTACTTTTAATATGGCTTGTGTTTCTACGAAAGCCATCATCGAACAATAAAACATAATAATGTTTTATCTTTAAACAAATAGAAAACTTTCAATTACTGTTACCTTATTATAGGAAATTAACAGTG
Source organism: Astreopora myriophthalma (assembly GCA_014634185.1). Classification (NCBI taxonomy): domain Eukaryota; kingdom Metazoa; phylum Cnidaria; class Anthozoa; order Scleractinia; family Acroporidae; genus Astreopora; species Astreopora myriophthalma. Next base: position 4,178,081 of record BLFK01001094.1, read on the forward strand.
CACTTTATTAACGCGATTTTACAAAATTCGCGTTAATTTAATGTATCTTTAATGCACGCTATTTTACAACAGTTATTTTAAAGCACCTTTATTTCATTACAAAACCTTATTAGTTCATGACTCCTCTATTGGCTCTTCAGAGTCACTATCTGACAGGACGTCTTCGTTTAAAATCGAGTTCAAAAGATCTTTTGAATTGATAGGGTCTAGTTAGGCTTCAAAACCAAATTTTCGGCTTTAAAAAAACTTAGAAAACATCCGTTCACTTGTCTTGGAAGGTTTTATTGACGGAAGCCAAAACGCAGTTTGGCATTCAGAAATGTAAAGTGCGAGTTTGCAGAATTATGAAAATCGCAGTAAATAAAGCAAGATGCTCATCGAAAAATTCGCGTTAATTTAATGCATGTAGACCTAACTTTTGAAAAATTCGCGTTAATTTAGTGTAACGTTAATTTTCTTCGCGTTGTCAACGTGCATTGTTAATTTTCTATATTAAGGTAGTTTGTAAAACTTTAACTTATATTTTACTAACCGCTAAAACAGTCAACAAACATGCGTTAGTTCGGTTCTCTTAGCCAGATCTTCTGGCTTGACCAGCAGTGGGGAAACTAGGCCGGAGGTTCGAAGATCAGAGTTTCGGCCGCGTGAAGTGTTTTCTTTATGCTAGCCTGCATGGTTTTACGGTTCGAACTTTATCCAAATAGCTTCGTAGGCATTCTCGACCAACACATTTTACTGTTTTCTCAAGGAATAGTCATTGTTAAGTGTCTTGTTTTCCTTTTTTTCCAGAGAAAGAACTTGATACACCAACTGAAACATTTTCCGTTGCCTCTTATCCTGAGCAAGAACACATGGAAGACCCAGTCAATAAGAAGGACCGATCCTGGAAAGACTTTTCCCAATACACCACCCTCCATGGTTTTCATTTCGTCTTTGAGCGCAGATCGCCCTGGGCACGTCTCATATGGCTTGTTCTGTTACTATCCTGTACAGGTTACGTTATTTTTTCTCTGTTCAAAAGTATCGTAAAGTACTATGAATATCCTATTGCCACCATCATGCGCATCGAATATCCCGTAGAAAGCATGCCTTTTCCTGCAGTGACTTTATGTCCCTTGACAACAGTTACAAAATCCAAGGCCTCCATGACAGATGACAACCCACTGTTTGACAAGCTGGGACTAAATATGAACGTCTGTAAGGCAACAGCGGCTGTCAGGGCGGGACGGCCGTGTGGCGAAGCACTGTTGTGTTGTTGTGGTTCAAGCAGCATCATCAATGCAACGAGGGCCGTAGATAACTGCACCGAAGAATACAGAAACGAACTCGTCGGAGCTTTGAAAGCTAACGATCTATCCTTTAATAACAGAGAGTTTTTCAGAGCTTTTGGACCTAGCGTGCGCAAAATGATCGTACCAGGGACATGCGCGTTTGGTTCACAGGACAAGAGGTGCTCTCACGATGACTTTGTTCCAGTTTTTACAGATTACGGAATATGCTACTCATTCAATTCGGAACCGGGGGAAAAGGTGTTGAAGGTGACTTATGGGGATGTATCGGCTGGTCTGTTCATAATGCTTAATCTAAACGTCGATGATCACTTGTTTGGTCTCTTTTCTGACGGAGTTAGGGTCCTTGTGCACAATCAAGGGGAATTCGTCAATCCTTGGAGTGGAGTTCTGGTAGCTCCTGGGTCGCATGCGCAGATCAGTGTTAAGAGAAAAGTGGTGAGTGACTTTGAACCCGGCCGTTTGGTACAAAAAGCAGGTTACGGGTGGACGGGTGGGTGGGTGGGTGGGTGGGTGGGTCGGTCGGTCAGTCGGTCAGTCGGTCAGTCAGTAAGTCATTCGGTCAGTCAACTAATTTGCAATGCATTCCATACGCTCTCTCATACTCCATATCTTTTATATCTTTCTGAAGTACCGTAACAAGAGAGAACCTTACGAAACGATGTGTGATGACTCCAAACGGCTGGCAAGTTTTCAAACCTACACATCCGATGGGTGTTCTTACGAATGCATATCAAACAAAACTTACGAGGTCTGCAATTGCCGAGCAATCGGTGTAACTGGTAAGACTTTTCTGGTAACACGGGGCTCTTCAGACCTATCTTGTTACTAAGTTTGTTAATGGTCGTTCCTTATGTTGTAAACATGGTAGTTTTTAGCTATTTTTTATTGTTGGTACGTTTCTTATATGTTTGTAAAGCACCATGAGCCTAGGATATGTGCGCTATAGAAATAAAGTTATTATTGTTGTTATCGCTATTACTGTTATTATTGTCAAGGTCCTCAATTTCAAGATATTGATGTGAAATCATATTCTTTCGTACAGATCGTTTGCACTTACGTCAACCTAGTTCGTAGTATCTTTCCCTTCGCTTAGGGGTGGAGAGAAGGGAAAGGAAACGAGCTTACACTGACGTGACCTGCGGCTACTTAAACCCCATTGCGACATGTCGTTGATACAGGAGTTTCTTTACCTTATCAGGTAACTCTGGAGATCGAGTGTGTTCTCGAGAAGACGATGAATGTGTTTATCGAGTAGTAAATGGTGAGTTGTTCGCGAAATCAAGAAGTGGTGGCTTCTGAACTTTGAGTCCTAAAGCATGTAGATTTAAATGTGAGCTGTAGAACATGTAGATTTAAATGTGAGCTGTTGAACGAGGGTGTGGCACTTTCCTGTGATGCCATTATGTCATCACGTGTGTAAGAGTAGAGTGTCCTTGGTGGCCAGCAAGTAGGCCCGCAAAGCGTGCACATCGTTATTGCGGGGAGCTTGAAAATACAGGTTGCCTCAAGATCGGCGAGAATCCTTTCATCAGGCGAAAATGAGAAAAGCATAAGGAATGCGGATGACCATTTCCGAGTCAGCTTCTTTTTCAAAGGGAGTCCAAGTGCAAGAGCTTTGTTATGGTAATTAGTTTTACTTTGCATATGAACAAGAATTAATTTTCATAAGAAAGACTTCATACTTGGACTCGCTTTGAAAAAGAGGCTGAAGTGATTCGGAAATGGCTGTGCAGCACCAAGCAATTTTTGTTGCGATATGCATTGTGATTGAGAGACCATTGTGTCGTTAGTGAAAATTTAAGTTTAATAAATTCGACTAGTGTTAATTAAGGTTACTATCATCTGACGGTTCTCTACAAATCCTTTTCGTATTTGGATTTCATTTCTACGCAACACAAACAGCACCCACATCCAGTCACTGACTTGCAATTTTTGTTTGTTGCAACAGATTTTCTCGAAGGTGCTTATTTTGATGAATGTAGCTGCCCCGTCGCCTGTTGTGTTGTCAACTACGAACCTACGGTTTCAACAGCGTCTTTTCCCAACCCTTCAATGCTAAAAATCTTAAACCGTAGCTACAACCGAACAAAGGATTACTTTAGGTAAGTTGCCCTTGCAGTAGATTGCCAGCTGCAGTCTGACCTTTTCCTCTTGCCTTTAAAGTTTACGGAATGTCGCAACCAGTCCCCGAATGAACTGTTAATTGCAACATTTTTCCGAGTTTGAACGAGGAATTGCAGGAAGGAAAAATGGAGATCATATGGGGATAGACCTAATGGGCTGACGCAATGTTGTGCCCAATTCAGATCTCCCGGGGTTAAGATTCTTTGTTTCTTGTATTTGCATTATAATGTAGCATTCACATTTAAATGATATGGAAATACTTAGAACAAAACATTTTATGCCCAAAGGATTTGAATAGGGCTGATTGGGTACAACATTTCGTTAGCCGATTAGGACTATTGTCTGCCTTCTCCCTTCCTCTTGTTATTTTCACGGGCATTTCCATGCCTGGAAAATGGCTAAGCCCCCCACCCCTACCTTCATTTTTCTTCTCGCAACAACAGAGGCCTTAAAGAAAAAATAATCAGGAGGAGTATGGAGCTGGGAAACTTAGTCGCCAGGAATAATTGCCGTTGCCCCTAGAAAAATGATTGATAACGTTGAAACTGCAAT
>BLFK01001094.1:4184548-4249548 GCA_014634185.1 Astreopora myriophthalma
GCATAACTTCTTGAATTCTTCCAAACCCCCTCGTATTTAGATGTGGCTAAGTAAACATGGAAAGAGTCCTCTATTGCTTAAGTCTGAAGGGGTAAATTCAATTTTTTTTAAAATTGGTAAATACCGTACCTCTAAATAGTTCAGTGGTGGTAACTAATTAGTTGTTAGTTGTTCAACTAATTAGGGTATAAACCTGTCATATCTATGGAGTGGGAAAATGTAATAAATAATTGAAAAATTAAATTATGCAAGAACAAAAAAAAAAAAGACGGGGAACTTATTCTGATAATCTTCACAAGATAATAATGAAATGACAATAAAGGTAAAATTTAATGACTCTTATCAACAACTCGAAAATCAGTAGACTCAGTAATGGTAAACAGGTGGAATCAAGTTTTGATTGTGACTGAAAGGACTGTGTCTAGTGTGTGCGTGTTTACGCTGACAAATTTAAAGCCTAGGCCAAACAAGAGTAAGAGTCTATGAGAGTTCAAACTCCCCCTCTCGTTTTACTTGGAACTCTCCTGCACTCTCGGCTACTCTCATCAACTCTCAAGCGCTCTCGTCAAATTTGAAGCTGCTCAAATGGTGTGAATAAAGGGGCCTATAACACTTGCAAAGAAACTATAGGGCCTCAGCTTAACCTTGTACTTACGGTTGCTTTGCGGTAGCAATTCCAATATTCGTTTTGCTCTTTCAAGCACACAGGGTACCAACTTTGCTGAAAACACTTCTGAAGAGTGGCGTTCTCCTCGATGCAGGCTTCAAGAGCCCTACAACAAGAACATTTTCTTTTACCAGTTTACCACTTTTACCCTACTTCGACTTCTGTCGGTCATTATTCTTAACGCCACGCATATCGTCCTTATGCGAGAATAGAGAGTCTAACCATCTGAAGTCGACACTTTCTCCTCAGTAAAAGACCCTCAGTGAGCTAAGCCAAGCAATAAGACTTACATTGCTTTTACGACGTATCTAACAAGCTCCTTATCACTGTCCGGCTCTACATTAGGAGAAAGTTTCTTATTAAGCTTCGCGAGTGCTTCCTCCATTTTGAAGCCCGATCTTCAACTCGTTCCCAGAGTCTCTCTTCTTCCCGTCTTGTCGACTCACACCTTACTAGGGGTGGAGAAGGTAGCAGTCACAGTTCAAAATGGCGGCTGACATGACCGAAGTAGTGTCCCAGGCTTCTAATAACAAATTTTATCACTTGTGTCCGTGGTGAGGATCATGTCAAAGCAGAACGTCAGCGAGGGTTTCCGTCAGAAAGTGAAGCAGTTTTTTGGTGTGAAGAAAGGGAATGTTATCAGCAGCAGTGTTTACGAGGGTCCCAAACCCGACGAGTTTTACTTCCACCAAGAACTTCTCCAGGTACGTACGTGACGCTATGGTATTATGTTCTTTCCTACATTCTCGGTCAACCTGCAGATACATGCACAGACTGTGTAATACTTAGTCTTAATTATTTCTAGATAGTATTCGATTGAGTCAATGCAGTTGGCTACATGTACATGTAGCGTACATGTAGCTATGTAAAGTAACTTAAATAATTAGCATCTTAAGTCGTGCATGTCACAGGCCCGTAGGGAAAGGGGGTGCGACGGGTGCGCCCGCCCCCCGCCCCCCACAGGCTGCTTAGGTCCACTTTTTTGTTGACCAAGAATCTAAAAAAAGTAAAATGATAAAAGGTATATATTTAAGAAATAGAAAACATTTTCCGTGTTTCTATCGAGTTTTAGTATAAATCTACTAGCGTTCTATCACGAATGCTGTTCTCTGATTGGCTACGCTACTTGCTATCTATTCTGTGATAGATAGCGAGTAGCGGTTTTCAACAAAATGGCGGCCACTTCATCGCGTTTTCGAAGTGTTTGGAAGTGTCTGCGATGAGGATATAGATGATTTACTTGTTTAGTTTTGAACGACTAGTAGAATTATACTAAAACAATTAGATTATTTGCTCTCGATTTCTATGCGTGATAGTTGACTCGGGCTGTGCCCTCGTCAACTATCACGGGATAGAAATCTCGAGCTCATAATCTAATTGTTTAATAGAAACACGAGTTGAGATTTGGGAAAATGAGAAATGCTGTGGGAACACGAGCAGCAGGCGAGTGTTTCCACAGCTTTTTCGAGTTCTCCGAAACTTTCACGAGGGTTTCTATAACTCGATAGAAACACGAAGAAAATGTTCTGTATTTCTTTTAAGAAAATATGCCAAGGAAAATAACGAAAAACGAAGAAAACTTGATAGTTTTATTTATCATCAAAACGTAGATTCTCTACACCACGTAATTTTTGCAGTCTCGGACAACCTAATTTTCAGAATTTCTTAGGGGAGCTTGCCCCCTTGAGGTTTGCTTAACAAAAAGGCCAAATAGGCCAGGTGGTTTGCAACCAATTTCTAGAGAAAGGTAGCAATGGCTAAATGTACAAATATTGGTGGCTTAGCTAATGACAGATTCTTGTTTTCGTTTACCAACATGGCAGGGATCACGTGATGCACAAACCACCAATTTTAAGTTAGCTAATGTCTCAACTGTGAAAGCAATCTACGTTTACTTCACTGTTAGGAAATTGGCAAGGAAAGTCCTCTATCAAATAGGGTGAAGGTTTTAAAAGAACTTTGTGATTTCCTGGTCAGTCGCCGAGTGGAAGACGTAAGTATCCCTTCTTTGTTTCTCTTTGGCATAAATAAAAGTTGGCAAGCAGGGTTGGTGTAGTAGTAGTTGGTGTAGTGGTTAGAGTACTCACCTCCCATCAGTGTGTCCTGAATTTGACGCCCAGACTTGGTATTATATGTGGGCTGTTTTTTTTTTTGTTGGTTCTTGCCTTTGCTCCAAGAGGTTTTACTTTGGGTACATTGGTTTTCCTCTCTCCTCTTAAAAACCAACATTTCTTCAGTATAGTGTCCCCAATAAGTGTCCCTAATTAGTGTCCCTGTGCTAAATACATTTGACACTTAACTAAAGTTCATGAATGATGATGGTGATGATTATAGAATAATTATCAACTACCAGTACTTATTTCCTGGTTGCACATGGGCATTCCACTTAACTTACCGTAAAGTTCCGATAGTAACGACCCCCCCTAAAGTAGCAACCCCCTGAAATTAATGTCAATTTTTTGTGGCTGCTATTAAATCCCGAAAGTAGCGACCCCCCCGAAAGTAACGACCCCCCGAAAGTAGTGACCCCCCCTCAAAGTAGCGATCTCCCAAAAGTAGTGACCACACCCCCACTCCCAAAAGTAGCGAGACCAAGTTTTCTGCTCCACGAAAGTAACGAACCCCCTAAAGTTACGACCCCCAAAGGCTGCTAATTCCGAAAGTAACAAGGGTCGCTACTATCGGAACTCTACGGTATTTCCCAAATGCTTTCTTTTCTATTCCCTTTGTAGAATGAATGAAAGCTATAACTTGCAATGCAGTACAATTAGTAAATATATATATCCAGTAAATAGTAGCACTTAAGGCACTTTAAATAGGACTCATATGAAGCCCACAAAATGCAGCAATGGTCTGCCCATGATATATCACATGATGTGGGAGTTCTGCATTGTCATAAGTAATTATATTAGTGCTTTTGTCCCATTGGTGCTGTTTGGCGTATCCGTACCAGAATTTCAGGTGTGTTTGCACTTGTCACTTGATCAACCAGGTTTGGAACCTGGACCTGGCCATTTTTTATATTTCCCATATTCTATTGTTATTTTACTCATGATCAGTTATGTTTATGGTAGCCTTAAAACATATTTTGTACACCAATTCATTTAGTTTTAAGTTTTGGTGACTATCTTTGTCTGCATTTTGTTACTATAGGTACCTCACTCTCACTCTCTCACAGTATACACATGGTATACACACGGTATACCCACTCTCATCTCCACTAAACACAACTGATCATGTCCTTACTTTGCCTTGCTTTTGTGATGAATAGACAACACTAAACATTTTCTCTGTGGCAGAGTGTGATGACAGAGCACAGAAGTCATGATTTCTGAGCAGACATCACCACTTTTTTCTGCATTTTGCTTGTAGCATGCCATTGAAGCTGCATGGGCAGCAGTCAATGATCTCCTTGATCCTAGCAGCCCTTTGGAAGCACGGCATGTCACTCTCCAGTTCCTGACAGTCATGGTGTCTGCACAGGTTTGGTACTCATCTAATTGTTTTCTCCAGTGATGGTCTTTGTCGATATATTCTCGATGTGCAAATTGTTGTTGATCATTAAGAGCATAATCGGATTTGCCTTGGCTAAGATAGGGACCTGGCACTAGTCAAGCCCATGTTTGTTACGTTTCGTCTCATTTCGCTTTCATTCTATTGCATGTGACACGAGTTGATCTGAGTTAAGACCAATTAAAGCAATGTCCTTGTGAAATGGATGGTCTCCTATTTAATCATGAGTAATTTTCTTTATCTTCTTTTATAGTTGAACAGACTTGGCATATTAAGGGCCCATTTTTTCTCTGTTGTTGTTGGTCACAGGATTATGGAAGACATCATCCCCAGGTGAATTCATGTGAAGTATTTACAAAGTCTACCTCAAGACTAGTCTGTAGTAAGATTGGAATTACCTTGTTGCTTCTAAAGTTAAGCAATTTTTGTGGCGTTAGAGGGATCACTGCCTTTATATTACAGTCGTGTTGTCTTGCCTTTTAAGTTGTCAGTCATCCACTGTTTCATTATGTGTGAGACATGTCTTCTGCCTGTCTGATTGTTGACGTGTAGTTAAAGCATGGTATACAGAGATGCAGTGTTGGTTTATTTATTTATTAGCTTTGGCTCATCATTTCAAGAAGAAAATTTGCAAATGCAGGGTGACTACAACAACAGTGGCAATAACTGTGGGATCTTGCTTAAAAATATCTTAGAATATCTCACAAAACGTTGAATTAGACTAAGAAGCAATTAAGTATGACCTAAAGTGGAGGGAGATAGTAAAACAGAGTGCCTGTTTCATAACTATATCATATTTATTCATTTGTTAATGGTTGTTTGAAGAGTCTTTTTCAGTTTTGTTTACATGTGTGTTTAGATTCGAATTGTTGAAAGCTCTGAGTGATAATGGCAAAGACATTTCATACTTTGAAGAAGTGACAGGTAATGAACTGTTTGACAGTGACTGAAAGCTGGAATTAACAACTCTAATTCATATTGAATTGATGAATTAATCAGTGTTGATGCATGCATACTGGGAAAAAAAATCAGAGTATTCCTGGCAGGAGTCGAACTGAAGACCTTCCAATTACTATTTTTGGATGCTCTATCACTTAGCTACAGGAGACTTGAGGGAGCCGGGCCATAAAACTAGGTTCTAATTTATAATATGTTGCTACCGTTCTACCTGTCGTAAGCAAGCCACTACAGTCGGCTGCACTCCATGTATGCTCCTGGCATCGCTCAAAACATGTATCATATGATAATGGGGAGCCACGCAGTGAAGACATGATGGAAATATTATTATTCCCAGGAAGGTAATTGCAATTTTGAGCTGCTCCAGTTTACAAATGATGCGAATGCTTGGTGGAAATTTCATGAAGAAACATGGTTGTGTCTCGCAGTTATGAACGCAATTTTAGCAATGGCGTAGAGAAGCCTGAAAAAATCTGGATGTCAACGGGGTTTGAACCCATGACCTCATGATGCTTCTGCGATGCTCTAGCCAACTGAGCTATGACGGCACTGTTGTTGTGTCATCATTGCCATAATTGTGTTAGTGTATGGCGCTGTTCATTGATGATGCATTTCTTGATTGATTTATATCACCTTTTCTTTATTGACAGTCATTCCTTATCAATGTGTACACAGCCACACTACATGTTGCAAGACTTCATTGTGTATCTTTTCTACTTTTATATTTTCCTCACAAGGGCCTTTTCTGCTGTCATGGATGCCAGAGGTTATGGAAAAAGGAAGGTTTGTTATGAAAGTGTTCTATATTTGTTTGAATCATGATTGTCAGTGCTTTTGTTCTTAGCTTCTCCAAATATTTGTGACTGGTCAAAGCAAGCTGATTGTTGTTTCAGGTTTGATAACTGCTCTAGTAGCCAAACATGAAATGTATTAAGTTAACATGCTGTTCCAATTTTTTATTTTCACCATTTTTCAGAATGGGTATTTTTATGCCACTTGTGATAAATGTCATTCATTACAACTCCAGTTTTCTGGATGAAGATATCATATCGGGTATTGTAAGGTGAGCCTCCTACAGGATAGTCAAGAATGCAACGTCTTAAGCTGGTGAAACACGCTTCAACATTGTGCAACATTTGATGCTCAACAAATGTTGAACGATGTTGCAGCAACTTTTTGAATGGAAAAGAGCTTGTCTCTATTTTCGTTCAACTGTGTTCAACACTGTTCAGCGAGTTGAATGGCCTATTTCAACATTTAACATGGCATGACACACTGTTCAAGATTCGTTGTGCCAGACTCACAACATTTTGTTGATCAACAAATGTTGAACTGTGTGTCATTGGCTTTATTCAGCATGGTCCTTGTGATGTTAAGGTAGCACTTTTTCTATGCATATTCAGATTGTGCTAGGAACATGCCTAAAACTCTTCTGGAATAAAATAGTTGCTACCAAACTTTCTAAGCACAGACAATAATGATTATTACTGGATGGTTAGTACACCACACAGAACCTGCTGGCGAGCGTTGCCTTACGTTTTTGCCCAGAATACATAATTAATCCACATCTAATTTAATTACTAGGGAGACTTGCAGCTTATCAAGAACGACCAAAGAAGAAGAGGATGTGGAGGTACGCCTAACTTCGTTTAAGTTAAAACCTTTATATATAGAGGGGCTCCTTGATTCAGTGATGATGGTGCTTTGGATGTCAGTCCATTGGGTGATTGTTGGGATGTAGTTTAATGTGTCAATTTTTTTCCTTGTAGGCCTGCGACATATTGTGAATTAGTACACTTATCAACTTCAGCAAAAGCCTCACGGCGCTGGCTATTCAAAGTTCACCCCAGCATTTTTGTAAAACAAAACAAAACAAAACAAAAAAACAAAAACAAAAAGAAAAAACAAATGCTATATTTAATTCTGTCAATGTATGAAATCTGGCAGGGTGATCCAACGTAAACATCTTATGTGGTCTGGCCTCACTGTGCCGTACCTTTCATCTCAGATTGAGTACTGTATTTGCATTTTTTCAGCTCTGCTTGTGCCTGTTGGATGCTGTGGTTCGTTACAGCTGCCTTCCGTCCAACGCCTTGTTTGAGTTCATTGCCACTGCCTGTCGAGCTGTCAACATAGAAAAGTTTTGTCAACACAGCTGGAAGGTACGTATACAATAGGTCTAAACATTACCATCTCCTTTGCTCCCGTTGCTAATGTGCCACCATTTGACATCGCGCGCGTGCTTCCCTATCTAAACATACGCACGGCCGTGCGTCCATCTGATGACGTGTGCAACTTGTAATCAAATAGGCCCCGGGCCATTTCCGAATTCACGTCAGCCTCTTTTTGAAAGCGAGTCTAAGTGCGACGTCTCTCTTGTGAAAATGAGTTTTTATTCATAGAGTGATTTTCAATTGAGTGTCGTAAAACCAATACCAAAGTAATTTCTTCGACCAATCACAGCAAGTGCAAACAGCGCAATGAGCCAATCAAAATTCGTAGCAATTTCACGTAACTTGCTCAAAGCGCGGGAAATATCACGCGTGCATGTCACCATTGGTTTTGGTTTTCCTTCTCATTGGTTGATAAACTGGCGCGAGATTTTTTAGCTAATCACAAAGCGTAGCAATCGTAATCGCGTGATTACTTTCGACAGTCATTTGAAAACCACTCTATGCAAAGTAAAGCCAATTTACATCACAAAACTTTCGCACTTAGACTCGCTTTGAAAAAGAGGCTTACGTGAACTCGGTAATGGCCTATACAAAGTGGCGTGTTTGTAATCAGCCAATAAGGATCTTTGTTTTTCTCAGTACGCGCATTGAGAGAATTTTGTAATCAATCACAAATAAACCTGTTTTCCGCGCACTACTTTCTTGTCACTATGTTAGAATTCTTAATTTTCAGTCCTAGCAGTATGCAGGGCCTTTGTCTACAGAACGGTATCGTTGAATGGCCCAGCTCCTACGAGTCTCCTGTAGCTCACAGTGGTCGAGCATCCGAACTAGTAATCGCAAGCTCATTGGTTTGACACCTGTTAGAAGCACTCGGACTTTTTTCGTGTATGCTCGTGTCATATCAGATAAATTCGTCATTCCAATAAACATTACGTTTCATTCCTTTAGCCTGTTCACTAGATTTTAACAAACAAAATAAATTAGCAAACTTTAGGAGCCCTTTCCGCCCGGTGAAGCTGTTCACCTTGCACCGATGAATTCCTGCAATAGCATGAGGACTGCAAGTAACTGACTTTTAATCGCGGTAATTTCGGAATATTGGGAATAATTATCAAACGTGTGGCTTTTCTCTTTTGCTTTAGATCATGCGCAATTTACTTGGAACCCATCTTGGACACAGTGGCGTGTATACCATGTGTAATGTTATGGAAGACAGGTAAATTTTATTTGTGGGTGAACATTGATTTTGGAGGGCTGACAACTACTGGATTTATTCCCAGTGTATTGAGCAAGCCACATAAATCTTAGAATGCAGCTTGTCTCTTCGGGCTCATCCACATTGTAAGAACCTGTAAAACTCACGGGTGACGTAAAATTAATTGAAGAAAACAGAAGAGATGAAACAATAAACTGAAGAAAAAAATGGCGAAGAAAACATACAAAAACTTGTCAGTTTTTAACATCGAGAGAAACTCTCTCTCCGAGTTTGCCTTGTTGTCACAGTGAAATGGTGTTTTGGACGACAAAGAGAAAGACCGTTAAATTGAATCAATGACGTCACAGGATGCTGGTTTGGTCGGCGAAAACAGCCCTTTTTTGAAAAACTCGTATGAGTATTTTTTTTGTTTCTAACGTTAGAATGCTCATCGGTCCGTGAAATAAACAACTTAATTTAAAACTCCCTGGAAAGCACCCAGGCTTGAACGGGACTCAAACCGATGACTTTGCGGTTACGCTTCAGTCTGCTCTATCAACTCAGCTATCAAGCCACCTGAGAGCTGGTCAATTGCGAGTTCAGTCGTCTGATATCCTGTTAGATAAGGAAATCTCCCTGTCACTGTATCAGACGAGTTGATAAGAGTGAATTGACGTTTCGAGCGTTAGCCCTTCCCCAAAACAAACCGGCTCTGATGAACGAAGCGAGTCCGCTCTGACGAAGGGCTAACGCTCGAAACGTCGGCTTTCAAGACTCCTTGCGGTGGTCAATTCACTTTTATGAACTCATTCAGTCGTTTGATACCACCAAATTTCCGTGCTCCACTCACACACCGACGCAGCACCACGGTTTCTTTAGAACTGAGCTAACTTCGTTAGTTTCCCGTGAGTTATACGTTCATGTATATATCTCCTTTTTATGTTAAAACACAGCGATAATCGCTCAGACGTAATGCTGCTGCGGGGATCGGTGTTTTTCATTGGAATGTGCCTCTGGGGTTCACAGAGGGTGCCTAACTTGAAGTATTCGAACTCAACAGTATTGCCTTCCATGCTACAGGTAAGGCACTTAAATTCCTTTTTTGGGGGAAGGGTGGGGGTGAGGTAACCGAGGTGTTGCGCATGACTATGATTCGCCAGCTGAAAATACACAGTACACTAACGGAAATCAAAGTTAGAACCTTCATAAAGAGTAAAAACAGGATGGGTTTAGTCGACAAGCTGCACGATGTCAGCTCTTTCATAGAGTGCTTACTGGACCAATTCAGTTGTTTCGCTCAGAAAACCGGCGATAAATCAGAAAACAAGAAACCATGTCCCAGAGACAATCAGAGCTTGACTAGAGCTTTTATGTAGGCTCGTGCTAACTGCCGATCTCGTTCCCAGAGCTCGCTTTTCCTTTGGTCAGCACCAAGAACACGTTCTTTGGCCACAGCCAATTGATGCGCAGTCGCAGCGAAGGTCCATTTTCGTAACCGTCTATTGCTTCAAAGTTTTGAGTCTGCATAGATGAGCCGAAAGTCCGTGATTTGCGGACTTCCTGCTTTGGAACTGGCCAGAGTCCGTGTTCTTGGTGCTGACGAAAAAAACAAAAGAAAAAAAAGCGGGCTCTGGGATCGAGACCGAGATTGGCTAACTGCCAAACTCGTGTAAGGTTGCGTTACGGCTGATCCAAGGACAATAAAGATTTGTAGAACTATTTCTGTTCCCAGGCACTTTCCTGTCACCACAGTCTAGTAGCCTTGGAAGTGGCACTCTCTGTTCAGAGACTCGTGAAGAAGTATGGCCATGAGCTTCATGTGGTGGCCTGGGACGCAGTGTTGGACATAACCGAGGCTCTGCAGAATCAAATCGAGGTGGATAAGTCACGTTGTTTTGATTTTGTTTATGATTGGCTGATAACGAGGCACCTGATTGTTTGGGTCAGTGCGCATGGTATCTGGGTTTTTGGCCGCCAATCACAAAGCGAATTGAGGCAAAACCAGAGTGATTTTGACACTCAGCATATGAGCGCTTTCTATCGATGGCCTTAATTTTGTTCCCTGTCGTTCCTCCTCAGCTTTATTCACCAGGCGATAACTCCTTGATAGAAAATCTTCACATTCTGTTGACAAGCATAGAGGAACTTTACGAGGCTGGCAAGTTTAACGGACCAGAAGAAAGGTTCTTTGCCTTGGTGGAGAAAAGCGCAAGTATGAGGCCAGTAAGTGCATTCAGCCCGTCTCTCCAGAGATAGCTGATGTAACAAAAATGATGCTTGTAAATACAGACACGTATTAACTCTATTTTGTCTTACTCCAGCCGCGGTCGTTTTACACCAATGACAAAGCTTCACATTGTTAGCTGATGTAACAAAATGATGCTTGTAAATACAGACACGTATTAACTCCATTTTGTCTTACTCCAGCCGCGGTCGTTTTACGCCAATGACAAAGCTTCCCATTGTTAACTTCACAAGTCATTACTGAAACAGATTAAGGCTGTTTGACGTAAAAGTTCGCTCTCTTCTGGAAGAGAGCGCATTCCCTTCTTGCACCAGTTTGGGTCTCTGAACTTATTAAAAATGGGCTGCTTTCTCGTAGTACATATATCTTTTTTTATTCACAGGAACATTCTCTTCATATCCTGGTGTCATTCAAAGCTCAGACGGTACATCCGGCTCAAGTAGGATGGCTTACGAATCTTCACAACCTCATGGAGAAATATTTCAGGTGCCAATCACTTATCACTGTCATTCTCATCGGTCATGTTGATGTATTTAACAAGTCCTACGGCAATTGAACTGTATTTTACACAGAAGACTTTCGTTTGTTTTGGTGTAGCCTGCACAGCAAGCGTTCCCACGAGAACGAAGATTTTTTTCTGCATTCTAGCCGCGCAAAAGTTGGGGCGAGAGGACAGGACTCCCATCCCTCCCTCGATTTTTGCGATTGCCTCAACTTTCGCGCGGGGGGAATACAGAAAGTCTCATCGGACCTTGTCGTTTCTTCGGGAACACTTGCTGTGCAGGCTGGTTTCAGTAAAGCAGTAAGCCTACTGGTGACGTGAGCTAATACGCCTTCTTATGCAGGAAAGGTTCACGCATGTTGTTATTATTTCAGATATGAAATCCGTACCAGTGTTAGAGTCAAAGTTCTGACTGTTCTGTCGTCCTTGCTTACTTCATACGGACACTGGTATGAGGTAAGATTCTCGAGTCTAAAGCCCTAGCCAAACGGACTCGCAAGTACCCCGCAAGTTACACCGTGCGGTCAATCAATCGATTTTTTTTGACCGTATTTATCTCATATTTTTAGGAAGAGCTTTTGGAGTCAGCCGTGCTGCCTTACCTGAACCATATATCTGAAGACCAAGATGTAACCGTTCGAAATGAAGCTGTGCAAATACTTATCGACTTATGTCAGATGTGTGACTCTCAGAAGTGTCAAGATTTTCTCTACATTATCGAAAAGGTACGTTCTGTTTTGTCCCTCGTGTGTGATTTAGTTTACTATCTTTGAAATTGTAGAAAATCGATTACTTCATCAGAAATCGTTAGCTCTTGGATCCAGCAAAGAAATGCCCCTATTGAACAAGGGCTTAAGATCCCCAAAGACACTGAAACAGGAACCGTTCTGGCAATAGAAATTCAGCTCTCAAGCTTGTAATTGTACTGGCCCAGTGTAGCAGGTGCCAGGGCTCGATTCATTGTTCTCGTTTTTTTTTTTGTTTTTGTTCTGTGAGAGCTATATGGTTGCTGACCAAGCGTTCTTGCAAAACGCATTTGATCATATTGACTTAAAAATTAGCCCTCTTGAAATATTAAATGGTATTGTCTACAAACCAGTTACCCAAGTCATTTCCTCTACGTTAAGAGTCCCAAAGCAACTTCTTGTCAACGACTGATTCGTCGTTTTATTTCAGGTGATTAGTAGACATGTTGAACTTCAAGGGAAAAACCCACCACTCGAACAACAGCAGCAGGTGATTGAATTTATATCAACGAAACTAATTTTAAAGGTGTTGTTTGTTCCTTTCAGCGCGCGAGCGGTTGAAATCTCAGGAATCTGATTGGTTCGAGGAGAGAGGGAAGGGGGCATGTTTATCTTACCCGCCAACCCAAGGGGAATCGATGCGTAAAGCTTAGTTCGCACTTGTGCGATAAGCATAAGCGCATGCAACATACGCAAGCGCAGTAGCGTTGTGCTCATTAGCACCTTTTGTTAGGACAAAAGACACTAATCAACAACAAGTCAATGCATCTGCATATGTTTCTTGTGCTTATACGACTTATTCCAAAAATGGCCGCCATTTTAATACTCTTTTGTTCTTATTCAAATTAGCCCTTGTTGCCTCGTCTTTAAGCCCAAAATTCAAAAGAATATTTTACCTTAAACGAGGCAAAAAGGGCTAATTTGAATAAAAACAAAAGAATATTAAAATGGCGGCCATTTTGGAATAAGGCGTATGCTTATCGCACAAGTGGGAACTGGGCTTAACAGGCACCCCGTTACATGATCATGAGATTTAAATACATTGAAAAGAGTTTTCACTCCCCACGTAGTTTTTCTCGCTTTTTGTTTGGGTCGAAATTTTTGGAGTTAGTTACGTTGTATTTTGTTTGGTCCCCAAATTCAATTGGAAGAAGTGAAGTTCCGCTGTCGCACATGCGTTCTTGTAAATCCGTTTGACCGTCATCTGTGACGAGTAAAGCCACGCCTAGTGCTTCCGCTGTCACCGCCTTGGCACCTTTCTGTGCATTTTGCATCTCAATTGCGTCCACTTGTGAGTCCATTGGACATCTTAGGGAAGTGCATGTACACAGGACGTGGGTCCATGGGGGACACTTATATGCTAAGGCGTTAGCACGTTCTTCTCTTTCTACAAACAGTTAGTGCAGGAGGAAAAAGAGTTAAAAGATGTCAAGACTGCGGTCAATGGATTGGTGGAAGTTTTTAAGGTGGGAACAAGTGCGATTCACGCTTAACCGTTGAATACCAAGACTGCTTTATAATGAGTATGAATGTCTTTGTCAACAGGCCAAGTTATTTCGTTTGCCTCACAGTCATGCTGTCAGAGCATTTGAACTGTTGGTTTCTCACATGAAAGCGCATTATTACCATGGCTACAGCACCTATATTGCCAGTATCATCAGAGTTTTGGTAAGATTTTCTCATCTAAAAGTAATGATCTGCAAATGGATCGATTTCCAATTGAATTTGTTAAAAAAAAGACAAACTAATTCCTCTAGCTAATCGCTAGACACAAAAATTCAAATGAACCAGTCAGTGCTCGAAGCAAGTATGTGTTGCTGGCGCCAAGCGCGGGAAAGCGCATGCGCAGTCAGTTAAGTCTAATTAATGCGGAGTCAGTTAGGTCTAATTGCTTGTCCAATTGCAGTCAGTTAGATCTAATTGCTTGAGAAAGTGGCGATAGGTTTTTCGGCCGATCAGAAAGCGCGGTAATCCAAAACTAAGCAATAAAGAATTAACTTTCAACACTCGGTTGACGAGTAAAATAAAGAACTGTTTATTTCGCAGACGTTCCAGTGTTTTCTTAGTCTTCGATGCGACTCCAGTTTACGACTCGGTTTATGCGACTCTGGTCAAGACGAAAACAGTACCAAGTTTAGCCGATACTTTACTTGCTGGCACAGGTGATCTTTTTTTTTTTTTTTCTTTTAAAATGCAACTTCGTGTGCTTGAGTTAGAAGCAGTGGTGGTGCATCGATAAGAGGTAAAAACGCAAATTTGACATTGACTTTAATGGTCGACTGGTAGAGCGAGATTGAGAGGTTTACCATCGTGTTAGAGAGAAGGATCAACGTCAACTTGTGAATCTCTTTACAGTGGCCAATTTGCCTTATCATCTCATTTCTGCCTCATGAAGTTGTCACTCCTGGGTTCAAACCATTTACATTTTTACCTTATCACCTATTCAGCTGATCCCAAATTTACTGCTTTACTGAACTCTCACAGGCCAAGCACTACATTTTTTTGAGAGACTGTCCCTTTTGTTTCACTTCTTCCTGCATTCACATATCCCGGGCCACATATGAGTTGAATAGGAATATTTGATTTAGATTTAGATGCAGTAGATTATTCGTGACATCTTTTTAATCCTTCTCCTAGAATTTTAACTAAGTTTCTATTCTGATTTTGGTTTCTCCTTGTTTTAGTGATTTTGATACGAAGTCTTGCTCATTTCTTGGCGTTATACACTACTCGGAAGTGTTTGAAGTGATTTTGAACTGTCTGCAATATGTGAGTTGTTGATTTTTTTGGTCTCTGTAAGTACGGAAACTTAACACTTTTTGTCACAGACTTTGACGCAACATAGGAACTAAAACCATTGATGCGAAACGCCGTTTAACTGTGTTCTTGTTCTCCGTGGTTGTAGGAGTGGGACTGGACTGTACTGGAACACGTTTTAAGAGCGCTACCCGAGGTCCTGCAAAATAAGAGCCTAATACTGTCAGCCAATCCGACATTGAACACGATGACATCAGTCCTTTGTCACATGGTAATCTTTAGTTACCAATCCGCTAGGTGTACCGTACACGCCTACCTGTAGTGTCCACTTGGTGCCATGTAATGTACTTTATTTAAGTGTCAATGGATTTAGCTCTGGAGCACTCATTGCGTACGCTGCAAATTAAATCAATCGATCAACTCAAATTCAATGAAATGTTGGAGAAAAACGGATTACCCGGAGAGAAATCTCTCGGAGTAGAGTAGAGAAACAGCAAACTCAGGTCACATATGATGCAGAGTCAAGTTGACTCGAACTCGAACTTGAGGAATTGGACCCGGGCCACACTGGTGGAAGCCGAATGCTCTCACCATTGCGCCAACCCTGGTTTTCACCATTGGGCCAACCCTGTGGTTCTCACCATTGCGCTAACCCCGGTTCTCACCATTACGCCAACGTTGGTCCTCTTTATTTTTGGATTTCGTGATTTGTTTCAGATTGTTTGTGTGGGTTACCTGTGAACTAGCCAAAAAATATAGCATTACTTTTACATTTTACGGTTCTCTAACGAATAGAATAGACAAAAAAAGACAAGTTGTTATACCACCCTACAACGGTATTTTGTGGTTTTGTTTTTGTTTAGGTTTCAGAGCCATCTTGTATTATTGATCTCCGTCGTGTTCCTCCCGGTGTTGGTAGAACAGGATTACAAGCTCTCATATTCCCAGTAAGTATCCACCAACAACTGTGACTGTTATTTCTCCTGTTTGGGAAGTTAGTTCCTCGTAGTTCCTCTGTCGCCACTACACCTTTATACACCAGGGCCCAATTGTTCAAAGCCTGTTCTTTATTTATTTGTTTAAAGATTTGCAAAGTAGGTGCTAGTGTAGTAGGACTGTAGGACCTTAAGTCGCCTACAAAGTTCACGCACCACACCCAACCCCATAAAATAAGAATCCAGCCCATCCCTGCCCATCCCTAACCATCTCCAAACTACGGTAAAAATTATACTATACCACTACGATTAAATTAAACAAGGTTTGAAACATTTGGGCCCATGCAGGACAATAGACTAGCTTCGGTTACATTACACATCTCCCTGTGGAGAAGTAAACACTTAAATGTAACAAATGAGCGACCAAATTAAATTCCAAGCTGAACATAGTCCTTGTTCTTCAGGTTTTGACAGTTCTTGCTACTTATCACTCTAATTTAGACAGAGGAAGACAGGTGGGATTTTTTAAATGCAAGTTTAAATCTGTTCAGACTTGTTCTCACTTTTCCTTAGTTGCCAGAGTATATTTGTTTCTTGTGAATGAAAACCGATACAATCTATTTAGTTTTCTTCTGATGTCAGTATGTTTTTCAACTTTTAAAACGGGTATCAAACGGGTTTCCACCTTTCGTTAAAACACTGGTTTATTGTACTATTTTTGCTTGGCATTGTTTTTCACAGTTCGAGTTGGTAAGGACTTTGGAGCTCGGTTTAGTCACCAAATGTGCTGTCCGATGTGTTTCCTCTTTGACCTTGTGCACCTTGGAAATGCAGGCCGTCATGAAGAGGTGAGGGCTCAGTTCTTTTTGTAATGTAATCCTATCCGTACAGTTATATTCTGTCTTTTCGTTGAAGTATTTCTCTCAGCAGACCCATGCAACCCGGCTTTCTCATATTTTTTCCAGTCTTCTTCCAGCTCTTCTTGTCCGCTTGACCCAGATCTCCGCCACCGTTTCCATGGCAGCCCCAATGCTGGAGTTCCTCTCAGGTGACACTCTTTTTTTCGTCCTGTTAGACAGTTGTCTGAGAGCGGCTCTTTAGAGTTGGACATGTAACTCAGCCTTTTCTTTTTCACAGGCGCGGGAGGGCGAACGCCGAAATCCCTGCAATTTGATTGGTTCCCGGAGCAGGCTAATAGCCAATTTTTCCAAGTTGCTGTTTGACTCGGCTTCAAAGCGAGTCCTGGTGCCCAACCATTTAAAGCCCAATCATTTAAAGTAATGAGTTGTGTCTTTTCATGCAAATCAAACTCATTATCATTTCAATGGTTTGGTACCAAGACTCGCTTTAAAGACCCAGTATTTCCCATTGTTTTGGTTTCCACGGCAGCGAGACGTCTATTGTTTTCCGAGTTATCGCAGCGCGCAGTACATAATGGGCAATACTGGGCCTTTAAAGCAGAGGCTAAGAGCAACTCGCCTTCTGTCTCGAATGCAGCCCCCCCGCCTGCGGCCTCGGGCCGTAATCGAAAACTCGAGCCTAGTTTTACCCAATACGTACCGACAAATGCTGGTTAATAACTTACAATAATCATTATTCTTGACAGGATTGGTTCATCTGCCTCATTTGTACGCCAGTTTCCAGGACAGTCAATACAAAAGCGTATTTGCTATTTGCCTCCCCTACACCGATCCTTTCAGGTCATTACATCTTACTGTAGAGTTTCTTGGCCCAGGGACGTTAACCGATTCGGTACCATCTTTCTTTCTTTCTTTTCCTGCTGTGAGATCTATGTGACTCATCCGTATTTGTGTTTCAAGATTTCGTGCAACATTGCCACACAATTGGTGTTTACATTACTGCAACTGGGAAGTCTGGTAGTATACAAAGAGGTGGTTTTACTTGTCCCAAAGCTTTCTAGATGGTAATAATAATAACTTTATTTAACGTCGAAAGCGTAGGGAGTGGTTGCCCAGTCTCCCCAGCCAGGGGCTCATGTATGAAACGCTCGACAAATAACAAATCAAAGAAGAAAATCAAATCTCAAAATATTGGTTTTTGAGGAGAGGAGAAAACCGGAGTACTCGGGGGAAAACCTCTCGGAGCAGAGAAGAGAATCAACAAACTCAGCCTACATATGGCATCTAGTCCGTGAATCGAACCCGGGGCACATTGGTGGGAGGCGAGTGCTCTCACCACTACGCCGACTCTGCTCCCTACTGCTCTTTAATAGTGTCGTCAAACCAAAAGCAAAGGAAGTATACAGCCAATCACGCCACGCCCTGACGGAAAAACACCCTTCAGCCAATCACAGATCCGAGTATCTCACGACTTGGTTTTACTGGCCAATCAAACCTCGTAGCAAGAAAACGCATGCGGCGCCAAGCGCGGGAAAAGAAAAGCAACGAAGTCGCGATTGGTTTTAGTTTTGTATCTGATTGGTTTAAAATTTCGCGCAAGTTTTTTTTAAATCCGATTATACAGCAAACTAAAACGAAAGCAATTTCGTACTTTCTTTCCACACTCAATTTAAAACCGATCTCACTTACTCCCCATCACTTTTACCAAATGACAAACGTTTGGCAGCAAAGCTAAATCTTGTTTATAATTTCAACAAGATTCAGTCTAAACATCAATAGAGTTCATTCTTTTTTTTTTCAGTTTAATGTAATGTTTTTTTAGTGGATAAACTTTGAGTACGTCAGCAACATTTGCGTAAGGCCCTCCGTCATTGGTTCATCTTCTTATTCCCACAGGTATTCTCAGTACACGGTGACCCTTGCCTACCACGTGATCGCTGCATGGTTTGTCCGATCACGTCTTGCTTACCGCAAAGCATTTGTAGCATTTGTGAGCAAGGTGAGAGACAGGACTGTTAAGTCATCGGTCATTACTTTTCGCATGCATACATATAAGTTTCGCTCGACGCTATGGATTTTAAGCCTTGGCCAAATGGAGTCGCAAGTTACCGCAAGTTTTAAAATGTAAACTCTCAGAAGAGGAGGCACTGACAACTATTATTGTACAGAGGCCATCTTGAAAAGCCGTGTGGATATGGCAAATTCCATCAGATAATACTTTTCTGTGACTATGAATGACTTGGGATTAACTTGCGTCGACTTGCTTTTGGTGGGTAAACGATGGAAAACTTGCGCCAACTTGCTTGCAAAGCAAATTTGAGCTTGCTAAAAGTGAACGCAAGCCATCGCATGTGCACGCAAGTCGTGGCCAAACGGCACCGCCAGTTATCGCAAGTTCGAAACTTGTGATTACTTACGACTCCGTTTGGGCAGAGCTTTAGGCCACAACTGAAATCGGAGAGTCGTGCTCAAATGGCTTACATTCTTGCAGGGTTTGAAATCAAGTGCTGTGATCCCTGACCGTTATGAGCCCAGACCCGACAGCCCCGCCTTAGCAACAGCAAAATCCCATGCTAGCAGTGTCAGTAGCCAGCCCTCGCCCCAGGCTGCCCATCGGTCGATTTCACCCGTGACCAACAAGGAGACTGAGGCATCGTGTGAACTGCATTCTGAGATGAGCGAAGTGTGCGTGGACATGATGGCGAGATATACGTTTGCTCCATGCATGTCGCAGCCAAGCAGGTTAGCATTGTGAAGCTTGTGTCAGTTACCGGTGTTTATTATGAAAGAGCTTACGTCCGTTTCCCGTAACTTCGTCAAGGATTTGTTTCCATATATGTGTTTTCCAAATATGCTTTCCATCAGCTGGACTCAGTTTTTCGTCCAAACTGATAAGATACATTTGATGGTTAAATCTTTATAGGTGCAATATCAATGAACTGAAATGTTCTCTTCCTCTAGTATTCTTTATTCGTGAACTCATACAGGTAAAACGAATCGTGGCAACAGCCAACATAGGCATGCAGTCAAGGACAATTACCATAGCAACCGATCTAAGCGGTTATTTTTTTGTCTTCTCCAGGACTAAAGCTGTGGAGTTTATGCTTGCCAACGGTCACTCGCGCACCTGGATGATCAGTAACACTATTGTAACAATAACCACATCCGGGACATACATCAGCTTGGACGGAGTGTGCGATAACTGCCTTTCGCTGCGAGACCGAAAACTGAACATTTCACACAAGGAAAAAAGAGTGGAGAAAATCCTGAAGCAGAGAACCACCGTAGCGACTGACACGACAGATACACTACTCGCCCAGGCTTCCAACGACCACACACACGGCGCGGTTACTAGTCATGTGACTGGGTATCGGGCCTCTTCAAGTTCGCAGGCAAACGTTGAGGTGTCAATGGATAAAACAGCCCTTCATAAGTCTCACTCAGTTGATACAGCAAAGCTTAAATCGATGTCAGAAGCTCGAAGTGTCATCGCGTCTGAGCGGAGAAACAGCGAGCCTGTAGCGACGACGGCGTTTAATCCTCAGAAATGCCAATGTGTTTGCCAAGGCTGGGCTGAAATTTTCATACGACGTCCTAGCGGTAATCTTTCGTGGATCATGCGCATTCAAAACCGAGAAACGTCAGCGTGTTTGGATAGTGACGTCAGCATGGCTGTTGTGGATGATCAACAGATCGGGGAGTGTGAGTTGGTTTCAGTTGTACGTCATCATACTTGCTAACTTTTTTTAAAAAGGATTTCGACAAAGAGGGAAGTCTTATTTTGCTTGTGCGTACCATAAAATCCCGGACATAAGAACCCCCGGTTATCTAACCGGTAAATAATAATATTCCGGTTATATGAGCATGAGGATTCAATGAGGATTCAATTCGCCGGTGACAAAACGAGTAGAGGCCTCTGTCCGAAATGCGCCCGCAAAGCATGCATGGATTGTTTGGCTGGACAGAAAGGCCATATTTGGTTGTTACATGGCCGTTATTCGGCCATTTTCTCGCCGTTCTGTCCAGCCAAACAATCCATGCATGCTTTGCGGTCGCATTTCGGACACAGGCCTCTACTCGTTTTGGTACCAGCGAATTCTTATAAGTTACATTCATTGTGGCCTCATCTTGACTTGATCTTCCCTTGGTGGGAAACTATGAGTGAGAGACCTTCAGTGAAAATGAATGAGGAGTCACGCTGAAAAGTCTTTCTCTTTCAGTTTTATCTTCGCACAGTGAAAAACATGCCGAGATCCTAAGCACAAGCACGGAGAGTGGATCGGTGATCGTGGATGTGGTCAGGCAAGCAATAGCCACAGATGGTAGGTTGGTTCCTTGGTACCTTTCTTACCCACCCCTCCACTTATGTCCAGAAATGCACGTAATTAGATGCGCGCTCAAATTCGATATCCATCACGAAGTGTCCCCTTAGGTCTAAAAGTCTAGTGCCTATTTCTAACAATAAGGTTAGCGTTAGAGTTATTTTTCGGTGAGGGTAAATGCAACTGTTTATATTTTCTTGAAAAGCGCAGTTTGGGGGACATTTGTAACGTTTATTGCGTTTACTTCTGGAAACGAGTGATGTTGAAGTCGAATTACGTGTATTTCAGGACATGCGTTTGTCCATTTGTTCCAAGAGGCGAGGTTTCTTAAGCGTGAAGGAGCTTAACAATAATATATGGTATCCATTCCCTCACTCATAGTACCAGACTCCTCCGGTTCTGACTGGCAGCTCAATGGTAATAAGCAGGACAGAAGTCTGGAATCTCCTCAGGTCGACCCAGGCCTCATCTACACACCCGCTGGTAGCATGACCTCGCCTCCTAGCACTCCGGCAGAATCCCTAGATTCTGAGTCCTATGAGGGACGCGACAGGCTCCTTAGTCGGAGCCCTAGAAAAAAACCAAATGTGTTCACGGTGAGTTTGGGATGTTCTTAGTCACAGCCAAATCAAGCTATTGCCTTCAGCGTTTTTCAGAGTTAGGGGATGTAATAAACAGAGAACTTATCCGAGTTTACAGGAAAAAAAATGTTCTTTGAAGGTCATCTTGAGCGTCCAAAAGTGGCTGTATGCTCGGGCTCTCATATTGAGTCGATAAGCAAATGGTGGATCACTCTCCTCGAGGGCGCTTTTCAGTGCCAGTGGAACAAATAATACAAATGAACATGGCAGGGTTACAATAGTCCCACTGGCGGGAGGAAGACCAGTTGGCTGTTTATAAGCGCGGCCGAGGATCAAGTCTGAGGGCGCTTTCCTTTTGTCAGAACTTGCCTGCCAGACCGGTTAGTTTGCAAAGAAAATGCAACAATTTTAAGGACCAGTTGCATAATATTCCCTCACATTCTTTTGGAGGAGTGTATGTCTTCCTCGAAGTGTGCTTTTTTCAAGGAGTTGAGTTAGAGTTAGCCTTTCCAAATGCCCGGTCTGGGCGGTCAGTTCAGTCAAATGGAAAGCGTCCTGAGACTCCACTCATTAGTGGTCATAGCTTACCTGCGGGTGGCCCCGGTTTTCGAATCCGGCGCTCTAACTACCTAGCCATGCTTGACTGTACTTCTTAGTTATTAGTTTGTCACGCTCCAAATTCCACATTCCGATCCACATTCAGCTAATACTGGTAGGAAATAAAAGCTACAATAACTACTACAAATTAACAACTAACAAATAAAATTAAACTAAAATCTGCAGTCTCAAAGGTTGTAATGTGACCAGTATAGCCACTATGGCTATTTAGCGGAAGTAGCTTTAAAAGTCAGCCTCAGCTGGCACCAAATTCCAAAATTCATGCTGCCACGAAAAGGTTTGTTGGACTGCTGTCGATTCATGTGGTATCCATGGCATCTGAAAAGTGTCTTGTGTATTAGCAAAACAAGGTTTAGAGCATTGTTAGGCACGTTTAGCAACTGAAGAGCTCTTGTGCTCTCCTTGTGGTGGTTTGGAATGACTTCATTTCTCTACATCACTTGTGCAGCTCTTAATTTACGGTAGCTGTGAGGATTAGTAATTCGTTTCTTTTATTTGCATCTGTTTGTCTTTCAGATGAGAGAGTCCGAGTCCTCTGACACAATAGGTAGCCCAGAGACCACTCCCACGGAAGGTGAGAGTATCCGAAAAGAGGGAGGCGAGCGTGGCCTAGTGGCGCTGGAATTGTAATCCAGAGGTCCCGGGTTCAAATCCTCCTCCCTGCCACTAGATGGATTTGTCTTCAGTGGCCGCGAATTCAACTCCTCCACACCTTGTAAATAGCCAACTGGTCAGCCTCCCACCAGTTGGGATTCTTAACTTGTTACGTTTAATTTGTATCACATTTGTTTGTTACGCGCATTTGATCATATTCACATGGAATTTGCGCGATATAAATGTTAATTCGGTTATTATGATTAAAATATTGTATGTTAACACCGATCGAATATAGGGTCTTATGTACCGAGCTCAGTTTTGCACACGTTTACGTAAGTTTGCAGTACATTTAAGATTGCCTATCACTATCACGACCTGCTCTAGGGCATTTTTCCAACATTTCGTTATTTGATTTGATGAGGTAACGTGGCCACTGTCAAGACATTTTTGCTGTGGCCATTTTTTTTTGGGGGGGGGGGAATAATTGTTTTGAATTGTGTACAAATTAGTGTTTTAAATTTAATTTCTTAGATGTTGCACAAAATCAAGAGAGGCATAGACGGCACTTTGAGAAGGTGAAAGCAATGATTTCGTTTATCACGCAGATCTTTGCAACCTTTAATTTCGCTGGACTTGGTGAGACGCAGATCTCGAAAGCTGTTGTAGTACCTGCATAATTGCCAAGTTATGCGCGACGCGACTCAAGCTCTGACGCTATTAATTTTTGTTGTTTGCATCATCTTAGCCTGAACTCGGAGTCTCCCCTGCCGAACATTTACCAATCTCCCCTCTGTCGGAACAAAGCCAACAGGAGCAGAAGGGAAGATACTTGTCATCATCGGAGATGTATCGGGTAAGACTGCGTGGCGTGAGATTTGCTTGAATTAGGTTCGATTAAGTTGGACTGAGCAGACCAGGCTCGTCTACTCTCTTATTTTGCGCGACTAATCCAGTTGGATGTGTATTTCGCTTAGGTTGCGAAGTAATATATCAAACACGAAGGAGTGCGTTTCATCAGATATCCAAACACCGAAAAGCGAGTTGAAAAAGCGAGTTTTTTTAACCGAATTCCAGGTGTTTGGATAGAGGATGAAACACTCTTTTGAGTGTTTGATATTGCTTCGCAAAGGAATCAGTATTTTAAGAGAAATTTGAGTTAAAAATTAATTAATGAAAGATCATATATCCAAACTTCCTTCACGGTAGTGATTTCTTTTGTTTTGGGCTCATGAATTATTAATGAGTTTGAGAAGCGTGGATGCAACATTTCGCACCTAAATATCTTATACCTGGTCGCTTTGCAGATTATGAGTAGACTCAATTTTGCCAAGATTATTAAGGTGACGGAATCACGCTAACGCACGCAAAAGCTGCTTCCCCCGAGAGGACGCAACGTTCCCATCCGTAGAGAACATAAGGGATTGCCCGTAGTCTGCTGCTTTTGATCTTGCAAGACTCATCGTGTTTTCGTTTTCTTGTAGCTCGCAAGTGACGAAGAGAGTGTTCATTCACTGAATGTTGAAGATCACGAGGACCATACTGGTATGAATAAAGGCTCTATTAAAGGAAATGTAATGGATGTTCAAACAGCATAAGCGGAGGTCATCATTAGTAAACTGAGCCGTGCGTTGATTCGTGAGTACATAAGGACCTTAAGATCTAGGACGGCGACGCCAAGAAAAACGTCACCTCAAAATATAGCTTTGCACAATTTAAGTCTTTCGCGATTTTCCCACCTCGTTTAATTCTTACAATAGTAGCGAAGTATCCGAAAAATAAATTGGTATCAGCGGTCTTTGCGTGAAAACAGAGGATAAAAGATTCTCTGATGCATGCACACATTATCGTCACAACCACAAATTTGGCGAATAAAAAGGATGAATGAAAGGAGGAATGAGTTTGCGGAATGGCATGTGGCATGACCTGCGGAATGGCATAATTATGCAGAATAATATATGCAGAATGGCTCAAGGAAATAAATTAAATCTAACCCTAACCCTAAAAACCTTGAATGAAATAAATTAAGTCTAACCCTAACCTAACCCTAACCCTAAAAACTTTTTTTTGGGGGTTAGGGTTAGGGTTCATTTATTTCTTTGAGTCATTTTGCATATATTACATTCCGCACAATTATGCCATTCCGCAGACTCATTCCTCCTTTTACCCTCACCGCAAATTTGGTGATTTCACGTTGTCGCTATGCAGAGTACCGCAGAAATATGAAATATAACGCGTGCTGCACGTGCAGCACGATTATTTTTCCTCTTTTAACGAGCGATATCATTGTTTTGTGGCGGAGTCGTTGATGTCGCCGTCGTAGATTTTAAGGTCCCCGTTATGGCGGAGGCGGAGACGGCGTGACGTGGTGGTTAGTGCGCTGAATTTTGCGTGCGAATGATCCGGATTCAAATCCTGCACTGATCACCAACTGGACTTATCTTGGGTGGCCCCGAGTTCAACTCCGCCAGGCTTTGGAAGTCAGCCAGCTGGTTGGTTCGTTCGAGCTGGGTTTCTGAACTGTTTCTTTCAATATACGGCCTCACAAGCTTGAAGAGTAAAATATCACCCTACATAAATAATGGTTATTTCCTTTTTTTTTTTTTTGCTTACTGCAATTGATTATTTTCTTCACTTAAGGAGACCAAAGCATGGAAACAGCTGGGAAAGACCCTCCTGAACATCGTGTCAGAACTCAAACAAGAAGAGGGGAGAGGCCCAAGTCACTAACCTTCCATAACCTTAACGTTGACCCTTCAGTGATTCGAGAAAGCCCCGAGTTCACTTTAGACAAAGCCTGTGCAGAGCAGGGCAAAACTGCTTTGACCATGAGCCTCGATTCAGGATCAAGCAGAGTTATCCAGCTTCCAGGTCCCGGGCGCTCACCTAAGCCGCGAGATGTTCCAAAAGACTCAGACACTGGGTCCCAGGTAAGGAACGCTCAAGTATGTGTTTTTTATTCCCGTTTTTTATTGTGAAGAACGAAACTATGTAGCTTTCATTTTTAGCTTAAGCGCCTCTAGAGAGATTCAATTGTTTTGTAGACTGAAAAGGATGCTTTCGGTTGCCAATAAAACCGTGATGACGATCGTATATGTGGAATGGACACGTTTTAAAGAAATAACGTGTTAAAAAAAAAACAGTTTTGCCGTTTGGGAAAAAGTTGCAAGGATATATTTAGACAACTTTGCTTTCAGCACGCAGCCGCGGTTTTCCGATGTTTACATGTTAATCCTTTCCCTAGGGTCCTGAGAAAGTCAAGCTGAAAAAGTCTTCGAGCATCAATTCACCAGTCAGAAGCAGGGCAGTTCACTCGACCCACTCCCCCTTTGCGTCTCCCCCTCAGAGTAGAAGATCTGTGGCAATTAAAAGCAAGGAGGCTGAAGACCGGCACGGTTATATTAGAGTCAGCGGAAATCCGAAGAAGAGCTCGTCATCACCGGAATTGTCTTCACCGCCAGCTTTTCCGAAAGGTAACCATGGCAACGCTTGTGGTATCACATAGGATCACGAATTACAAACAATTCGGTCAGATTTAGTCAAAGGCATTTTTTGGCATTTATTTCTTGTCAAGCTTCTGGTAGATTCACATGGACAAGAGCCCATAGCCCGGAGCGTACAACTCCTATACTAGGGCTACGTCACGGCATTTTTACGGAGCGAGCTATTTTTAGACATGTTTCTCCCGCGGACAGTTCAGTTCCAGTCCGTACGCGTCCAAAGAGTTCATTATGCAAGGCTTGTGATTGGCTAGCAATGCGAGACCAAGGCTCCTGTGGGAGACTTAATTCGCGGGAAAATCAATCGAAAATTTAATGTAACTCAGTTTGTGAAAACGCCGTGACACAAATATGTTGAAGTTGTACGCTCCGGGTTTTGGGCTCCTGACATGCACCATGAATAAAATGCTTCAAACCCCTCGGCCCATGGCGGCAATGGCAACGTAGAACATACGCCCACATGTTTCATCTCGGTTTGGAAAGACAAAGAATATATCGCTTTCCTCTGTCTTGGCAGCACTTGGAAAAACCGAAGCTTCAAATCGGAGGACCTCTCGTTCCAGAATGGTACCTCATGGTGGAGGACCTCAGTCCATAAGCAAGTCATCGAAGTCAGCTCCATTACCGGGAGACCCCTCAGATGCAGGACCTAAAGAGCCTCCTATATTGGTAACCCCATCAGAATCGTTTAGATACCCGTTGGACCCTTGTTTTGTGTTCCTGCAGTTGTATCATGCGTCCTTCCTGGGAGCATGTAACGAGAAACCTCAGCCTCTACCTGATAGCGAGGTACGTTCAACTGTGCTTTGTGAAATCGGTAATGGTTTTGGACCAAGGAGGCAAATCGTAACTTCGTAGAGTAAGATCTTCCAGGCAAGGGTAGTCTTCAGTGAAGACCGTTGCTAGTGAAATTGATCGACGTTTTGTCAATCTGAACGGAATCGGGGTCTTCATAGTCAGTCACTGCTTACTTGGCGGTTAATAACATCATTACTTGTCGGTTGTCGGTGCTTACTTGCCGGTCACTGAAGTTGTACTAATAAATTGACGGTGATGATAGCTTCCCCTCTGGTTGACGAAACGTTGCTCGGAACAGTCTTCACATGAATATATTTACCTAGACGAGCTTGTTTTATCGTGTAGCCGTATTTATCGGAAAGAGCTCCGCCCCGAGGGAGCGCTAGAGTGGAAACTTTGTGCTGTATTTATTTGTTTATTTAATTGAAGGTGATTGAAAGAGCCATCAAATGCCTGGACCGCATTCCTCCCTACGACACACACAAGATTGGTGTCATATATGTTGGCCCTGGGCAACACGACAACGAAGCTGCGATATTGGGCAATGTCTACGGGTCATCCCGTTACATGACGTTTCTTTCGGGGCTCGGGACGCTTGTACGTCTGAGGGACTGGCCCCCTGCGGAGATTTATACCGGGGGACTGGACAGGAATGGAGAGGACGGTGAATTTGCTTACAGTTGGCAGGACGATATTTGTCAAGGTAAAGATATTTCAGTGTTACAAAAGTTAGTCCTGGTCACTTGACAGGCTTTTGCTATGAAACCAAAGTTTGCGTGTCGAAACGACCGGTGAGTGAATTAGATTGGAAACAAACTTTTAATCCAAAGTTTTCAGGCTGCAGTTTGAGTAACAACAGAAGCAACAAACATTTATTTATTTTGTCACAGAAACACAAGAGAAACAGCATGCATTAAAGTATAGAACTTAATTGGACAATAAAACTACTCATAACAGTGGGAACTAAGCAAGCTGAGTAATTAAAAGATTTAGTTACCTTTTTTGAGTTGCAGTTGTAATTGCTTTACATTCCAACACATGGTGGCTCCTTCCTGTTCTTTCAGTTATTTTTCATGTGGCCACACTGATGCCAAATCGAGAGTCTGATCCAGGCTGCAACTCCAAGAAGATGCACATTGGTAACGACTTTGTCACCATCGTCTACAACGATTCTCAACAGACGGTCAAGTTTGGTAGAATAAAGGTGAGGTAGATAGAAAGAGAGGCCATGACCTCTTAGGTGTTGGGGTTACTGAAGAGAAGGGACACGCCCACCTCGACCGCTGCTTGCTTGCTTGCTTTTGACACCATTAGGCACCCAACGTTGGAACCACAACTTTGTGTAAAAACTGTTCATGCCACTGCCAGAGTATCGGTTATCAAACTGAGTATTCACGCATCTTATTATATGGCTAGCTCCGTGAGCGGGCAAGATGAACCAAATCGTGCGCTGTGATTGGTTACCCGAGCGGGCAAGATGGAGCTATCTTGCCCGCTCGGGACCACCCACCGTGTCCCGCGCGAAAAATTTCCCCTAAAGCCATATAATAAATCCTTTATTGACCAAGCTTTTCCAGTCAAGATGGCTGGATATTGGCCTCGTTCTTTTTCTGCGTTTTTATGGACCTCGACTTCGTCTCGGTCCATCAAAACCCCAAAAAAGAACTTGGCCAGTATCCATCCATCTTGACCTCACGCTTGGTCAATAACGCATATGTCTTGAAGGAATCGCCGCGACGTTACCTTAGATGGCTCTTAGTTCCTGGACAAGCTCTGGCACACTCTATATTCACACGAGTCTTTTATGTATGAATGCGAGATAATATACATAAGGAACGAATTTTCAGTTTTGGCCCGCAAAAGCCAAGATAAACTCCGTGATGTTGTCCCTTAAATACTAAACAGCCGCGTAATATCTTAATAAACAGCGCTCGTTTGTGGTCCATTTCCTTAAGAAATTTGTTTCAACCGCCAGGGTCAATTTAATTTTGCCGAAGTACTGATCAAACCGCTCGACAATGCGTGCAATATGGTGACGCTGAGGTTCAAGGACGAGCTGAAGGATTTGTTAACAGACATAGGACCACGAGTGATTTCCGACGCCAACTTACCCCGCTTGGTGCGGCAGCTGGTCGTACACATTAATGTAAGTAAAAACGCATATTAACCATAGTTAGTAGACCAACTATTATGTATTAACTGAATTCACACAAATTTACTTTTCGGGAGTTGTTTATAATCGTTTGAACAAACTGAGGACGGATCGGTTTCTTATCTCGAGACTAGGCTGATCCTTTGCTGATCGTGGTCGTAAAATAGCTTTTCGGGCTTAAAAAGTTTGTGGAGACGCTATTGTAATTGTTCATTTATTCTTCACTGAAAGACTATTATTGTGATTTCTTTTAAGATGGCATCTGTTATTCACCAAAGCCAAAAGAGACCTACGGACGCCTACGGCTGTAATTGGCTAGAAAGATTACGTCAGATTAAGCGTGTACGCACTAAGGCAGCCGCAGAGAACTTTTCAGTTCCCGGCAGCCCCATCGTGAAGGGATCTCCGTCACCAGGGCTACGCCCGCCATCTTTACCAGTCACAGGTCTCACAGACTTCACTGAGTACATCATAAAGTGAGATCGAATTCTTGCAAAAATGGAAATTAAATTTATTGTTCACAGTGGTTCCATTGGTTCGGACGTGACCTTTGTCAAGGGAAGATGGAAATGTCAGTGTGCCTCTGCGAATAGCGAGCCAGGCCTGTACAAACCGCACGAGCAAAATTAGGTCAATGGAGAAGGAAATTTTTTTCAAACAAATTAAGTGTGCTCTATGCAGATGCTGCGAAGAAATGTATTTTACTCAAACGAGAACAGATGATATTTACTTTAAAGTAAGACACTAGAGTGTAATTGTTTCAAAGGCGAAGTTGATGTTATATGAATATTATATCGGGCAGGGTGGGGGGGGGGGTGAAGAACTTTTGGTGCGGGATTAAAACGTGAACGTTACAAAGAACCTTAGCATGCAATCCTACCCCCCCTCCCCTGCAAGTAAACAAATCAGTCAAGGACGGTTAACGTGTCTAGCTTTGCAGATTATCTCATTTCCTTTTGGTGTCCTTTTCTTGGGTCGCAAGGTACTTGGTGTCCTATAGATCTTGACCCTAGACGTGGTGCGAGCAATATTTAACGATTAT
Organism: Astreopora myriophthalma; assembly: GCA_014634185.1. NCBI lineage: Eukaryota > Metazoa > Cnidaria > Anthozoa > Scleractinia > Acroporidae > Astreopora > Astreopora myriophthalma. The sequence continues at coordinate 4,214,710 of BLFK01001094.1, forward strand.
TTCGAAATTACCAGAAAGATTTAGTGTTTGCTGTACCTCTGTTCTCTGAACGCCAGGTGACTAGCAGCAAAATAGTGGAAATATTCGAAAGTTTTTCACCGATGTTAAAACATACTTTTGTTTAATGTAATACACGCAAATGCGGTGTGGTCTCAAAAACCTATCAGAAGTCGATTTGATTGTCAGTTTACATGTAATTCACGTGCAAAACGGTGCGCGGGGAGGGCAGGCATGGAGAGGTAATCAGCACATGCGCAAAGTGGAGACTGCAGACTCCCTTATCCTTTTGACTTGTTTCTCTTTTTCTACCCCGTCTCGACTAGCTGTCTGGTAGAAGCGTCTACTCTGGTTTGTTTGCTTGAAGAGACATCGAAATGCAAACTTGCAAACTGAGGAAGGAAATTGTGATGGGTCTGTTCTTATTCTCAAATACGGTGCCCCAGTTGCATGCTGGTACGATTCGATACGATGCTTTTGGTACTGACAAATACAAAATTATACATTGAAACAAAATTAACAAGAGCCGTCACTGAATCGATTGAACGTTTCAACACATGCATGGTTTAAGGAAGCATGTTGAAATGTTTTGAACTCACGACAATTGAGCAAAGAGGTAAAACTGTCAAAAATGCAAAATGTTCATGATGACATTCATGTTAACATACGATGTTTGGTGACGAGACATTTAGCAAGTAGAACTTCCTGATTGTCAAATTGTGGTGCTGGTGTAGATATTTGTTTGGAACGCTGCCTTCCGCTATCATCACAGTCGACTTAACGAGAGCCAGACCAAATATTTTTCGTTTTTTGAAAGCATAGCTGCTCATGATAGAATGGCCGAGGATCTGAATACACGCAGTCTCTTTATAACCGTTGTGGAAGTCTGTTCGATGTTAACCTTCAACATTTTATCTCTATCAGGAAACACGTTGGTTTGTATTTCAGTTTACAAGAACGTTCGACTTCGAACAACAACCAACTTGTACATCGTTGCTCTAGCCGTGAGCGATTTGCTGTCCGCTATTTTCGTAATGCCTTTTGTTTGCGGTGTGCTTATTGCAAGCAAATGGATTTTTGGTGATGTGCTTTGTCAATTTCAAGCCTTTTTCCTCTTGTTTATGCTCTATGTTTCCCCCGTGACCATGGGTTTGACGGCCGTGAACCGGTACGTGAGGATGTGCAAGTCAGATGAGAAATACAGGAGATGGTTTTCCAAGAAGAGGTCGCTTGGCTTCCTTGCCTCCTCGTGGGCGTTTGTTGCTTGCTATGTCGCTGTTCCGAGATTGGCGGGTCTTCAGGCGTACCATTTCATTCCAGAGTATGCAGAATGTGCTGTTGAACATAGCAGCGACGATGGTAAGACGATTCATTACGTCATGGTCCTCCTCCTCTTCTTTCTTACACCTTTGATAACGACTGTATTCAGCTACCGAAAAGTAGCGAAGATGATCCGAGAGCACAACGAAAATGCGTCAGCCACGATTCATCGCGGCGAAGGAGACACGGGGATCAGTAGGAATGAAATAAAAATCAGTAAATCCCTCTTTGCAGTCGTGTTTACCTTCATGGTATGTTGGATACCTTTTTGGGTCATTGTTATTTTTAAGCGTTTCAACCTTGTCGCCAGAATGCCACGGAACGTTGAAGTTTTGGTTTCGTTCATTGCCTATTTCTCCAACACAATTAACCCATTCGTGTACGCAGGAATGAATCCCGCGTTCAGAAGAGAATTTCGCAAGCTGCTCTTCTGCGAACGAAGACGCAAAGGTCGCGTTGTACCTGGCGGAGAAGACCAAAGAGCATGGTGAATACGCCTAGCAATGTGTCTGATAGGAATCAAGTGGGACTGTCGGGTAAGAGGAGGATCACATCAGAGACTTCGCAGTGTGCGCCACTCTTCGGTGCCGTCTACTTGCCAATGTTTGGGTTTATTTCTTCAATGCGAAAAGAATTTTTTTTTGCCAAGAGAAATAGTGGATTTCTATTTGGTATAGACTAAGATGCTATCACTCACATGAATTGATGTTCCTTTAACCTCTTTACCGCTGGCCGGCGGATAAGCTACTGCCAAAGTGTGTTTCACTTTTCTCTACCTCGAGATTTAGAAGAGCTGTACCTATATTTTTAGATCCAAATCAGTCGGCAGTCGCTAAACGCAAAAAAGCGTTGAAATTCAGCGAGCTTCTTGCTAGATACATTTTTTTTTACAAAAATAGGTCTGCGAATTAAAAATGGCTTTGTTTGGCTTTGCAATTAAAACGAGATGGTTCTTTTTCAATCGACGCAAGTTCTGTTCATTTGTCTTCTAAATGAGTTCCAACCGCTCCATACTCTGAGGCACGGTCGTTTTTAAGCGAAACACGTCAGCAGGCGAAAGAGGTGATGATGGTTTTATTCGCAGTTCAGTGGAATGAAAAACAAAACGTATGGCCTCGGAACGACAAAAACTGAAAAAAAGAAACACCAAGATAAAAGAAAAAGACGTGCGGAAGGCCACTTCTTCTGGACGAAGCCTGCAGCGAAAGAAGCAAAGAACGTATAACCGAAAGTAGACAAGCGGATTCAACAGTCACAACTGAGTGCTGGCTTAAACATTAGACGCAAACATGAGACGCACAAATGAGTCAAAACAACAGGTGTTTCAAGCACGAGGTAATTACGTTGCTCCAAAGACCAACAAAGACTTTTGATAGTATTGCCGGTGTTTAATGGGCTGACATTGCCATGCTAGTACGTTCTTTTTGGTAGATGTTTGTTTGTTTACTTTTGTCAAATTAGCATGCTTAGTGCTGAGTTACAATTAAGATGAGTGACAACTCCTGTCACCCAGCGATTGGTGGGCAATTTACAAAGGCGTGTAAGTGAGGGACAACCAGTTCCCAAATCCCATATGTGCAAGTACTGGAGCAATGTGATAGACTAAAACTTACGTGAAGAGCTGAGCATTAGATGGAAGCGCGCTTACTTGCTGCAGTGTTCAAACACCTGGCAATCAAAGACGTAAATAATTCCCACTCTTGTATATTGTTGCGTTTGAAACGAGTTTTTTCTAGTGTTTATTTGAGCGTAAACACCTGAGTTGCAGTTCGGAGGCTCCGGTGCTCAAGTCTCGTTCAGTCCTGTGCTTAAGATGAATTAATGAGCTCTATTTTAACATTGATGGGGCAAAGACACCGCTAGCAACATCCAGGGCCTTGTTTGATGGTCCACAGTAGATCACTTGCGGTGGTCCTTTCTAATTTCCTCAATTCGATATCGGTTTCTCCCGTGTTCCCTCCCCCCACCCCCCCCAAACTTTGCATGATTTTAACCCCTTATTCCCTTTTGCCACCCAGTAAGCGATGTGCACGCACGTCAGCAACAATTTTACCTGTACCAGAATAAATACAATGATGTGAAGAATTACGGTCTGTTAATCAAGACAGGTGTGATTGTCATATGAGGGGTCATACTTAGAAGTTCCCCTTCCGTGTCCAATTCCGTATCACAATCTGTTAGTTTTTCACGTTTTGTGACGTAGCCAAAAGAATGCCCTGTCACCGGACGATCTCCCTCAAATTTGTCTCGCTCTTGTCAACCCGAACCAGTAATACAAGTATCCATGACCGGAAGGTGACAGTGGGTGACTGTCTTCCATAGTAACAAGGCTTCTCTTCGTTAGCTTATGCTACCGCTAAAACACCTTTTACTAAATCAGCCATGAAGCCATGATGACCACTTAAACCTACTTGGTGGGCATGAATGGCTTGAAGAGTGTCTCCTTAATGCAGGTCCTTGATACTGGATATTCAGATACTAGGGAGCCCCTCCCAGGTGGAGTTCTTGTTCCCTTGTTCCCTTTAAAAATGTGCTTGTCTTCCCTTGTTCCCGAAATTAATTCCGAACTTTTCCCCAGCTATTTGATCCCTAAAATGATTTGTATTCCCGTGTTCCCTGAGATATGTTGTCCTTGTTTCCCTGTTCCCTAGTTTAAATTAGTCATATTCCCTTGTTCCCCAAAACCCCTGGGAGGGGCTCACTAGGGTGTGATTGTTTCAAGGCGAAAATTTAAATACAGGACGAGGAGATGGTGAACTTTTGGTGCGGTATTAAAAACTTGAACGTTTCAAATAACCTTGGTGTGCAACCCTGTCACGCCCCGCAAGCAAACAAGTCAAGTCCGGTTAACGTGTTGTAGCATTGCAGTTCACCCCTCTCCTTTTAGCGGTTTCTTTGGTTCCAAGGTACTTGATGTCCAATAGATCTTGACCTTAGACGTGATGCGAACAATATTTAACGATATCTTCGAAGTTATGAGAGAGATTTACCGTTTGCCGTTACCCTATTCTCGGAACGCTAGGTGAAAAGTATCTGGTTCCGACGATTTTCCCGCGTTAAGTCACGTGACTAATGCTCATCAGGTCCTCTGCTCGAATATTCGAGCGGACGACTTGGTGAGTATTAGTCCTGCACTTTGTTCATGGTTTCTAATCCATAAATATAACCATTTCACTAATCTTTAATGTATTTTAATTTCACAGTGTAATCATCTAACCGAGTCAACCAAAACATCTGTAAATAAAGTCAAGTCACGCTATTCGACTCTGAATTGCTTGTCTACAACAGTATCAAAATATCAGAATTTTGTTTTGTTTTACTGTAATACACGCATACGCCATGTGGTCTCGACAATTCATCAAAAGTCGATTTTATTGGCAGATCACATCTAAATTCACGTGCGAGAAGGTGCGCGTGGAGGGCGGGCATGGAAAGGTTATGAGCACATGCGCAAAATGAACACCGCATCACCTTTCATGATTTCGAAGCCTGGCAGAAGTTCAACTACGGGCAAACGTCCTCTTGTGAAAAGCCTAACTCCTCTCAGCTGAGAAACACTTGAATCTTTCGGGAAGCAAAACTTCTGAAGTTCAGCTAAATGGCAACTGAAACAGCAATTTCCAAAGGCACGAAAAGGAACCGCGCAACAGTCGATTAATGGCAGCTAAACAGCTTCGGATTCAGGTGAGCGTTGCTTCTTGATTTAGTGGTAATATAATTGGTCATGCCTTTTATGCGGACAAGTTGAGTGGGCCCCCAAAACGAGCCAAGCACTGAAAATCGTTCGGCCATGCACGTTACACGACGAAGACTCTATGAAATACCACTCCTAACATTTCCGTTCAACAGCATGTATTAAGACGACAGCGATGTCGAATATTACAAGGTTGTGTTTCGTTTAATACTTACAACAACTGAAGGACTCGCATCGCTAAACTGACCGCTCGACAAGCGTAATCGAAACTGTCACGACTAGGGTATTTTGTATTCGGTATAACTGAGCGAGTCCGGTAACTGAATCTACCAGCCAAGCGAATGGGTATCGCGTACGGATGAATAACAAGCACGTCGGCAGAAGCATTTCAGTGCAAACGAAGTGAAGTTTGTTTTCGTATCGAAGTTGTCACTGGACGTATTAAAGTGCAGATGCATGAATTTAATTCAGATAACTTTGCCTTTCAAAGTTTATTAAAAAACCAACCAACCAACAAACAAACAAAGCAGAACAATAACAAAGAAACGGGAAACCGAATGCGGAGACTGAATGAGGGTTATGTCAGGGAACGAAACCGCTGAATACCCAGCCAATCCAAGACGCGCTGGTTTTAGGGGTTAGGCCTAAAGCGTCAACCCTCATTCCCAGTGCAAAATACTCCTGCCGAGACCACGATGAGTTTACTGATCGGCGGTGTTGCTTGTTCTTGACGCTAATTGAAGGCCGACTGAAAGCCGGATATGGCTGACTTATTTATAGTGAAATGTAATGCTAATCCAAGCTTCAAAAACAGTGAAACTCAAAAACAGTCTTTGACTGAATGTTAACTAGATCTATCAATTTTAAAGCAAATCATGGTTTTTCAACAGATGACCGTAAAATTTGACTCGAAAATAGCGAGCCCAAGAGAAAAAAAAAAAATAGACCACAGGCTAACCAAGCTCAAAATAAGAAGCGGAGTTTTGTTACAAAGACTACAATTACAAGGCCTTGTATTGGAAAGAAATCGGGTTGCTTTTAAAGACCCAAATCATGTGTCACAAAATACAGCGATCGTACCCTATGCAAACACTTGTTCGTTCTTAGGGCACAGTTCCAACTTACTCGATCCCTCAAAAAAATGCCATAGATTCTACCCGGACTTTTTTTTAGCAAAAGTGCAAAAGAATCCAAGCTCTGGCTATGTCAGTGAACACTTGAGTGGGAACAGTGAATCTTATGAAGGCTGAGGTGATTCAATTGAAATCAAAGTTTACGACCAGGGCCAATGCTCATCCACAAGACAATGATTTTCCTCGTAGTGTTGTAACAGCTTTGCCCACATCTCATCCATGCCGAGAAGATTCTTGTTTCCTAAAATATATAAAACGTACCTCAAACAGGGTCCTATATAGATCCTTGTGGGATGTTTTACGAAAGTCACCCAAGTGTGGAATGGGCCCAGAATTTCGTATCCTTTCCCCAGCCACTCTGTTTTACTGCCCCGCCCACGTTCATCAAAGAATTGCAACAATTCGACCATACCGTGGGAAAGTGGTTCGCAAATAACAACCACTTTGAGCGTTGTTTTCGTTGGTAACTGTGCACACATTGTGGGTGGCTCTTCCTGAATTTAAATGTTCCTACAGTAGGTCATTGCCGAGTTCAGGGAGCTCCTTTTTCAAAGCGAGTCCAAGTGAAGTGAAGTTTCGTGATGGTAATATGAATAAAAACTCATTTTAATAAGAAAGACCTCGCTACTTGGTCGCTTTCCATTTGACAGAACTGACCGGCCAGACCGGGCATTGGTTGGGCTAACTCTACAACGCCTTCAAAATAACACTTCTCGAGCATGATATATGCTCGTCTAAAAGAATGTCAGGGATATCATGCAACTGTTTGTTCAAATTGCTGCATTTTTTTTTGCGAACTGACCGGTGTTGCCGGCCAGCTCTGACAAAAGGAAAGCGCCTTAAGACTCGCTTTGAAAAAGAAGCTGAAGTGAACTCGGAAGTGGTCTGTTGGTATGGAATTTCATGGAGCCGAATTGAACGCGAGTCTGAGTGCAAAGTCTCCTATGAAAATGATGTTTTTATTCATACGCAAAATTCCCATCAAAACTTTCGCACTTGGTCTCGCTTTGAAAATGAGGCTGGCGTGAACTTGGAAATGGCCTACTGTGGAATTGCACACATTTCAGGCATCCTACTGATCATGTTACAGTCTTCAGATATTTGCCCCATCATCGATCATTAATAGTCTGTCCCCTTGGAACTGAAATACACCCACAACTGGAGAGACACCTTTCCAGTTCACAACTTTCAGTCTTGAGGCCCCATTAGGGGGGGTCCGAGTATCCCGTATCCCATTAATTTTTGGCCAAAATATCCCGTATCCCGTTAATTCTTGTGGTTCGTATCTATAACTTCGATCTTCGATATCCCAGAATCTTTTTAAAAATATCCCGTATCCCTTTAATTTTCCGCCCAAATATCCCGTATCCCTATAATTTTTTACCCAAATATCCCGTATCCCGATAACCCCTAATAGGGCCTCAGTCTTATACTCCTTTTAAAACAAAACTGAAATTAAGTTTGTCTTGCAGATTTACCAGATCTAAAATGCATTTTTTGCAGAAATTTCGGGGAAAGAGAGTTTTCCATCCGAGCAAAAGGATAAACGACAAAAACAAACAAAACCAATCAAAAACAGAGCAAAACGTGGTACGAAACTCACTCATGTATGTCAGATAAAATTAGGAACTTGGATATTGCCCCAAGAACTAAACCCTCTCACGCCCTAATAAGACTGCATGAAGCAGTGTGGAAAAGGGGCAAAGAGAATTATTCTCTGCTATATGGTAGAGCGCGTGGGTATCTTGTGCATAGTGAAGCGTTTCTTACCAATAATGCAAAGCCCTCTGCGCGCGCGCGTGAGTCCCACGTTCATTTGATGGTCATCCATCAAGAAACCCAAGTGTTCTCGCAGCCAGCTTAGAGGCGGCTCGGGATCGATTTCGTCTTTCTTCAACGAGCGAACTAAAGATATAATGACATAATCCCATTCGCTTCCTGCAAATGAATGAAAATTTGAATATTAGTGATGTGACTAGCCATTCGTGGGTTTACTGTGTATTATTCCTCAGTGGATATCACTGACTGTGTTGTGACATCCATCAATGTCATGGTTTCCACTCACGTGATCAGCAGCCGTGTTTTTTAACCGGACCGAAAGAAAGGGTTTGCGTGAAAATAGAGTTCAATTCCCGAGGGATTAGTTCGGGACACCAACATGGTCTCCGTGACGTCAGGTGAAAGCCACCAATACGTCATTGAGAAAAATGTATTATTCAGTTGTGACACAGGCATGTTCTCCTAACAACGGTCGAATCTTTGCCCTTATTTCCTTCTCATCACGTGCCTGAAAAGAATCAATATCATTGATCTAAGCATATCAAACGCGCATGTCGATTTAAGTGAGAAATAGGCTTGGGATCAATTTTAAAAATGATTTACCTTGACTTTTGGTTACAGTGGTGACTAGAATGTCTTCGTAGGCTCCCTTCAGTAGCTCGCTTATTTTGCTTCGCTGCTCTCTGTATGGTGACAGTATAACTATATCTGACATCCGCACTTGTGGCCTGTAGCGATTGGCAATGTATTTTGCTACTTGAACCTGCGAAGGATACGGAAAATGTGTAATTTTCAGTGAATGAAGCCAGACACCGGGTACAAGTGGAACATGGAAATGATTCCTGGTGTGAACTGACGACATTTCGTGAAACAATCAATCCGCAACGCATAGAAAATTGAAAAAGTAAAAATGAACTTAGGAAGGTAAACCATATGAAACAATACGACAGCATCCAGACCTTCATATCGATAGTCTCGTGCGGTCCTTTCTACTGAAGTTCGTTTTATCTTTCAGTGGTTCCCCCTTCGCTCACTCGCACAGAGAAAGATATCCACAAAGCAATAGTCCATGTCCGAATTCACTTCAGGCTCTTCTTCAAAGCAAGTCTAAGTGCGAAGTCTTTTATATAAAAATGAGTTTGCATTCATGTGTAAAGTAAAACTAATTATCATCACAAACTTTCGCACTTAGATTTGCTTTAAAAAACCTGAACTCGGAAATGGCGCATTCGACAAGCAGCCCGACAACGTACACAAGTAACAAATCGATATACTAGGCAAGATCAGTGATAACATGACCATCTACATACCGCCTTACGAACTTCTTTCATGTTCCTCTTGGATTCTTCGTTGCTCTCTGAGGTTGCTATGGGTGCGGATTCTTCTTGTCCTTCCACGTGGCAGAACACAATTGGGAGATTTATATTCTGGCGAACCATCGCGGGCCAAAAGGTGATAGGGCTGGGAGCACGGGATTTTACCACTTCATCTGTTAAAAGTTTCCCATCGTAGAATTGCTTTGACGGAAATTTGCAAATCCCTTCGTGCTGAGACAAAAAAAAGTAAAATTCAGGCTTCGCTTCTTAGCACTGCATGGTTAGGATTCTGAAAGCTCTGATTTGATGGAAAATTGTTCCTAGCCTACCTTTAAAAAGCAAATATTGCCCTGCGACCCAAGACCGCATCCATCTCCAGTAACTCTCCCCCCCCCCCTCCACAACTTAAGGTTGTTGGTCTATGTATGGGAGTTTGAACGATGAAAGGTGAGCAGAGGTGGGTTTTCCTCATTCCTGGTTAGCGCTTTCACCTAATATTAGGATGAAATCTCGATACGGTACAGATAGTTAACAGCATAAGCGCGGTAGGGTCACGGCATATCAAACTGGAATACAATATTTTTACAGTGGCAGTCCATTGGTCAAAATCTGGAAACACCCTTCTCACCATCCTGTACTGCAACTTAAGCATCTTTGCTCGTTTAGAATGCCTTTCGAACATGGACACACTCAAACCAAGTGACTTTGCCACGTGATCCTGGATGACTGGCTGTAGCTGTTTGTGATCACCAATCAGTACAACCTGTCGGGCTCCCGAGCACGTCATTGGCACGAGTGTTTCAGGCTCCATACACATGCCACATTCATCCACAATGCATTGCTGGATATTATCGCAAGAGGTCGCTATCCTTGGACTCCCGGCTGTGGCGCATGTGCAAAGTATAATCTGCGCGCCAGACTTCTCAAGAGCCCAGCGTTCGGCCTGCGAGATCAGCTAATCAAAGTAAAAAAGAAAATTAATATTACTGAACATGAGATATAGAAGATATTACATGGCCGCGCGGAGATACGAAATTTCTCTTCGAGTGTTGAAAAATATTTCACGAGTGAGCGCAGCGAACGAGTGAAATATTTTTCAACATGAGAAGAGAAATTTCGTATCTCCAAGCGACCATGTAATTTTCTTTTTATTATATAAAATCCTCACAATACAACAAAAGATGCTTTACATGTATTCTTTAAAATACTGCGAGCTGATTGGTCAAAAATGATATCACACATGTGTGAATAAAAATGATATCGCCGCTAGAAGGATAGCGTTTTTATCGATTTGCTACCACTTGGTATATCACTCAATTTTATATAATAAATAAAGTTAACAGAAGACGCACAGTTACAGACAAACAGTCGAGAATCAATCGATTGTTGAACTAGTGTGTCCAAATGAGTCTTTATTATATGAAGGCCAGTATTTTAACGGAAACTAAAACACTCGTATTTTTCAGATTTTCACTTGTGAAATATGAAAAATTATATACCGCATATCCCGTATGTGGGCGTGCGCTTGTTTTTATCGGTTGCTGGTTTCTGATACTGGTCGCTTGTTTGGCTTAGTTATCATAATTTTATCCATTTAATAAAAATAAAATTTACACGGCGGCTTGAAGATATTAATTTTATTTTCTCGTGCAGTAACTGTTGAGGAATTAAACTGGTATGATCGGTTAGAAGCGTAGAGGGGAACTGTGCTAACGTCCACAACAGAACCTCAAATTTGGTCATTTCACTAATTTATTTAGGAGATGTCGGCAAAAAAAAATACCAAAATGTAAAATGCCATTGTTTTTGCTGACTAAAGCTGTTTTGTGCCGTTCTCGTTGCCTTCAGTGTCGTCTTTTCGTAAGCTCCCTATTATACTCATTCGCAGCGCCGTGTAATATCCTCTAAATCTTTCGATCAAACAGTGAAACATGCATTCAGGAAGTAATTGAATCTTTCAGTATAGTTTTATTTGGTAGTTGTTTTGGCAGAAAGTGATCATGAATCGACGCGGTGTAACACTACTGTTATGATCTTAACGTAACGTTTTCACTCTTTAAGATTTATTTGGCTCTACGTCTTTACCTTTTGTATTTTTGTTTTACGTCGACACCGCTTGAGACCGAATATTTAGTGTCTCAGAAACAATTCTTGTTTGCATATACAACACTAGTGAACAGTGCTTCTCGCGCGCGCTGATCGGAGGTGATTAGCCAAGTACTGTTCACCTCCGAGTGCGCGGCGTGCGAGGTTGTACAACTTCGCACCATTTGTCAAGAATAAAGAAATTTTTGGGTCCTCGAGTTATCAAACTTGTGTGGTATATACTTAAACAATTATTCATCTCAGTGTCGGTGAAAGTGGGAGATATTTACCTCGCCCCTTCTCGGCTCGGTAAATATCCACTACTATTCACTTCCACTTCGGTGAATGATTGTTAATTATTTATCATATGCTTTAGACAGTACGTAGACACTACCTACTTATTTCCAATTTAGTATGAGCGAGTTGAATTTCTCGCATTCCAACAAAAGGAGTGTTATGTATCCTCATTTTCTTTTACCCACCTTGCGATAACAAAGGGCGTCTTGTTGACTTATGTTTTCACCTCTCCTTTTCTGCTCGGTAAATCCCTCTTCACATTGTCGCAACTCTTGATGATACGGGCAACCAGGCCCGCGAATCACGTGATGAAGAGACACCGATCTGACCTTTTCATTGGAAATCTTCAGCTCGTCGTCACTGCGCGTGGTTCTTGCTGGCTTCAACATGTTAGGGATGGGGAATTCCTTTTGTTCGATTTGATCACTGTAGACTCGCAAAATTTTCAAGCCAGGTATCTTCATAAGGTACTCTAAAACGGAAGATGGTTTTGAATAAGGGTCTTGAATAAAGAGAAGTGAGGTCGAAGATGTCTTGTGTGCGGCCATGAGGTACCTGGACTCAAACAGGATGGAGATGGAGAGGGAGAAGCCTTGGGAACGAGGTTTTTTTTAGTTACTCATGAAATTAACTCTCTTTTCCTTTGTTTGGTTAAGACTACCCTTTTCATTAAACTTGTTTTTCTTTTTGTACCCCGTCTCGACTAGGTATCTGCAGGTCGCGTCTATTCCTGTTTGATTTTTCACGCACTTAGTTGAGCTTGGATCTCATTCTGAAATACGGTACCCAGCTGCGACTTATTGTTGTTGTTTTTTTGTGTTCGATGCTTCAGTTATGTAACCTGTCTGATAAACCCCATCATTTCATGTTACACTTGTGAAAAACAAAACAAGACTTTATACTCTGAAATATGACTAACAAGAGCCATTTGCTGAATCCATTTAACATTTCACTACGTGCATGGTTTTAGGGAGGTTTAAACCTAAGTTGAATTGTTTTCGGCAACAAACGAAAATTAGCAAATAGATAAAACTTTCAATAAATGGAAAACGTTTAAGACATGATGACATTTATGTTACCACACGATGTTGGGTCACGAGACATTAAGCAAACAGAACTTGACTTTCTGATTATCAAATCGTGTTATGGTGCTGGTATATTTATTTGAAACGCTGCCATAGCATCCTCACATTCGAAACAAAAGAAAGACCAACGTGATCCGTTTGTTTGAATCATTTTTCCTCCAGAGCAGAGCTCGTGATACTGAACTTCCCCTTTCCAACAAAACTGCTGCACACAACTGCCCACCCAGCCCTAGATTCGCGAGGTTTTGCGAGTCACGCATTTCTAGTACTGATAATGACCGAGGATCTGAATACATGCAGTCTCCTTGTAACCGTTGTGGAAGTCTGTTCGATATTAACCTTGCACATTTTATCTTTATCAGGAAACACGTTAGTGTGTCTCAGTTAACAAGAACGTTCGACTTCGAACAACAACCAACTTGTACATCGTTGCTCTAGCAGTGAGCGATTTTCTGTCCGCTATTTTGGTAATGCCCTTCGTTTGCGGTGTGCTCACTGCGAGCAAATGGATTTAATTTTTGAAGATGTAGTTTGTCAATTTCACGCCTTTTCCAGCTTGTTTGTGATCTATGTTTCTCCCGTGACGATGGGTTTGACGGCCGTGAACAGGAGATGGTTTCCAAGAAGAGGTCGCTTGCCTTCCTCGCCTCCGTGTGGGCGTTTGTTGCTTCCTATGTAGTTCTTCCTCGGTTGGCGGGTTTTCAAGTGCAGCAGTTCATCCCAGGGTGCGCAAAGTGTTCTCTCGACCATAACAGCGATGCTGGCAAAACGATTCATTACGGCATTGTCCTCGTCCTCTTCTTCCTGACACCGTTGATGGCAACTATATTAAGTTACCGAAAAGTTGCGAAGATCATCCGACAGCACAACGAAAATGCTTCGACTACGATTTATCGAGGCAACGGAAATTAACACGCGGGGATCAGCAGGCATGAAATAAAAGTCAGTAAATCGCTATTCGCAGTCGTGTTTACTTTCATGATATGTTAGATTCCTTTTTGGCTCAGTTATTTTACGGCGGTTTCACCTTGTCTCAAGAATGACACGCAACGTCGAACTCTTGTGTATGTTTTTTCTCTATTTATCTAATACAATAAACCCCTTCATGTACGCGGAAATGAATCCCGCGCTCAGAAGAGAATTTCGCAAGCTACTCTACTGCCAACGAAGACGCAAAGGTTCCGTCATACTTGGCGGAGGAGAAGCAAAGACCGAAGAGGTGAACACGCGTAGCAATGTGTCTGATAGGAATCAAGTGGAAGCAACAGAAGCATTGTAATAGCGGGAGGATCCACAGAGAAATTATGTACGCCACCCTCCGGGGCCCCCTTCGTATTACATTTTTAGTTTAGTTTTTTTTTTCCATTTGAGGGAATAAAAGCCTGGCAAAGAAATGGTTAATTTTTCTATAGATATAGATCAAACTGTATTTCACGTCTCTCTACACGGAGATCATTTCGCGAGCCGTACCTATGGTTTAATTTGAGCTCCAAATCAATCGACAGTTGGCTGAACGAGTTTGAAAATTTAGTGATCTTGTTGCTTGATAGCTTTTTCTACAAAAGCAGGTCTTCAAATGGAAAAAAAAAATCGATTTTTCATTTTAAAATTACAACGAGAGCGAAATAGTGTTCATTTGTCTGAGAGAGGAGCAAACGATCTGACTTCGAGACACGGTCTTTTAAGCTAAACTTGTCAAGAGGCCAATTGAAAGTGGTGTTGATGGCCTTATATATTCTGTTTGCTCCTGGGGAGTGGCACTTAACAATAAAGGCACGTACTTCCGAAAAGAGCTAACAATTTTCCCGACTTGTTGCAGTATTTTTGTGACAGATCGCCGATCACGGGACTGAAATTGGCAACTATTACTAAGTTTCCTGCGACCGTTGTAATTAAAATCTTGAATATCCCCAGTTCAAACAAAAAGTGTTTTTTTCTTCATCCTGTTACATTTTGTCCCTTTTTTTCGTTAAAGTGAAAACTGGTAAAATATTTATAGTGCGTAGGGATTACCGTTGAAGATAACACATACTAGAGCCATCAACGCGCAGATGGCCCTAATGGTTAGCGGATACGTTAAGTGAAATGTTGAATGGACGTTCAATTTACGATTTCCGAAATTCATTTGGGATTGTATATATTGCGCCTCGCTGCACCCTTACGCTCTTCTCATGCCCTGCAGGCGTCCAGCGTGCATCATGTTGCGATCTGTGAAACGCAAACGCTCGAGCCAATTGTCAAATAAACCATAAATTATTCTTGTTGATGCGGCATCTTACCTCAGCAAAAAGAATAAATTCATCGAACTCAAAGTAGTTTATTAGAGTTTGAGTTTATTTGAGTTTCACCGCCAATACAGGTGGTGGGAGGCACACATCAGAGCTTTCGCCCCAATTGATAGTGTGCCCTTTCGAAGTCCAGAGACCACAACACCGGGATCAACGTCCCCTGCTCTTTGCGAACAGTGTTTGGGTTCTTAACGTCCCACAGAGTTATTTACGAGCCAGGGTTGTGAGACGGGACTTACGGTCTATCGTCCTTATCCGAGAAGACTAGACAGTCTAACCATAAGCAGATGTCATTGCAAAGGTAGCACTTTCTCCTCATCAGTAAGATTCACATATTTAGCTTGCTAGTTTAACAAAACAAAGATCAGTTTCTACGAAACGTAAACATCACGAAATCTTCAGATACTTGAGTTTTGACTTGAATACTGTCTTTATTCTTTAGCCTTTGGAACAAAGTAATCATCTCGTGCTTGAAACGCCTCTTATCATCTTCACAGTCTCATTACAGTTAAGATCTTCAAGGAAGGATTCTTATCGAGCGATTGGTGAGCCAACAAGAGGCATGTAAGGGAGGGACGACCAGTTCCAAAATCGCATTTGCACAAGTCCTGCTACAATTTGACAATATAAAATATAGGACTTGGTGGAGAGCAGAGTATTAAATTGGAAGCGCGCTTGCGTACACTTTGGAATTTCCCGAGCTCAAGTCGCGTTCCTGAGCATTGTATCGATCATTGAGCTCACTCCACATGTCAACATGAAAAAGGCACAACTTACCGGTAACGACGTCCACGGCCTTGTTTGACGGTCCACAGTATATCACTTGGGGTGGTGCTTTATAGCCTCCTTCGACACTGGTTTCACCTGTGTCGTTTTCCCAAACCTTGTATGACTTTGACCTTTTATTCGCTTCTGCGAACCAGTAAGCGATGTGTACACCAGTGACAGTTTTACCAGTACCTAAGTAAATAAAATGATGTGAAGGAGTATGTCTGTGGTAATTTAAAAACAAAGGGCTTGATTGTCATGAGAGAGATGACTGACGTTCGCCTTCCGTGTCCCATGCGGTTTGTTTTCCGCGTTTGCCGACCTTGCCAACAGAATTCTCTGTCGCCGGGCGACGTCCCTCAAACTCGTATGGCTCCTGTCACTCGCATCCCGAATCCGTTACAAAAGTATCCAGGACAGTAAGGTGACTGTCTTGGATACTATCGACATTTTTAAATTACTTATTCGATCTCTACATCAGTTTATTATATACTCAACAAAATATCTCGTTTCTGATTGGCCAATGGCGAATGCATAGATAGGTTATAGTCTTATAGAGTGCAAACCAGGTTATAGAGTGCAATACTGAAGTTGCTATGGAAACACCGTACAAAGTAGCGCGTTTGAGTAATTTTGTTGAGAATAAAATAAATAAAAAATCGTATGAACCTGCTCGTGCATTTCGTGATTTATGATCACTCGTGATGTTTTGAAAGTTCTCAAATTGCACTCGCCTGCGGCTCGTGCAATTTGAGAACTTTCAAAACATCACTCCAGCCCATAAATCACGAAATGCACTCGCGTTCATACGATTTCCTATACATGTACTACGGCTGAAATACTTGTCAATAAATCAGGTTTCGAAGCAATCACCACTCGGACATACCTGGTGGGCCCTGAATTAGGGTGAATGGCTTGAAGAGTGCCTCCTTAACGGCAGCTTCTTGATACTGGTTTAATCTTTTAAAACCGTGTTGCACCAAGGATAAGTTGGAAGGGGACTCAACGCCAAAATGTTCTGTCAAATGTGAAGGAAAGAGATGCTAAATCCAGGAAACATCTAAGTCGGTATTAGTTATGATTAACCAAAACGGATTACATACACCATGAGGACGATGTGTTTTTTTTTTAACGCCAGTCGAAATCAGCCAGTTATTTGCTTATTTGATCTTTCTGATCAGCCAACAAGGCTGAGTTGCAGTGTAGAACTATTGAATAGTGTTTTTAATCCCACATGATTCATGCAACAACCTCTAAAAACAAATTTGGTATCATACTGCAATATGCTAAAATCATGTACTTGCAGTCTAGGTAAAACGCAACCAAAAATATCTACCATACCTTCCTTTGGCTCTTCTCCTTTGCAAATGGCGTGAACTAGCTCCGATGAATCTTTTAGCTTGGTGCATAACGCCGCATACATTCGTCTACAGCACATTATAGAAGAAAAACATCAAATCCAGATAATTGTTTAGAACATACAATATATAAACAAATCTGTTGAATAATTAAAGTAAAATTAAGGGAGCGAATCAAGAAAAGATTTAAAGATATGAAACTAGATCGGTTTTGTTTTGGGGGGAACCTCCGGCAAATGACTGTTTTTAGTGACTTGTTTTTGACATTCCTTTTGTCCTTCATCGCTCATGTGCAAGAGGCAAACGGGGACCACATGTTGTGGGCGTTGATATCTTTAATTCGGACGTTCCGGGGTTGAGCCTTTCTCCCTTGCACTAGCGGGGCTTGTCAGTTTGGGAGCCCCGAATTTAGTTACTCCATATAGTGCATGGGCGATTTATCGGAGATTGGTTACATTTCCTTAGGTACATCACAACCTATGACCTATGTTTGTGGCGATGAAACAAAGAAATTGCTATCCAACTCAACGCACGCTTTGTCACATGATACCTTTGAGGAAGTGTTCTGTGAATAAGCTCAAGGGTACTTCTGTGTCTGCTTCCTTTTGTGAGTCCTTCGGGGACATCTGACGATGTCTGGTGCAGATCCATTTTGATTTCCGTCTTCCCCGTTTCTTTCACAGAATTTACCTCTTTGATTTCCGTCTTCCTCGTTTCTTTCACAGAATTTACCTCTTTGATAATGCAGTGTCCAACCCAGAAGTCACAAACGCGTCGACTTTTGTTGTAGCTCTTTCCGGAAATCTGAAAAAGGAAAGGAATAAGCAAAAATGTCAAGGAAGCCCGCACTGCACGTATCAGTGCTAAGCTTCCCGTTAAAGGTTTAGCACAGGCAAAACGATAATCTAACTATTTTAATTCACAAACGTTTTCGGCTTAGAGAATTATGAATCTTTGATAATTTTCCAGGCAATTTAGGACCATGATATGTTTCACCTTTGAAGGAATCTAGTTATCACTGAAAGGGTTATCAAATAAATTTCGGACCTTGAGTACAAGAATTGGCAACTGGAAAACAGTTCTCGGTTGTTAGAAGTAAGAACCCTGCGTTGGGAAAGATAACTATAACTTACCTTATCCTTTTCTGGTGGCTCGCTAGAAGACGAGGAGTCCGTGTTTGAGTAAGGCACGCGGACACACACCAGATCCCCTGGATGAAATTCCAGTTGACGACTAGTGCAGTAGTCATTGAGAAAAGAGACTGAGGCAATGACAGTACTGCCCGTCTTCTCCCACGCGGTGTTAATTTTCTCAATGACGAACCCATCATTCTGCTTGACAGCTTCTGTGGCGGCCTCCATTGCAAGAACAGGCTTCCAAGCCTTAATGTACTCATCGATAGTTCCATACCGCTCCCTGGACGCCTGGTGTCTGGCTGTATGCGCAAACGATTCACGTGGGTATCTTCGGTGCTCAATGCAGATATTTAGGTGAGGGTTTA
Source organism: Astreopora myriophthalma (assembly GCA_014634185.1). Taxonomy (NCBI): domain Eukaryota; kingdom Metazoa; phylum Cnidaria; class Anthozoa; order Scleractinia; family Acroporidae; genus Astreopora; species Astreopora myriophthalma. The sequence continues at coordinate 4,233,331 of BLFK01001094.1, forward strand.
TCTTGAACAACTGAATATCAGGCTCTAATATGCCTCGCATCATGTGGGGGCAGAGTTGTACAGGGAAGAAATCGTACTTCTTCAGTCCCAACGTTTTTTCATAAAAGTGGGCGTTCGGGTCGCTGGTAAATTGTGAAGCTGAGTCGCCATAATGAGGGTGCTTGTAAGGCTCATGATTTTCAGACAGTGGGGGTTCATGACGCTCATGAACATGTAATGGAGATCTAATGTTCAGACCAACTTCCGTCTGCTTGATTATGGTTGTAAGGCTGCTTTCGTCATTGGACTTGATAGCATTCAAAATACGAAGCCAATCATCCGAGGGAATCTCTACCACCTCACTAATGCTATCATGGCTTGCTTCACTTGCCCCGTTGAAGTCGCTGTAGGTATCTCCAGCCACGTATTTCCTGAACTTCCATTTGAGAATAACAGCATCATCTTCCTCTCTCAGTTCAACTGGATTAAGGTGACTGAGGAGCAATCGCTTTTGTCTTCCTGCGAGGTGGTCGTCTTCTGGGTTGGAAATATGAAGATTTATTGAATTCCGATCAATGGATTCAATAAAAACGCGCGTTTCATGGCACCGTTGTTTAAGCTTTGATGCCATACGAATCCTTTTACAATCCTTCTCAAATTTCCTTGAGTTGTCGTGCACAAAATTAGAGCGGCGGCAAACTTTTGATATGTCATCCTTCGACATGTTGTCTTTGCATCGGCTGCCCGACTGCAGAGCAAGAAGAAGACGATGTACTACGATATCCATGTATCTTCTGATCGGCGACGTAAACTGCGTGTAGGATCGCATACCAAGTGAGTAGTGTTTAATGTTTTCAGAGGGAAAATCACCTTCACAGACAAATTTCGACTGAGACTGAATCTGGCGGAAATGGGACTGTGCTGCAGCAAGTTGAGGGTGGTTCGCCTCGTTGCAAATCAGTTCGTAAACCTTGGGTATGTCACAAGACATCACAGCCTGGTAAATGTCACTCCACACCCACCTCTGGATCTTGAACATGGTCTTCTCAGAATGCAGCAGGTCAAGGGCCGATGAATTACTTGATTTGTCCTGGAAGATCTTTGCATAGTGCAGTGACAATCTAGCGTGTTTGCTATGCATCTCAACCCACTCAGCAAGTCTGTGGTCTTTGGGAGGCAACTGTACTCGTAAAGGCGCTAAGTCAGAGCACTTTTCTGAAAGAATTTTTGCAACCTCCTCGTTGGCAAGGAGCATCATTTCCTCCACCAGCTCATGAGCTTCAACATATTCCCTTATCTCCTGGTTTTGCCAGTGATCAAATGCACGGTCTCCTAATCGACGACGTCGTCTTTTTTGGGCGAGTGAGCTTAATTGCCTGATCTTTTCCTCAATTTCTGTGGCGACCCTTGTGCCGCTCTGAACCTTTTCCTCTATAATCGCTTGCGCTTCACTGTAAGTCAGGCGAGAGCAAGATGTCACAATTGTGCGTTTTACTTTTGTCTCTTCTGTCATCCTTCCTTCCTCGTCAAGAGTGACAAAAACGGATACGGCGAGACGGTCCTTCCCCGGCAAAAGGCTGGAGTGACCTTCGCTGATTTCACGCGGCAGCATCGGAATATTTTCTTGGTCTTCGCCAGGGTAATACGATGTGCAACGCAAGAATGCTTCATGATCCAGTGGAGAGTCTGGCTTAACAAAGAAGCTGACATCTGCAATGTGGATTCCTATCAGGAAGGTGGATGATGATTTACGTATCGTCAGGGCATCGTCAAGATCCAAGGAAGATGGAGGATCAATGGTAAAGGCTTCACCGACTTTATAGCGACTGGAGTACTCCTCTTCAGGAATGGACCATTCTGGTGGAAATTTCTCCTCGACATATTTCTTCGTATCTTTCTTGAAAGCCCTTCTGATGCCACGCTCGGCGTACGCAATCTCCATGCTACTTTTGAAGTCCTCTCCTCGGTGTAATGTTTTTACGACAATTGCTAAGGGGTAGCTGAACTCTCGTCTCCACTGGAGGTATTTTACAACAAACAGGAACTTTCCGCTGAGGACCTCTTCTCGTTTCATCATTTTGACTTTAGTTGCTCTGTTGTTTTGGTCTTTCTTGTAGATTGGTATATCGTTACAACTCTTGTCGGTGAGGTTCACCAGTTTTGTGGCCGACTTATTTATGGGTACCATCAGGACAGGGTTTTCATAATCTGTGGTGCAGACGAACTGCCGTTCGTGTGGGCTGATGATGTGCTCTAGAACACCTGTTGCGTGTGATGTGTTAAATCGTTAATAATTTTTATTTCCACAAAGTAAGTCATTACCTGACCACTTATCTAAAATTATGTGATCCGCGACACGACTGTATAAAGGTTTATTGGTGCAGCAGGGACGATATGAGACCTGCAAAGGGCCTCAGTGATAAGTTAACCAATTAAAGCTTAATTTGCTGCTATCATCGTCATCATGCATGTTGCACCAAAGCCCTCACACAATATTAACAGGAAAGGGATGAAGACCTGGAAGGGATGAATGTCAACGGGACACTACCCAGTTCCTTCCTTACAGTTTCACGAGCTCTTCAAAGAAAATCGCAAGCTTAGATCTTTTCGATAATATGGGCTTATGTTTCTCATGCACAGCGTTCAGTGATGAAGATAAGACTGTAACACTTACCTACGACCCTTCCTTGACCCCTAGGCTCATTGCCATCTTCTTTTGAGCGGGCTTTCTTCTCATGATCAACCAGCTCCAAGACGACCTTGTCCTTGTCAAAGGCCTGGCGAACTCTTCCCTTGATCTGGATATCCGGAGTTTCTGTGTCTTCTACCACTGCGTATCCGACTTGGAACTTTTCGGGACTTAGACGAAGATTACAGAGAATGTACTTGTTCGGTTCATCTCTGATTAGTTGCTTCAGAACAGAAGGATCTAAGAAGTCCTGCTGCTTTGTAGAAGCTATAATTCGCTGAGCCCTTTCGGAGGGGGTCTTGTAAAGGCCAAGGTTTGTAAGACGCACTTCAACGCGACCGTTGATAACTCGTACTTCAGGACATAGATCTGCAATTTCCCCCATATCTTTGAACGAGCGATGTTCCATTTTATCAGCTGACAGAACGTTGATGGTCTTCGATCTGGCGGCTTCTAATGGTGGAAATTCAGAATCTTGAAACATTGCTCTCCTTTCGCCATCTAACTTTCTAGTTTCTTCGCACTCCTTTACAAGTGCTAGAATGATTTCATCTATGTATCTGGGAGGTACAGTCTCGTCATCAATGAAGTCATCTTGGAAGTCTTCAATCTCTGCAGTCCCTTCGTCATCCCCATCGTCTCCCTCCTCTTCTTCATCTTCGTCCTCTTTCTCTTCATGTCTGTCATGTTCATGCTGATTGGAAGCCTTGTTGGAGATATTTGACCCGTTTTCTTGATTCTCTCCAACATAGTTTTCGTTTTCCTTTTCGCTTCTTTCATGGAGAACATTTGAACACAACCCATTGCTTTGTAACACTTTCATTTCGTCATTTCTTGTTTCTTGGATGGCTTCTTTATCACCGGAAGCATTGCTTTCATCCACGTTTGTATCGGCATTTGGTTCTTGCACTGACGGACATATTGGAACAAATGGCTGTGCCTCCGGGTTGAGCTGAATACTGGCGATGGTGGCATTTATTTCTTTGTCAAGCTGAGCCATTGTTGTACCATAGAGCCCACCGTTTCGATGGCATCTCTTGATGAAGTCCTTCCAAATACTGCGACAGTCTCCAACGGTGCAAAGCGATACGGGATCACCAACAACAGCCACCAAACACCTTGCTCTTGTCACCGCTGTGTTCAGCAGTTTTGGGTCGGACAAAAATTCCCAGTACAACTGTCGATCAGTCCCACTGACTCGTATCTGCTCCTCTTGCGGCTTGCACGTGTGAAATGTGCGGACGGTGCTGATGAAAAGCACTCGGAATTCTTCCCCTAGTGTGAGAACAAGTTAGAAAAGTAAAGGTTTCGTAAAGGTTAAACTTTCCACGCTCAATAAGTCATGGGCAGACACAGTCAACACGTCATTCTGTCAGTCCAACTTTCACTCTCTCTCTGTGAACTATGAGGGGACACCAAAACGGAAGGAATCAGTTTGCGTTTTGTTACAAAGTGATATGAAGATATTGAAACGCCACTACGTAGGCAGCTGAGGGATACTTTGTTTTCCCCGAATTTGTTCAGTGTCGATGACAAATCGGCTCTATACAATTGTTCCTTGTTCCGTGATCATTTTGGGTAGGATACTAAACCAATGAACCAGTGATAAGAATCTTTTGGGTCATTTATTATCGAGTAACTGGTTTTACGTACTCTTCAGAACAAAAGCACAGCAATATTTTCAAAACTGACTGCAAGGATGTATGCAGATGTTAATTACCTTGGACATTATGGATTGTATCCACTTTTACGTCCGTCAAATCTCTGTCCTTCCTTAGGTTATTTCGAATGGCTTGTACCTAATATCATGAAAGCTTTAACATTGGTAAGATATGATTCAATATTTGATGCCAACGAGCTGCAACACGTTACTTGTGATGTAAGGGGGGTGAAAATTGAACGTCACAATACTGCTAAAAGTACTTTATCTTCAGTGGCCTCACTATTACTTACAACGACGCGAAACTAAGTTATGGGCGGGATCTGCCGTCTTCTAGGGTAAGAGGTACACAGCGAGGATACATGGAGTTGTAAACCAGTACCAGGGGCCGGGGGAGGGTGGGACGAACCCTGGATTCAACTCCGAGACAGTGAAGTCTGCACTACGTAGTCGGTCTGAATAAGTGGAGCAATACACTGACGCATCAACAACCGCGAATTATTTAACTGGACGTTTTAGGTTGTGCCAATTAATATCGAGTGAGAATAGGTCTGGTCTTATTTGTGCAATAATGGTTTCCAAAGTACTTTGATATTAGCTGATACTACGTACTGCAAACGACGAAGATATGTGAACTGTGGATATGAGACGTTTAATTATGTGATTGTCATGTCGCAGTGAACGTAGCAACTTAAGCAGTTGCAAAATAACTTGAAAAGACGCCCGAAGTTTGAGCGGCATTCGATCCGTTGCCCATGCGAGTTCGTTGGATATCCATTAAGATGTCTATAATAGTGAATATATGAAAATGATCATATATTGAAATTGCAGATAGTAACCGGAGACTCCAGACATCTCAAACTGCTCTTCATGTGTGAATTAATACTTGGGTGGGGAGAAAACATCGTGCAATCATCTTTGTTCTGTCGTGGTCGAGCAGTTCACATTTTAACCACTATCTGTGGTTAGAAAATCTCCCAAGTTATTACTAGTCTCACCTGATAACGGTAAGAAGAAAGAACAGCGATCTCAGATAGCTTCTTACGACCCCACACAGTGGGCCAGTTGCTTGCAATCTCTTTCACCCTCTTGATCACCTCGTCTACCTCAGAGAGGTTAATATAGGAATTATCGTGCTCTTTTCGCTCCTTGCCGCGCGCTGAGAAGAATAGCAAAGGACCGTATTTCGGGTGGGCTGGCTGAGATGCATGGCCACGCGCAATCAGTTTCTCTCCATAAAAGTTGTCGGAAGGAAACTGGAGGATTTCCTGGTGGCAGCGGTAATTCTCTGTCAGGAACACGACTCTGGATTGCTTCCCGGGATTTTGATCATCTTTGCTATACAGGTCAAACAGGCGTTCCGCTAAGGACTTTTGCAGGCCTAGTTGTCTTGCTTGAGGCGAATAAACCTCTGGGCTCATCTGCATGAAAAAAGAGTGGAGGAAAAATGTGGTCAATCGTGATGGTTCTCTTTGTCAGTACATGTCTTGCCTTCTGTTATTTTTTACAGGACTGGTGCTGGTGCACATCATTAACAGGTACTCACTTAAATCTTCGAAAACAATGGGTGGTGTTATCGTATGTAATCAGTTCTTATTCGGAGGTGAAATTGTTCAGTATGCTTATTTCTGCTCCTTCTGAACGAATGGCGGACCCATGCAGTTGCTTGGTGGCGGCTCTTGTCTTTATATTGCTATGATTATTCTTTACGTGCAGTGTAGGGTTCTTTGGTCATTACATCATTGACATAAACATCTTGCGTGCCTACTTTAGCGTTACCCATTGCATGATACCTTTTAGATCTTCACTACGGATCTACCACAGTTGTTACGTATGTTATTGCCTTAAACTATTCGCATAGACTTAACGGATATCTTGTTTGATGTGGTTTTCGGCGATCATTCAAGTCCACATCAAAGAACTCAAACGCAGTAAGAGGTAAATGTCGTGCTGATTCGCTTCCTAACCCCAAGCAGACTTTCTTTCTTCTGACTATTTCAGTTCTGTACGCAGATCAGTTAGGTACCTGCATATGATCCCCAGTGAAAACGACTTTTGTGTTAGGACCAGCGAGGACCAGTGGTGTTAGCGCCTCAGGTTCAATTGCTTGGGCGGCCTCATCAATGAGAATGTGAGTGAAGAAGCCGTGAAATACCTGCAGGGCCAGAAGCACTTTCGATGTACTCAGAGTTGTTACCACAACTCGATGTTCAACTAGATCATCGCGAGAAGGCAGCATGAAAACGTTGTCTTTAATCAAACAGTACTGTCTTGCTATCTTGGATGCTGTTTCCAATCTAAATGAAATAGGAAAATAATAACAAAGTGCGTCTTTTGTCGTGATTAGTTTAAACTGTGGTCCAGGTTCCATAACGAGATTGACGATCATGATACAAAGCGTGTTGAATCTAGGAATATTTGAAAGTAAACGAAACGTACCAACGCACAATGTTAAATACAATAACTAGAATTGTAAAACTTTTTGGATTAGTTTTTCTACCATGTACTGTCATCTCAAAGACCCCCTTTTTACATGGAGGCAACGGCATGAAGCCAAAACGACAGAGACAACATCGTTTGAGATAAAGAAGCGGTACCGCTAACCGAGGCAAACATGCCATGTAAGTCCAATGGAGTAAAGGAAAATACCTTCTCATAGGTTGGTATACCCTCAATGGCCTTGATGCAGGTGTACCGTTCTGTTCCGTGAGGTATTTGTGTAGGAGTTCCACGTGAATATCGGCGGCGCGATTTGAGTGTGTACAGAGAAGGATTCTGTGTGACTTGTCCACCTGTACTAGGAGACGGACTGCTTGATTCAGTGTGAACGTCTTTCCGGTTCCAAATGGGCCGAACACAACAAGAGGTGGAGCGCCGTACTCGGGCAAAGCAATGCGCTTGATTACCGCCTTCTGATTTGCATTCAGTCGCTGATCCAGAAGCCACTGCCAACGAATTTTAACCTAAAATTTAAAACAAAGTAATTGCACGAGATTGCATTTACTAGTACCCTACAGGAAAAGAAAGATAATTAGGAGCGAAGTGATTTACCGATACCATTTAATATTACATCGGAAATTAAAAATGGCACCTCGAAACTGAGAGGGGGGCTATTCGTCCACTGGCTCCTTGATCGTATTGGAATTTAGAGATGCTGGTTTTAAGAAGACTGGGGATCGAAAGATGAAGTACCCAGAGAATACCACTGGAAGCCGCAAATGCGGGAATCGAACACATTGGTGGAAGGCAAGCGCTGAGGTCCAAGCTGAGTCTGTTTATCTATTGCATAAACTGCAATGACCTTTACTCTAAGAAGTTATTTTTTGTTTTCACATGCATTCACTACTTACTTCATTCCTGACTGCAACAGGAGCTCTTTGCTCTGGAAAAACAAGCCGCTGCAACTGGCCTGTTGTAAGCCTGTCAACGGCCGCGTGCATTTCGCAAATTGGCCAACGGTTCATCTGGAACTGAGCATTGACATTAGTGTCACAAGTGTCGTAAAGGTTTAAGTCAGAACACATCTTAGATGCGAGTCTCAGCACCACACAATCACTTTCCACTTTCTCAACAGGAGCCTCGTAGACTTTGTTAGAGGCGTTTTCTGACAACTGTAGCCACACGGAGCTTACATTACGGTAGAGGAGGCGGCCGGCGGCATCATCGGGCCTCAAGGCATCTTCCTCTCGCAGGCGGAGGACTCCAAAAAGCTCATTGTCCAATGCGCACTTCATTCCAGTAATTTCATCGAAGATGTTCCACTGAGCATGCAACTGTGTGTTATTCAGTGTGTAGCTGTGTGTGGGAAATAAATCGTGTTGGTTATTGATATCAGCATATATGGGTTCGATAAAACTTTTAAGTCCAAAACTGAACCGACAGTTGGTGAACGTTAATGGCAGTAATGATATTGTCTTGTGAGTGTTGAGGGCTGTAGACGTTGGAAGAGGGGATTGACGCCCCCAAACACCATTTTCTCCGTGAAGTAGGCTTAAATTTCACTTCTGATCACCTTTGCTACCTCGGCAGTTCATTCATTTTGGCTGTTTATCCACGTCTAGTGGTCGACCTTCGTGCCCTGGTAATTTTTCTCGTCAGTGCCTTGGCATCCGCTCATTCCCCTTAGGTATCCATTTGGCAATTTAAAGCTGCCTCTTTCGTTGGTCGTTGGAACCACATTGAATTGTTTTCTCCAGTTTTTAAAATCGTTTGGCTGTCAAGGATACAATCAATTTCAGCATTTTTCGACTGTACTCACCGTGAAAGTTCCTCCTTCATGAAACCTTCCTCTACATAAAGCAATTGGTGCATAACATTCTTGTAATTGTTCCGCCTTAATTCCTCGGCTGCTATGCCCACATCTTTAGGTAAGCTGTAGGTTCTCGACCAATGCTCTCCCTGAAGGGCTTCACCTGTTTCATGTACAAACCTAACCACTTCCACTGACCTTTCATCCCAGATTGCGACAGCATGGGCATTCTGCGGGATAATAGGACTTTGAGATGAAGATTCGCTGTGTACATCAGCGGTAAGCGTCTGCATCAGATAGGGTTTCCTTCCAAAGTCGAAAACGACGCATTGGTCGAAGCTTCCATACAACGAGGAACTGAAGGAGACGGTGAGAGAAATTTTTAGGCGCCCGGATAATTTGATCTCTGGTGCTTTGTACCAACACCCTTTAAGCTTGGCAGTGTAACATAAAATGTAGCTTTCGCAGCCTTTGTTTTCCTGATAACGGCCTACGGTTATTTCTGAGAGCTGATAAACATCGTGGTATCTATGAAGTAGCAGAACGTGGCGTAGGCAACCGACATCGCTTGTCTGGGGAAATTAAATTAAAAGAAAAGAATCTTTAATCGACCTCTTAAGAACTGTTGCTTGTTTTTTGGACCTCGTGACCGTGCTTTGGGAAATTGCTTCTTTCAAATTCCACTAATTAAAGGAGGAATTATCTGGGGTACAGTTCGCTTTTACCGCACTGTATAAGCTGACTGCCAAAGCACGTTGCAGGGCCAAAACAGATGAGCTGAGAATCATTATTCTTTTTCTACGCCACAGAGCTCCCAGGATCCGCAGGCGCACGCTATTGCTGTCTCACCCCTAACTCTCTGTCCTCCGCAAGCCCGATAGCCTGTGAAGGCATAATCTGTCTCCATTGGAAAATGTCCGTCGTCCAACTTCTCCGTGGCCTCATGCTGCAAGGAACGCGTCCATGGATAATGGTGCTAGCCAATCTTTGCTCGCTCGGATGTCTCGTGACATGGCCGAAGAATTTCAGTTTCCTCTGTCGTGCAATTTAGATTAGGGGTCATTGCCTATCTAGAAAACCTGTCAACCGGTCTTGGCAATCTAATTGAGTTCTCTGTTGCGCTGTTCCCGTTAGGCCAAGTATTATTCGTTTTAATGAAGATTCATCAACCTTTCTCCAGCCGTTAAGATTCTCCCTTGGAATTGTACTGACCTTAAACACCAGGCTGAATGTCCAGCGGAATGTGTGGGTATCGTTATTGTCTTGAAGTTTCACACTGAGTTCTGGTGGAGTGGAGGTAATATGAACTCCTGTAAGATCCTCCACGAGCTGTGTTTGAAAAACGATAAGAGAAGTTTACAGAGTTATTCACTGGTCATAAAGAAACACCAATCGTCTGTGCTCATGCACAATTTTACTGGTGCTTAAGGCAGACTACATTCTGCAAACTCGCATGGCTTTTGGTATTTAACTCACCGCACATCACTTCCGTGCTGAGCTGAAATTTCATTGGACGTAGGTCAATTTCAGTCGGCAGAGTTCGGTGTCACAAAAGACCTGCCTACGGCTGCGATTAGGTCCCCAATTGACTTTTGATTTCTCCAAATTACCCTCCCTTGTATGTTTGTGTTAAAGTTATCAGAATTTACATACTACTTTCTATTTCAAAATATATCCATTAGAAAAGTGTTCACTTACATCCTCTGCGGGCCCTTTTAGGATCTGTGATGTCATTTCCATAGAGAAAATTTCTTCCTTGTCTTGAAGCTCTTTCATTCGTTTCTCCCTCTCTATTCGTCGGTATTCTTGTTGCCATTCGTTTAGTTCTTCGTTGCTGTGAGCAAAGATGCATCCTCGTCCAAATCTGCATCGTTCCCGAGTATAGTAACTGTTGGAAAGAGAAGGAAATGTGTATATTCAAACTCCTGAGGTTGCACATGGTTTCCATAATCTAAAAATTCAATCATTTGATCAATGGTGCACGTTGTCGTGAGGCCTTGTGAATGAATGAAATGGAACAAATGAAATGGACGTGCCCGCAGCTTAAGCAGGTAGGACTGAAAGAAGGCCTTCTATAAGCCGCGGCTCTAGACGGTAGTCACAACGGTTTTAGGTTATAGTAGTAAGCCAAACAATTGTTTTAGTTTCTTTCAGTTTGAGACAGTGAACTCGTTATTAGGAATATGTCCACATTTAATTAAGCGTCCCTTTTATGATATGTGCACTCGGACAAATTGACATGGATGAGCACTCTATCAGGTGGACGGCCAGTCTTGAGTCACGTACATGTATGACCATTTATTAAAACTGTATTGAAATCGCATACATATAGATACCTTTTGCACAGTTTATAAGCACCATTTGTTACTCCTGGAGGGGAAGGTCTGTACTGTAAACGTGCAGCAGACGGAGGAGCGGTCTCTGCAGTTGCCCTTCCAGGAGATCCAGTGAGAGTTTGTCGAGGAGTAAGGAGAACTGGACAAAAATTAGAAAAGACAGAGTTGCGTTTAAGCTATCGTAATGGTATTTGAAGCAGGTACAAGTTTTGAAAATAGTTTTTCAAGCTCTCTGGCGCCCTCTTTTTATTTTAGTCATACGCAAGAAGGCCATTAAGTAGTTCTGACCTGTGCGCTTCTTGAAGAGAGAACTTCGCTTGTATCTATTCAATTTCTATAGTAAATTGACTACTGTTAAAAGATTCAAAAGCTGACTGTTGTAGCGTGGACCTTTGACAGAGAAAATCAACTGACCTCCTTCCCTTTCCAAAGTCCACATAAGTTGCTCATCCTCGCCGTGAGCAAACGAGCACGATGTTCGTAGGCAGGGCTTGTTCATGGAATACTGTCGACATATTGTGAACGCCACATTGGCAGGAACCTTCTCAGGATATGGCCTAATCAACTGCCACTCTTTACAGTTGTCACTCCAGACAGCATACTTAAGTCTTGAACGATTCTCGCAACCTTTGCAGGCTTTAACCTTTTCATTGATACTCGCTGGTCGTTTACGGTTCTTGTTGAGGAAGTCATCACAAACAACAAAAACAGTTTTTGGTATCTTTCTTGAATCTATCACCAAGTCAGGTGACTGTTCACTGTTAGTCTTAGTAGGTGACACACTGCGGCTTCGAGACTGTTCGGCCATCGCGTTAGGCGAGGTACCGAAAAGAATGGATGCAGTAGATCGTCCACAGGAGTCGGGATTCGTAGCCCATGCGGACGAAGTGGTGTTCGTGACAACTGTTGAAGAACGTTCCTTGGAAACAACCTCTGAACTTAAGCCTCTGGAGGTTACCTGCGAGGAAACGGGAAGTGTAGCATCCCTTGTCATATCTGCAGTGTACCCTTGATTGAGAGGAACATCCTGTAACCCATTGATTTGGGGAGGCATAGTGATGTGATTCACTGATTGAACTTGATGAAGAAACTTTTCAGAGGAGTTGATGGGTGTGGCCCATGCAAAAGAGGGCTGAATATTTTGAGCAGATCTTTCTGAGGAAACAGCTCCTAAGCTGGGGAATTCGTTCAAACTTGACACCGACAGGTTGGAGGGTGTTGTCGAACCGTTACTCTCGAGGTTGGTCTTTACGCTCTGTATTGGAGAACGTGTACTAGTCGACAACTCTCCTTTTGACATGGACTGTGTCCACTTAGATTGCTCTGAAGCAAACGTTTCTTGGGGGGTTGGAAGAACTGTGAAGAGAAAGGAAAAGATTGGTAGGGTGTGCGCTGACAGTATTGTCATTTTCGAAACAAAACGTGAAACCAAAAGACATGGACAACGGTGTGAGGGAACTGAATAAAACGTGAACCCTAAATTGACAAGGTTGACAGGTGCATTTATGAAAAAGTGAACTCGATTTGGTGCGAACTGATCCAAAAATTCGAATCCTACTCACCACCGCGACGCTCCATTGTCCACATCTTTGATTCAACTTTACCATGAGGAAACGTACATGGCTCCTTGACGCAGGGCCTGTTTGCTAAGAAATGTCGGCAGTCTTCCAAAGTAACTTTTGGTGGAACCTTAGAAGCGGGATATGGTCTTATTGCTTGCCAGTAGCGGTTTGTGTTGTTCCAAGTAGCATATTTCAGAGGGCCCTGACTTGCACACGCGTTGCAGATCTTGATTTTATTGGGCGTGCTCGAAGACTGTCTACGATTTTCCCAAAGAAAGTGACCACACACAACAAAAACCTCCTCCGGAATCGTGTTGGATTGATTTAACTTCGGTTGTTCGTTAACCTGGGGCTTTGGTCCAGTGACATTGTTAAGGAACCTCTGATCAGACGATGGGACTGGAGAGCAAGACCTGCCGGAATTTCCGGCTATTCTCGCCCAAGAAGACAACGTGGAATTATTAGTGCCGTTACTCAGAGGAACAGGCGTGCGTATCCCTTGGGACGGGGTGGCGGTAGATTGTTTAGTACTCGGGTGGCTCATTGACTCTTCCCGTGCAAAAGTCGGCGAAGTGGACGAAATTGATGGTATTGTCCGGGCCACATCTGAAATGTCAGGGTCTAGCGAATTACTAGGGGTTACACAGTTAGGCACTACAGAACCTTCAGCCGACTTCTTGGGGGAGGCCACGCCGAAAGGAAGCTCTTCCGAGAAAAATCTATGTTTACTTTCATTTCCATGTATTCTGGGAGTAGTAGGTGAATTGAATGGCTGCAATTGCAGTACTGCGTCTTGTTTAGGTGTCCGCATGGGTGTTACATCTAAATGTGAACGGGGCCTTTCGGCGGTCGTTACAGTTTTGACTGGTATTTGATTGAGCTGGTAATCGGAATCTGTGGCTTTCTTGAGTGTAGTTGGTTTCGCTGTTTCGCTATGTCGACGGCTATTGTACTTGACCTTAATAAAGCCGTCATCGAATGAATCTTCATCGTCGTTGAAAATTGATGCTTTAAAGGCGGACGATAAAGGACTATGAGATGTACCGTTAGTGCAGTCAGAGTATCCCAAGCTCACGTCCCTGTCTCTAATATTCGATTCCGTTTCTTGGGATTCACTTTCGTCAGCACTTTCATCTGGTGATGGAGTGCTGGTTACCGGTCTCTGATCTGGGGATATAAAAGGTTTAGAGGTACGTTGAATAAGCAAGTTAGTGAAATCAGGTGTGCGAAAGAAAAGGCTGGATTCGGAATTTCTTCCATCGGATGCTTCGACAAACGAGGTGCATCGCGACGTGAGGTTTTCTTTGGGTTGTACCTAGGTCACTTAAGCCAGTTTAGAACGTGGCATTGCAGTCCATTGTTTTACGTTGTTTCAAGTAAACCAGTCGTCAAATTGGAGTTGGTCGGTTTTTGCAAGTACAAACGATTCGTAAGATGCGATCGATTCTCAAGATTTATTTTTCGCGGAATAAGAAGTAATGTAAATATGACCCTAATTCATAATTATGTGATTCAGGTGTTATAATGTGCTATCTGCGTACCTAACACCACGCCGGAAGTTTACTGTCGGTTTCCTTGTGACCCATTATACAAGAAACGATTAGATACCTAAAGCAGTGTCCTTTTTTTTCTTTGCTTCGATCTTTTTCTCTTTCTTTCTCTTTTTCTTCTGCAGCTTTTTCTTCTGTTTCTTCTTCATATTCTTTCCTTCATTGCAAGATGAAATAAGCCATGTTAATCAGTGATTTGATGAATATTGTTGCTAAAAAAGAGAGAATTGAACAACTTGACTGAGGCATTTTCGAATGAATGTTTCATTACAGAAAAACAAACTTTTAATCACTAGTGCAAGTCGATACCAAGAAAAAGAAATCCGATGTGTTTGGTCTCCTTTTATGACAGAGGACCCGCTACAATGATTATAAGATTATACAATTTATACCGCGCCAAAAGTATAAATATTCTAAGGCGCAACAAAAATGCCTAAAATTCTATACAGATACTAAAACAATTATAATTAAGTTAAAAGCAAAACTGAATCACATCTCAGTTCTACCTACCGGTTAGTTCAGTTAATCTAACGATGCTCCCGGCATAATGACATGCGCAAATGGTCAGACTTTGTAATCTCGGAGAAGGACGATAAACCGTAGGACCAGTCTTATTACACTTGTGTGGGACGTTAAATAACCCACTCGCTATTCTAGAAGGCTAGTGGTGGTCTGTCTCTCATTCTGTTCTGGGAATAGAACATCTGTGGATTCCACTAACCATTCAAGTATGAATGAAATGATTGTGAAGTGCGGTTTTTAGACATGAATTTAAGGAATGATCTTCACACTTCGGTTACGGTCGTGGGTTCGAATGCCGTTGAAGTCACTTTAATTTTTCAAGTGCATACATGAGACAATTGCTTAAATTGTCCAGGAAGTGGACAAATAAATACTTAAGCAGTTTCAAAGAAATCTAAAGTCAGGCTTGAAAGTTTATTCGTATTAATAGTCGAGGTACCATCCACCAAGCGGATGAAATGTTGTTAACTGAAAAAGCTGTCGATGTAGCCGCTAAAATACTCCAAGTACACTGAAACGGGCACCACAAAGCAATGTCTTACCTCACACAAACCGGTCACTGAAACGGGAACACTTATAACGTTTCCGAACGCGTGCCAGACTCCTAAACTTTGGTCAGACTGAATACGGTTGTCACACGGTGTTTACACGTTTTGACATGTTAGACTTCGAACACGCCGAAAAAACTTAACGCTAAAACAAGGTCGCCCCCTAAACATGGCGGCCTTTTCACTCCATTCGTTTTTCCGCCTCGATCGCGCCGGCCTGGGCACTAAACTAGTACGCGATTTAAGCAAACTGAAGCTTACAGTCGAACACAGTACTGCTTGAAATATTTGAAAAAGTTGGACTTTACTTGACTGTGATCATGCAGACAAATTTAAAGAATAGTGAGAATCTCCCAGTTAAGAAGTTTGGTAGGAGGATACAGCCTGGATCGAGGACAGTACTTAATTAATTATGCATATAGTATTTAAAAGAGGTCGCATCGCAGAGGTCGTGGGTTCGAATCCCGTTGAAGTCACTTGAATTTTTCAAGTGCATACATAAGGCAATTGCTTAAATTGTCCAGGAAGTGTGAGGATCATTCCTTAAATTTATGTCATTCAAGTATGATTCTGAACTGCAAAACTGCAAGTTGCGCCATGAACAGTCTGACAAAGCCCCCCACAAAAGTGCTTTTAAGCACATTTGAGAATGAACCCAAAGAAAATGGGCTGTATAAACGATACATCATGAATACTAAATTACTTCGACCACAAAACGTAAACACTGCGTTACTGAAATGAGGAGAACTGATCCAGAATAGAAATACGAGGAGCGAGAAAAATATTTACCCTCGTGTTTGGCATTCTTTTCTTTCGCTTCCTTTGACTCATCTGTTCCTTCGGGTTCTGGATAAAGAAAGTTAGCGTTTCAATTACCATGTCGTACCAAGTAGTCTTCAGTATGGCTACCTTGGAGCTGAGGCTAAGGCTATTCGATTCAAAAGCTCCTTCAAGCACTACTGAGGTTTGAAGTTTAAGCTTTTTAAACGGCAGGCAATATCAGGATTCGATAGGCCAGGACAAGTCGCCTAATTTTAAATCATAAAATATTTATCCACAGGCTAGTTTACCGAAATTCAAATCAACGAATCAGACCAAATCTTCTCAGAGCTAGGGGCCTGTT
>BLFK01001094.1:4254548-4282443 GCA_014634185.1 Astreopora myriophthalma
ACAGAACTCTAGGATAGATCCTGAAATCCATCAAATCCAGAAGCTCCGTGTAACATTCTAAGGCTAGTTCGAGAGTTGCACGATCATCCTGCATCGTTAAGGCGAACCGGACCATTTTAAAGAATACTTTATCAATCAAAGTATCATTCTATTTAAAGGGAGAGAAGAAAAGTCAAGAAAATCAAAGTGGATGTGAGGATTTGTCTCAGTAATCACAGCAATGATTGTATGTCTTTTCTGAGAATACTACTAGTTAAATGTGGTGTACAGTTGATGGAGTTAGGCCTTTGTTTCGTTACTTAATTAAACGGCATGCTACTGATGTGGAAACTGACTAACCTTCTTAAAATTATCCCTCAGTTTATCCTTCAGTTCGTTCAGAGCTGTCTTGATCTTCTCACTCTGGAAAACCAGTAACATAAATGAAGTGTCTTTATTTCAAAACCAACTCAGTTGCTCCGGTTAATCACTGCAAATATCGCCGGGAACGTTTCCTGTGAGCGGAGATTAGGGAGGAGTTGAATGTTCTTGTTGTGATATCAGTTCGTTAAGGTCGAGTTTTCCCTCTAGCAAAGGTCTCACTCTCGACCGCCTTTGCATGATTATCTTTCTGGTGGCCATTTAATGATTTGCAGCTTACCGTCTTAGATGATACCGAATTTTAAAACTTAGCTGCCAGTCTCCATTGGCGCAGCCCCCGACAAGTTCCCTCATTCACTCACTCCATGATTATCGATTTTTGTGCAGTTGTTTGGCTAGATGTTGACTGTTTTGGACTAAATTGACCATAAATCTACATAACTTACGTTTGGTTTCAGATGCTTGCACCAAACTGCTAACAGCAGAGCAGGAACATAATCTCCAAGAGACTGGATCGCTTTCATCTTGATGAAGAGGGATTTGACGAGGTTTCTGCTCTTGTTATAATCTGCAATCTCAATAGCTAAGAACAAATGACACATTTTACGAACGAATGTGGTCATATCAAACTACTCCCCAGCTTGGGCTGAACTTACAGGTTGATCAAATTGAATTAAAACGCAAAAATATCATATGCAAGTAACCCTTCGTCAAAGGTTATGCATTTTTTTTAGGCCGATACTGCACACCTCTTCAGGTATCATAGGTAGTAAGTATTAAGGATATTTCTCGAGCTTTGTCTCCGCCTTCAGTTCAACGTTGACAGCATATGCTATCATTTTGGAATTGAACCTGTAAAATTGAAGCTATTGGCTTGATCTCGAAGTGCAATCGCCACACTTACAGTACGTAAAGACGTCAGTGTAGTTCCTAGCTTGAACAACTTTTGCACATTGTTCCCCTTTGCAGTTTGCTCGAGCTCCAGAAGAATGCACCTTAATAACACTTATGCCGTATACTTTCCAGCTCCACCGGGAAGCACAAAATGAAACGTGAATCGATAGCCAGCAATGTTTCTCAGTCTGATAAAGCTGATGCTCAATAACTGTGTTTCAGTCCTACGAAGCACCAAAGTAAGGTGGTCTTAACACATTTCAAGGGTTTAATTAATTTGTACCGTTGAAAATATATACCTCTTTCACTTTCCTCAATGGCCTCGAAGTATCTTCCCTGCCAAGTGGTTAAAGCATGTGCATTAATATCAAATGCCCACATTTACTGTGACACTGCATGATAATTCTAGAAAACTAGCCCCTTTGGGCTACGACGTTGGCTTTGATTTCAAGAGGATGTAGCAATCGCTTCTTTCTTTCTAAGTTCTAAGGGATAAGATCTTCGCCTTTGAAAAAAAACGAGACGAAAATTAATTTGAAAAGGCATCACATGCTATATCAGGGGTTACAATAGTTCAAGGATGATTATACGAGCTTGTGTCACTTATTGAAAACCGTCATCAAACTATCGTCTAATCAATTTTAATTTTACCATCTCTTCAGAAAGCGAGATTTGTAATCCCATTTTTAGTCTACATTTGGCACTTGATTATTGGAAATTTGTGGTCAGAATCAAGGAAATGCCACTTCTGAGGGCCTGAAATGTAAAAATTGTCTGGGGGGAGTGCGCCCCCAGATCCCCCCAAAGGGAAGAGCCCTTCGGCGCTCGATTCTCAGTGTCGACCGCCGAACCCCTCTATGCAAGAATGCTGGCTACGGCCCTGATGCTTGAATAACTTTTCACTGGTGCATTGAAGTGGCGTTATGCAGTAGAACAGTTATAGATACCTTAACTGGTAGAATTTGAAAGTGTTAAACTATCCGTTAAAGTAAAATTCCTTAGGCTTGATTCTCATTAGTCTCGACCAGCCAACTAGTTGTCCTAAATTCAAATTACGCGCCTCATAGAATTAAATGCCCGTTCGTTCCCTAAAAAATAAGCGTACCAGTTTGTACAAGCACTCGGCTCTTCTTCGAAAAAGTTGCTCTGATATGACAGACACATCCAAAAAGTGTGAAATTGGCCAAGTTAATGCCATAAGGTAAATGTTCGCCGCCTCTTGGTAGTCTTTTGCCCGAAACTTTTCATCTCCACTCTTCTTCAACTCCAGCAAGAACGGTGCCTAAAGTGAACAATGCAAAAATTGAATGGCTGGAGTTCAGTAAAAACGGTTTGGATAGCTATACAACTAGGGTAGTTCCAAAGGGCATACAATCAGCGAATACGAAGCAATGCGGACTTTAAGTGTGCGGCAAGTTCACGGACCGCGCTGGTGTTTCATTCGAGTGTTCCTAGCACGTATGGTGGTGAGAACCTATCCGGCGTTGAGGGAGAAATCAATACAGCGACCTCAAAAATTGCTGTGTCATCCATGAAATTGGGTGTTTAAACCTTACCGAGAAATTGAGAGACCTGAAGTCATCATTGTCATCACTGAAATTCAAATAAAGGAAAGAGAAATTATCTTCAAATCGTTTTGAGGAAGTTGAGCAAACCAACAAGAGGTTAAGCGGTAGTGATTTTCTCTCTGCTTATGTAATTTTATTGGTCTGAATCAGGCTAACGATTTTCTTCGAGGGTGCGCGTTGCCGGTCCACTATAATTGAAAATTGTACAATAAGCTCAATTTTACGCGCGTTTTGATTGGTCGCCATCTATGATCTATTGGAGGACAGACGCATAAATAACGTCACTGTTTACTATTTCACCTCTTTATTGTATAAAACAAATTTATTCCATGTTGCCGTGCGTCGGTTCCAAAATGTGGTAAGAACGTCATTGACACACTCGGCTATCGCCTCGTGCGCCACTGTTTTGTTCGTACCACATTTTGACGCCATCTGTGATCTATTACTGAACAGATGCACGGCAACATGGAATATATTTGTTAAAGAGATTCATCAGGTAACGTTATAAATTAATACTTGATTCGTGCTGTATTACTCTAGGTAACATTACTTTGAATACTGAAGTAGTCTGTAGTCTTAATGCATGGCTTGCTTACCCATCTTCGTCAGCCCAAAGTCTTCCACCTTCTGCCATTTTTAGCTTGAATCTGAAAGCTGTGAAAGGTATCGCAGATGACAGAGAAATGATGATGGTTGTCACGAGTCTGCATTTATCAGCTCAGACAAGTTTACCCAGTTCGACGGTCTAGCTTGGTTTGCTACTGAATCGAAATGGAAAACAGTCATATACAACGACAACAACCCTGAAATGGAGTTTATCCGTCACTTTTCAAAAGAGTAAAAGGATGAACAGTATCACGAAATCTTCAGATGTTCTTTAATGGGTTTCAAGAAACCGTTTATATAGTTTGCAAACCCATCATTCAAAAACGGATTTCAGTTGTTGAAGACTTCTCATTTGCACGATTGGACAACGATCAACTTCTTGGGCCACATGAAAAATTATGATCTGGCTCTCAATTGTGCGAGCTCAAGGCAAAAGAGTGCAACTGAAGGAAAATTACCAAGCTGTACCATACGTCAGTATTTAAGAGTTCGATTTGCCTTCGGAACTGAGTTGCAACAGATGCGTTAAAAATAGCGAAAAACGTGGCGGCAGTGAAACGTTAACCTTGAAACTTCGACAAATTCTGAGGTTCACTATCTGAGACTGCTGACTGAGGTAGTTACATCGGAATCAACTCGAACTGCTAAATAAAGCATGTATTCTCTCGATATCGCTCAACTACTGTGAAACGAAAAAAATCAACAGCCGGGGTGAGTGTATAATCTTATTCCTCTTGAAATGTCACAATGGAATCTTTTAACAAACTTGCAACTTGGTGCAAATTCAAGGCCTGGTCTTGAAATCACGCCGCAAGTAAGTTTGTACAGTACAAGTGCAAGCAGAGATTCTGATACAAGAATGCAGTCGGAACTGGACAGATAACGTAAATTGTCTACCGTAGAGAGATCCAAAACGTGGCAGAGGTTTCTAGCGTCAAGCCATCGTTGGGAGTCAATCCGCGATTCGCTTCGATTCACTTTAAATAAGGGCTAAGGCTCGAAAAGCCTGTTTTTGAGTGTCTGTACAGTAACCAAGTTATGATCTCATCCTGAATCCAGTTGAGATCAATTTCTAAGGCTTCGTTCACAGTCGAAAATTACCACTAAACAAGTCGAGACTCGCCACAAGATCCCTCCCGATCACTTCCTTGAAGCGGGCCAAAGAGCGGCACAAGAACACCGAATGGGGTGTTGCAAACTATCAACAACTTATCTGGTTTTTATAAAGTACTCAATGTATTTAATTCACTTACAATCGAATACTGATCAGACTTGCGATATCCCTGAGCAAAAGGAAACGATACCGAAAACGGTGATACAAGAGGGAAGCTTTGAATCCTGTATTGGAAGTGCAGCATAGTGCGCGAATCATTAACTACGTACTAGAGGGAAAAAAGTCTTTCATCGGCTTTTGAGATTGCGAAGCACAGAGCCAACTGATGAGACCACACGTTTCTGTACACTATTCACTGATGCACCCTCGTGTAGCTGAGGCCAATTTATACATAGTCTTCGAACGTAGACTTATTTCCGGGTGTCGTTTCTTTGCGGCGGGGAGAAGAGGCAACCGGAAACTACGTCTGCGTTCGCAGGGTAATTTCTATAGAACTGAACTCATTCCTCTATAATATTTGATCGAACTAATCTGTCATAAAATTGAAGGCATTAACTGCGAGGTATCCTGTTTTGCAACCCATGAATTTATCTAACAGTCAGTGTGTCAAGACAATAACAAATACCCCGGACGATAAATTTACATAAATATTTCTTGTTTTCGCTTGCATCGGTGTATCTTAAAATTTCCCTGCTTCGAGTTGTCCTTTAAAGTTGCAGTAAATTGTCTAAAAATATACCTGAACCAGTTCAAAGGAAGCACTAACTCTTCACTAGTTCAGTTTGCTTTAAAATACATCTATGGCATTCAGCCTTGAAGCATTGACGTACCTTGCTGAGTGACAAATGCTTCTCTTCTTACACACCGGCGTCAGCTATCAGACATAGTGAAATACACATTTCTCTATGCACCATAACATTCAATCCTCTAACTGCTGTTAACCAAAATCAATGTCACTTAATTATTCAAATTTACCCTGTATATCTCAGTGACTTTCGTTTCCGCGAAAGAGCTTAAATTTCCGGTTGATTTTCTCGGAAACTGAAACGTCAGTGATGTTTTTTCTTTTCTTGCGAGTGAACTTCTCGGACTTGTCCGAACGCGTAACAAACATAACACAACATGCTTCCCTAGAGTCCTGGCTCCCTTTGGTCAGCGGTCGCGAGATGAACGACTCTGGAAAGTTCGCGTGTGTTTCTCAAAGGACCCGAAACTTTTCGGGCCTATTTTACCCCGTGTACCTTTGGATTTAATGGAGCCGAAACCAATTGTGGAATTGCACGCATTTCAGGCGTCCTACTGATGAATAGTTAGAACCGCTAGATATGTATTTGTTCTGGCAACTACCTATTGTAGTCTGTCCCCTTGGAATTATCAATGAAAACGTTTCCAAGCATGAGAACTTGCCATTCCTTTTTTCCTTTCCTAACTTAACTTGAAAACATGTTCAAGGAATAGCCTTCGACAAGAAGCGGGTCTTAAAATGATGGTTTTCGGAACTTTCGAGAAACGGGCCCCTCATGGTGCGGAGTGGAATTGCACAGTGCTTAACGTCAGAGCCCTGTTTTACTTCCGGTCGTTTGCATTTTTATTTATTTACGTATTTGTATGCCACACACACACACAAAAAAAAGAAAGAAAATAAATAAATAAATTACACTTGATTACAATCATCTAAAAGGATAACTATAATACTATGTAAAATTATATTATTTTACAGCGGTTTTTTTTTTATATTAAGCTTTATAAAATTACAGCGAGAATCATCTGTAGACGATGTGGCGAGGTAACCCAAAAGAAGCTGAGAGCTTATAAACCTTGGGTTCCTCACACGATGTAGAAGATGGTATTAACTTAACTACGGACGGGCGAGTCTAATTTAGTTTCCTGTTATTGAGAAATTTTTTTCGGACGGTGAAGTCTTAAAGATAGAATAAGTGTGGGATAGGGTAAGATCACGGGGTAAGGAATTCCAAACCTTGGGACCTTGGTGCAAGATCGTAGACTGTTTGATATTAGTTCTGCAGTAATGTGGACGATATAGTTATTGGCGTTCCGTGTATCGTACTTATGAACTTGTTGAGTAGAGAAAAGACTATCAAAAGTAATAGGAAGAAGGTTATAATGATAAGAGTACATTAAACAAGCTACGAGGAAAGTATTAATCGTGAAAATATCGAGGATATTAAGATTGTAAAACAAGGGCCATGCCAATATTGTCTATGGTGATGTTATCATTAACGATAGAGCATTTAATTTTTGTTTTGGGCAAAAAAAAATATAGCTAGTTTTGGCGATATTAAGCGATAATTTGTTAGCTTTAAGCCAGTCCATGACCTTCATTATTTCACAATTCATAACAGATATGGTCTGATTGGGATCTATGTGGAAATAAAATAGACTACTATCATCGGCGAATAAAAGAATTTTTAGTATATTCGATGCATTTGGGAGGTCATTAATATAGATTGTAAACTCGCAACAGAGGGCCCAAGATTAATCCTTGCGGAATTTCGCATGTAACAGGTTCCTGCTGCGAACAAGCTGTACCAAATTGAACAAACTGTTTCCTGACTGTCAAATGACTGGAGATCCATTCGAAGACTCGTTCTCTAACACCATAGTGATAAAGTTTATTAAGCAATATGTGATGAACGAGGCTTTAGAGAGATCTAGAAAAACGTCAACAGTTGTTAGACTGTTGTCAATAGAAGAAGCGATATTATTCACTAATTGAAATGCCATTACGGTGGAGTGATTTCTACGAAAACCACACTGGCTATTGTACAAAAGATTGAAATCCGTTAGATATTTATAAATACGATTATAGGCTGCTCTTTCGTAAAGTTTGGGAAATGCTGGACGAATGGAGATGGGCCGATAATTTTCTAGCCTTTCTGGATAACCAGATTTAAAAATTGGAAAAACTGTCGCAGGAAAATACCCACTCTCTAAAGAAAATTTAATAATCTCGGTTGAGGGCTCAATGATATCATCAATAGAGAGTTTGATAATTCTCATGGAAACGTTGTCAACTCCAGGAGCTTTATTAATAGCAAAGATCTGGACTATTTCTTTAAGCTCATCACCAACGAGGGGCTGAAACTCCAAAAATTGATGCGGAGGACTAATTAGGAAGTAGAGAATCTCCTTTGTGTTTATGTGGTTTCCACACAGACACCGTTAAGCATTATTTTCTCAACGATCCTCTTTATTCTGCCCTTAGAATAAAACTGCTCTCTCCTGCTGCATGCATACTTGCTGACAGGTGGACAACTATGTCTGAATCACAAATTGTACTGGCTTTTCTGTTTGGTGTGCTCTTTCTGTCACTATAACAAAATAGTGACTTGTTTTTCATGTTCAGTCCTTTATAAGCGAATCTATGAGGTTTCATATAAATGTTTAATAATGTACATTCCACCTGTTAGTTTCTTTTTTTCACCTTTTGTATGTGCTTCTTGTTCTCGTTTTCCTCTCTGCCGTTTCTGACCCATTACGTTTAATGCTATTTGTAAATAACTTCCATTTTCGAAGTGAGCCCTCTTGATGAGCACTCGTCTGTAACTCCTAGGGCAAACGTTGCCAGTAAATATGTTTAGCTAATAATAATAATAATAATAATAATAATAATAATAATAATAATAATAATAATAATAATAATAAATAGGAAGTCTTCATAGTTCGCCCTGGAAAGCGCTATTTTAGGTGCTAAATTAGGACCAATATTGGAGATATATTTACGAAAGTTGTTAGCAATGGCAACTGGATCTGACAAAAGTTTACCATTGTTCTTAAAGCAGGACGGATAGTTTAATTTGGGCTTGCGTTTGTTAATTACTTCGTTAATTGTCTTCCATGTTGCTTCAAGGTCATTTCTAGAGGTTTCAACTTTATGATCGCGATTTCTTTTGCTACTCTGATTAGAACCATTCTCTTAGAACCTTTGCAAGTCGCTCACGTAACGGATTTTTTCGAGGGTCGCTCGTTTCTTCTAGCTTGCACAGAAAGGTGCAAAGACTTGAGGAATTAACAAGATTTCAACGCGGAATATGCGAGGAGTGAAACCTGGGGAGAGAGAGAGAGCAAAGCCAGAAAAATAGCGCCAACGCGATCTACGCAAAGCAGTCGAAATTGTTTCCAATTTAAGAGTAAAGTGAGAACCATTTATCATTGG
Source organism: Astreopora myriophthalma (assembly GCA_014634185.1). Lineage (NCBI taxonomy): Eukaryota > Metazoa > Cnidaria > Anthozoa > Scleractinia > Acroporidae > Astreopora > Astreopora myriophthalma. Next base: position 4,263,268 of record BLFK01001094.1, read on the forward strand.
GCCAAACGTGAGGCTATTATGTTCGTGTTCAACAATACTGATATTGTCAGCTATACATTAAGATCATTCACTGGTTGTTAATTTGCAATTACTTTGCTCAATTTTGAGCCTTTTCGTTCATCCTGGCGCGCGCACTTGTTTAAAAGTCCCACCTGGCTTGTTGAGCTACTCGATCAGTCGATAGTCGTGAATGCGCGCATGCGCAATGACCGACTTAACATTTTAATGATTGCTGTCTGCGATCGCTGTCTGCTGGAGAGTAGAGAATTTTTATGTAAACTCGCTGGGTAACCAGGGCATTTTAGCGATTCGTATGAGCGACGCACGTGGTTAGATGTTTTGCTCAAACGGAATCTTTTTCCTGTTCTATCAGTGTAGCATTTTAAAAGTAATGCCTTGTTCGTAATTTTAAATTTTCTGACTGTTTCTATGTTCTGTTTCATTATTACCATGTTATCAGTTAAGTTAATAGCCATATTTCAGCTTCCACTTAATTTTGACAGACGTCATTCTAAGCTAGATAGTTTAAAAAATCGTGATTTCTCAGCTAACAGTTAAAATTTCAGCCAATTCTCAGCTATCAGCCATTACGAACCTCTAGCTCCTGTAACACCACATTCACGACTTGCCTCATAGAGCCCTGTGATGTAACTCAGGTGTAAAATAGAAGTATATTTAACAAGGACCGGAAACTACGCAGAAAGTTTCATCTAAGGCCTGATGATTATTTTTGAGGACTGCTTTTATAAATGAGGGTCACCGCGATCGTTTTGAGATATGGGCAACTAAACCCAAAGTACAGGGTGTTTTTGCAGGCTCTTCCCGTTGCCGGGATAACTTATTCATACAGGGTCACAAAAATTAGTTAACAATTGGTGTTTCCTATGGTACCATAATATTGCTGTTACGTTATACAGTGTTGTGGCGTCTATCGTTCTAATAAGAACGTCTCTTCAAGGTGTTGAAGCATACTTGGGCCACCTTAATCAAAAGTGGTCGCCCCTTTGGGATCCCTGCTGTAATTAGAGGTCGACTTGACGTCCAGAGTGCAAACGTATTAGACTGGACAAGTTGTAAATATATAAATAAAAAGTTAATGTCTGATTGCTCTTGCTTTCAGGTAGACTTCACCTTGAACAAGTCTTTTGCCTGTCAAAAAGGTCGTAGTTAAATTGTCTTGAGTGCCTCCTATGTAGTTGCTAAAAATTGTGTTGACTTCTTTGCAAACAGCAATAACAGGAGCAGCAATAAAACGAATGCCTTTTATTTAAGGTTTTCACGTTAAGCACAAAAAGTTAGTTTATGTAAAAATGAATGTAACGGTGTACATAGCCTGCTTGCTGTATAAAGAAAGGAAAATAACATACTGTTAAAAGTTACAAATTTTCTAACAATAAAAAGTCCTTGTTTGTTATAAAAAATTGCAGTTACTTTATATTGAGGCAAAACAATGCAAAAAAAGGTAAAATATTTAAAACTTATAATCTTCGTAAGCTGAGACACATTAATTTAAATAAGACTTTCCCCCCGCGGCGAACGGGGCCGGATTTCATAGCGCGGCTACGTCCAGCCGATTTCTTGGATTCTTTCAAGAACAACAAAGCTGCGCAACAATATCTTTTGTATGGCTTATACCTCTTGGTAAAATTAGCGATCGTTTTTCAACTTTAAGACGTCGAACGCCCTTATGTATTATTGTTTTGCCGTTCTGCTATGGCCGGATGGTTTTCACGTTACGATATCGCCACCATATTGGTGGACGAAAGCAATGGATCTCTGTCGACTCTCTCATTTATGCTCCTTTTGTCCCGGTCCACTGACCAGCATTTGAACAGCGCAGCGTTGTTCTTCATGTCTCTAGAGACTGATTGCAAACCATTTATGTATTTTTATGTGGTTTTACGCTTACTTATGTACATTTCTTATCCCAAGACATCGAAATGCTCGGTAAATGATGGTCCAATTTTGCCCCTCGAATGCCATTACCAACTTCGCGAACAACTGCCAAATCAGAATTCCGTGCGTCAGGCAAAGGAGCTCAGTCGATCCTGTTACTTCCAGGGTGTCCTGTGTAACCGTTCGTTTCGACTACGATTTTAACGTCTTGAATTAACATTACTTATCGAACGCACTGGCTTAATCTCTGATTAATGTACTGATATAACTATTTACAATACCGAGCTTTTTGCAGTGAACTTAGTAAAGATATAGAGATTTCAATAATTCAAGGAATGGGCCAATGTTCACTGTCCACGAGGCATGATTTTCTGTTGTAGTTGTCAATGAGAGAACGCCACATCTCACAAACCTGGAGCAAATTCTTGTTACCTGACAAAGGGAAAAACGAACACAATAAGCTTAGAGAGTTGCGTAACAGCCAGTCTCTTCATCTTCGGTTTGCCGCACATTTGTCTTCATCACAATATTACCAGCTGGCCACTCCGCTCACTAAGATGTGCGAGAGTGAGCATATGCGCGCTGGTATTATTTTAAATTGGCGCCAAAATCGGCAAATGTAGCAGGTGTAATGCTGGTCACACAACCACATTTCACTTATTTTCCCCTCTGCTTCTCTTGCCCAATTAAAGTACGGTTCCCATTCCGACCACGCGCACTTGGAAACATGTTGACCTCCCAAACCTAATACGCGTGTTCAGTACCGGAACACCTTCAAACTCGTAGTCATACTCGTACCCCAGTCTAAAGGTCTCTGATTAATCATGTCAGAAAGACATCGAGGAAGGGAATCCTTTCCTGTTATCAGTAAACTTCAAATCCGTGGAGTTTGAGAAGCAGTGAGGAATTGAATCGTTTCGTTAAAGACGCCGAACCCGTAGCTTGAGATGCAGATTCAAACCGGATCAAAATGCTCATTTCCTGAAACACCACTTTGCAGTTAATGGTTAATTTATTTGTCTGCGAAAATAGTAACCAAGACCCATTTTCGAGAGGGAAGAACGAAAGAAATCCCATCTTCCTTCTCGTTGTCGTTGGAAGTCATATAATCACTCTGAATCCTGTTATTATTATATCTATCATACCTATGATGCAGAGTCCTCGTTTTGCCCGCGTCAGAGCGACATTGATTTGGTGTTCGTCTGTCACAAAACCCAGTCTCTCTCCCAGCCATCCGCGATTTGGTTCCGGGTCGATTTGGGAGACCGGCAATGAACGAACAAGCGAGATGACCACGAAATCGCTTTCACTGCCTGATAGGAGATATATTATAATATCCATTCTTGAGATTTACTATTCTCCAATTCTGTCTTCGGAGGGAAAGGGAAGAGACCACAATGGCAAAACAACTCCCATTGCTCTCCTTCAGTCTTCAGTCGGTCCCCAGCAAATTAACCACATCTTAGCCACCCCGTTCCTCTAGACACCCTTCTTTAAATCCCCCTCCCCCCTTTTTCACATTTTAAGAACCAGAAAGTAAAAAAAAGGAACACAAATACGGAACATGTTAGCCACAAGTTAAAAAAAGGTGGCCCCATAACTGCATCTGAGATGTTAACAATTTAATTTAGCCATGACGGAAAAGCAGTTGTTTCTTCAGTTTCCTTTTCGACATTCGAAATAAACTTTGACGGTTTTCATTTGGGTTGACTCGTTGTTTTTAGGGTTTGAAATGACAGATTCCGGTGCGTGAAGAAGTGTACTGAATCACTGAAATCATGAATACGAGAAAGCCTATAAACAGGTTTCAAGGCTTCCTAACAGCCATGAAGCCGCCTTCTTACGTATAAGTACTCGTAGGTGAAAGAACGGCTATGAAAATTTGGAGAAAACAATAGATTTTCAAGACCATTTCGGTTTCAGTGTCTCAACTTACCTTGGCTTTTTACAATTGACATGACTGGGATGTCAGACAAGTGCGGATGATTGGCAAGATCTTCGGAAATTAAATGGCATTGAGCCCGGTAAGGGCTCAATACCACAATCTGGTCTTTTTTCACTCCACAGTCGAGCAGTTTTTTAATTACTTCTACCTGCGGAAGGTATAAAGATAACTGTAGTAGGTAAGAACTAACCAATTCTAATAAAAACAAACAAACAAACAAACAATCCCAACAACAACAACAACAACGAGACACTAAGAGGAGAATACTACCTAAATTATGACCGAGAAATGAAGCAGTAGACTGCGTCTCGAGTTTGCATAATTGTCTCGAAATCTCCCAACCCCCCGAGTGTTAAGATGAGGCTCTGTAAACACGGAAAAAAGTCGTCTATTGCTTTTATAAAATATTTCTCAAAAATAATTCGACAAATGATAGAAAATAATGCTTAAATACTTCTTGACTGAAATAGATTTTCTTGATACACGCTCTGGGCAATCATATTTCCTACTAGCCAATTTAAACGCGGATTTGACAAAACATGAACCAATCAAAATTCGCGTGATGTCACAACTGCGTTTACATACTCTCGTCTAAACACACCTATTGACCAATGAGAGAGCGCGTACTGTTCTAATTATTTCATAAATATCTACATAAAACAAACTCTACAAACATAACCCCACCAGGAGTAAGACCTCTGTGCTAATTTACCCCCCTTTCTAGCAGACAAAAAACCCTCACTACAGTGTAGGGGACTTTTTTCTGCCACGTTAAATTGTTTGCTAGAAGGGGAGCTAAAGTAGCGTCTAAGGAGACTGAGGGAATACTGCAGTTTCTGTTTCAAAGCTAAGCACTGTGTGATGCTTTCGTTCTTACTCAGAGATGATACTTTAGGACCTCTAATGGCATTCATGTTTAGAACAGTTTTCAAGTGAGTGTCCAAAGTAATCACGAGATTGTTTTCTTTTTGCTTTGCTCCAGTGGGTAAAAAAGAAAAGCTTGTGCCAAGTTTTCGACCAATCAGCTGCAAACCAAAACAATTGCGACAGGTGGTCACTCTCGTTTTTCCGCACTTGGTACCGTCTTCGTCTACGCGGCTTTGCGTTCTGATTGGCTAATAAAACCATGTCGTAAATTACTTCGCTTTGTGGTAGGCTGAAGAATGTATTTCCTTCAGAACGTGATTGGCTACTCTGTAATACTAGAACGTGATTGGCTAAGTTTGTAATTACTAGAACGTGATTGGCTGTATAATTGCTTTACTTTTGGTCGGAATCCTGAGGTCCAGGGTTCACGTCTCCCTTTCGCCAATAGCTGACAAGCCGAAATACGCCTGCGCAGTACCTACATTAGCATCTTCGAAGCCCAGAATTGAATTGCCCTGAATGGCCCTTTTCTACTTTAACTACTAGCGTGCTTGTAAATAACCAACTGGTCTCCCTTGGATTATTGAGACTACGACATTTGATGTGTTGATTTCCTGTTTGCTTCATTGTCCCTGAAAGGGCCCCTAAACAGGAGTGGTGAGTTGATTATTAAAAGAACCTCCGGTACACTCACCACTTTGTCCTTCTCTTTCACGTTGCTTTTGGAGCGTTCATTCCCTTCGTCCGTTGAAACGACCAGCTCCTCTTCTTCGCCGACAACATTACAAAACGCAAGGGGCACGTAGCCTGTTCCAGTCTGCTTTGGCCAGAAGTCGATGAGCTTTTTTTCCAGGTGACGTTCTTTGACTGACACTGCCGTTTTCAATTTGCTGTCATAAAACTGCTTCGATGGAAATTCACAAATGTCCTCGTGCTAAAATATACCGAATGAAATAAAAGAGATCGTCGTTTGAAATTGCTGTCGAAGAGAAGACGTATAATACAGCTGTAAACACGCGTATCACGGATAAGTCTTTTTTTCACCATGGGTGAATTGAAGTTAATAATCTCATTCCCTCAGTCCTCGTGTATTTTTGTATTCCTTTATAAAAAGCAGAGAAATATTTGCTACTGTTGAGGCTGGATGAATTTATTTCAGCTGCAATTAGTTACCTTCTTAATTTTCAAGAGCCAACGTCGAGATTAACACAATGTTCATATACACATCCTTTATTGACTTTCCCCAAAAGGGCTCTTCAAAGATCTTAATCCTTCCCTTAAAACAAGCGCAGCTTGAATGTCTGTAACTCACCATTCTGTATTGTTCCTCAAGCATCCGGGCGCTGTTGGAGTATCGCTCGAACAAGGAAATCCTCAAGCCCAACGACCTGGCAATTTTATTAGTCACAATGGGTTGAAGCTGTTTGTGATCACCAATCAGAACCACTTGTTTCGCTTTTGATCGGGCAATAGGGACAATGGTTTCCGGTTCGAGGCACATGCCAGACTCGTCAACAATGCACTGAACCGTGTTGTTGCACGCTTCGCTGATTCTTTTACTTCCGGCTGCAGAGCAAGTGCAAAGGATTATCTGGTGATAGCTCCCCTTGCACACGCTTCTGATGACCCACCGTTCAGCCTTATGTATCGTCTGGGATTAAAAAAAAATACATGATTGTTTTCTAAATAAGCGAGACCTTGGAAAACCTTTTCAGAACTTCTCCGACGTCTTTTAAGTTGCCTGATGTTGTATTACTTGGAATAGATTGAAGTGTTCGCTTTTCTCTTAAAGTTTGTCAAACATGGGGATGCAAAATTGACTTACTCTGAGCAGAAATCTGTCATATTTTAGACTTAGACCCATTGCCGATACTTCAAACCACCTTGTTTAACATGCAATAATAAAGACAGCCTTTATTTTAAGGGCTGCATTTCAAGATTTCGTTCAGAGACTTCAAAGGCATAACCCCTGAACATGCAAGGTCACGAGCTGCATTAGTTTCTTTGTTACATTTCAATGAAGAAAACTTTTCATACCTTTAGATAACTTTCCACGTCAACGTCTTTCACCTTCTTCTTTTTTTTCTTCAACAAGGCAAACTTGTTTTCGTATTTCTTCAAACGCCTAGCATAATACGGTGATCTTTTTTTGTCTCTAATCACGTGATGCAATGCGACGACCTTTAAGTCTTGAGGAACCTGATGGATGGCGGACTTTCGAGTTTCCCTCACTTGATTTGGGACCGGAAATTCTTCCTCCTCAATAACGTTTCCATATATTCGAAGGATCTTCAAATCAGGTATCCTCATCAAATATTCTAGGGACAAAAAATAAAGGTCACAATCTGAAATTAAACTGTCGAGCCGATTCTTAAACTTTGTCGTAATGACAGACGATTTGCAATACAGATTGAACTAGATTTCGACCCTACACATGACCACACAAGTTTAGTCTATCGCCATGCTTTATTCCTGAACAACCCTTGCGCGCGGCCGCATACATGATATATGATACACCCAAAAGTAGCAAGGGACACTACAAACCTGCCTCTTTCTCACAATTCAAATTGAATCTGACAAATAATTGATCACAATGTATAGTATATAGTGTACATATATCTTATTAACCAAGCGCGATGGCCGTACTGGGAGAATATCGGCCCGAGGTCTTGACAGTACGGACCGAGCGCAGCGAGGTCCGTACAAAAAAGACCGAGGGCCGATATTCTCCCAGTACGGTCCCGAGCAAGCTTGGTTAATAAGAAATTTATTATACGACTGAAGAAAGCTTTGAAAGTTTTTCACAAATTCCATGTCACATTATGCCGAAAATGTACAGGATAAAAAATACCCGATTCTGAGGGCTTAGCATGTGTACATTTTACGGCAGATGAAATATGCTTTCAGTTTTGTCTTTAAGAACAAACAAAATAACGTAACGCGTAAGTTCATTCTGGAGTTTTACGACGAAATTTTCGAAAGATTTCGTCCTCGTCCGCCATCTTAATTTCAAGTTCAAAGGGACACAATTGCGGGATCATTGGGACAATGCCCGGTCCAATACTTAGAGAATATTGGACCGGCAATAGAGCATTTTGATTGGTTGATTTTAGTTATTGGCCCTCCGACTGCCTGAGTCGTGTAATAAAGTGTACTTATTTCTCCTCGATTGATTTCCTGCAAGTGCATGTATTTTCGTTATAGATTAACTGAATGTCTACCATATTGTACTTCCGATTTCACTACTTAGGATGCATTCTTCTAGGGCCATTCAGTGTATTCCTATTCCGGTTGAGGATTAACGGAATAACTGAAATAAGGTTTTCCAAAAGAACGCTTATTTCGAAAACGGAATTGTTATTGCGGTGGTGACCTGAGAACTAACGTTCGGGAGGGTCTGGACACGACCAAGACTGGCATTTCGGCTCAAATTCTCAGCAAATTCTGTGCATTCAGAGTAAACCGCATTTTGGTTTATTCTGCTATTTATTTTTCTTTCGGGAGCAAAATAACGAATGCTATTCCGTTCAAGTCCCAGAAGAACAGGTAAACGAAATATCGGTGGGACGGCTTAAACACTACGCTGGTTCTTTAAAACTGTTTTACTGACGAACACAACATTGTACACACGCTGACAAAAACACATCTTTTCGACTTCACCGATCAGAATCACATGGCCCACTGAAATGGCGCATCAATGTCAACCAGAGCTACGCAAATGACGTAAACGGGAAATGAACATGCAAGGAGCGGAAGGCACACCGAACATTCCGTGAACCGAACCGAACCGAACCGAACATCCACATTCTGGAACAGCCCGAAAATAATGCACCCTTAGTTCATTTAAATTACTCCAGCTCCTTAGCATTTCAGCTCTTTACTGAAAAATTTTACTGAGTCGCCTACCTTCATTAATTGTTAATTTGTTGGGGGAAATATCCTCTAGGCCCTCAAACCAAAGGAACATGATTTGTTGAACGGCGGTGTAGGGTTATACCAGCTTGTTGTATTTTAACAAATGCATACCTGCAACTACGTCCACAGACTTATTTGATGGGCCACAGTACAGGACTTGCGGGGGGGCCTCTTCTGGAATCTCTTTCTTTGGAGTATCTTGTGGTTTGATGTCCCCGTAAAACTCTATGTGATTTATTCGCGCAAACCAATAAGCAATATGAACTCCCGTTACAGTCTTTCCAGTGCCTTGAATAGAAATTAACCGAATGTCGAGTTTCAGAAGATAATATGGTGCATTGGGATGTAGTCATCTCTTTTATACTGATTAAGCCTCTTCAACATAACAAATATCACGTGTCAGAGCCCGCGGAGCTGATTTTCAAGTGGGGAGGCTAATGCCAATGACTAAGCGTGAGCAAACTGGGGAGGTCGGGGGGCATGCTCCCCCGGGAAAATTTAAAACTTAAGTCTTCTGGAATGGCTATAAATGCATGTAAAACTGCCAAATGTTAACATGAACTTTTAAATCTAATCCTCTGTTCAGGAAAAAACCTAACGACAAACTGCCCTATTTGCTTGTGTTTGTGGGAGGAAACCCTCAAAAAATCAAACTAGGTCGAAACGGACAAATCAGAAAAAGCAGTATTTCCTGAGAGGTCCGCATGTTTTACATAAAATAATGTAATTAAGTTATTTTGGTAAGTAACAGATCTGGGTCATTAAAGTTAAAAAAAAAAAATTATTTTACCATCCGAAAAAGTGCCACCCCCTGCCCCACTCCCTCCCCGGACCCTGCGTGTATAATATTGAGACAGCAAATTGCTTCCATGTACGCCAGAAATGACTTTCGACAGCGGAGACACACACGAAAACAAGCGGAAGATTCTTGGCCGAATTATTTGTCTCATTTTATGCAACGAGTCATCCGCACGAACAAAGTTTCGCAGGAGGCAATTTTATTTGCCACACTTCTTTTCTTTTCTTCTTTCTTTTTCATTATTTTTAAACAAAACCACTACAATCAGAGATAATATATTTTTGTCCCGAGTTGAATTCTTCCAGCACCCATTAAAATATTAAAACTGTTTATTTTCCCTAAATATCGATATTGCTCTTTGCGACGAAAAATTTTTGACACTTTCCACACAGCTTACACTTTACACTTCTCTTCAGCTAACCCCAATTCTCGTTAACTAATCTCGGTCTCCACCGGCGTACCTTTGCTCCCATCCAATTCCCCTCGCCAGCACCCACTTTCGCACTTAAACCTCTAGTAATCAACTTTAAGTATCAGTGGATTTAGCGCTGGAGCATTAACTGGGGACACTACAAAAATCAAATCAGTCGACTCAAACCAAATCAAATGTTGGTTTTTGTGAAGAGCAGACAGCCAGACAACCCGGAGAGTGAAAACCTCTTAACGCAGAGGAGACCCAACAAACCCAGCCCACGTGTAAATTGACATTTTCTTCTTTAAAATTTACCTATTTTATTTATTTATTTATGGGTGAACAAAGGGATTGTTGTTGTTTGATTGTTGTTGAGTTCAACCTGGGACACATTTGTGGGAGGCGAGTGATCTCACTACTACGCCATCCCTGCATCCCTAAACGGTCCGTAAAAAGCACTTGGTGATCGCGCAGGATCAGTACTCAACTATCACAACAGCCCACGCGATAGGCTCAAAAAACAATAGAACCATTCAAACAAACAACAGAAGCAATGAACCCTAACCGTAAAAACAAAAGAGCCACGTCCTAACCAGATCCAGTGAAATTAGAGGTTGTAAACTGCTGCGTGGTATTGATCGTGAGGCATTTTAGTACACGAAATTAAAACATGATAGTTTTATGTAAGTTGGATATATACAGTCCACGTGACTCATCATACGGAAAAAAGATACTTCAACGGGTTCATGCGGAAGACAGGGGGGATGGATTCATATCCACCAAAATTTAGCTCTACCTCACCTGGTGGTCCTTGAATGAGGGTGAAACTTTGTCGCAGCGATCTCCTCACAGCCGTTACTTGAAGATCGTTAAGTTCATTTAGGTTACAGCCATTAACATGGTTAGTAATCGAGAGTTGTTCACTTGGTAAGGCAATCGGTCGATCTAGGGATTCAAAACAACTGATATGGTTTGAAAATCTAGTCGATTTATGGACACTTATATAGATCGTTTTCGATTCACTCAAGTGACCAGCTGCCATATTGATTTACTAAAGCAATTGGAAATATTTGGATAAAAATGAAGTTCAATTCCCCGAGGATTGCTGTGGTACACCAGCATGGCCGTCGTTCCTACGTTCCTACGTTCCTAAAGAAATAGTTGCCGCGGTCGATACCCTCAAAGAACGCTGTATCAAATTGTCTGTGGTACTAACAGACATATCATGAACGTGAGTGATGAGGATGGCTTAAACGTGTTAGCGAGGAGTGACCGAAGGTAAGGGAAAGGAATTGTTTTTGCATTCTTAGAGTGCAGATTTTCCATGTTTCGTAAGTTTACCATCCGTTTCGAGTGAATTTGAGTGGGATATCTCCGACGAAATTTTATCCAGTTTGGATTTGCCATCCACTACGAGCTGTATTGTACGCGATAAATGGGATGAAATTCAAGCAAGTTTAGGTTTGACATCTGGCGGACGCAGTATTATTAAATATGTAGTTGCCAATGCTACCATTAACAACTGTAGTATTAACTTTATTTTAAACTCAAATTAATTACAAATAGTAAAGTAGTTTGATTTGATCGGGGCGAATGAATTGACTTATTGATTTCTTTTGCTTTGCTTCTTTGCTCTCAATCGAAGGTTTGAGTCTTCTGTGCCATACAGAATACTAAAAGATATATTAGAATTATGTAGCAATTCATAATCAATTCATGAAGCCCAGTTTTCCCTTGCTATCTTTTCAAACCCTTCCCGCGAGCTTTCAGACAGTTGAGATTTGCATCAGGTTTACAGTGGTATCTATGTGAAGTAAATTCCACTTTTGGATTGGTTTACGCCCTCATGAATTAGTAATGATTTTTGTAAGAGTGAATACATCGCTAGGTCAGAATGGCTCTTAATTAGGTACGTCTTACCAGGAAGTCGAAGTGCTTTTCCCAAACAGATTTCACGAGCAAGAGATGCCTCTCGCTCCTTCATCTTGGGTAGTTCCACTAACGTTGAAATCATGCGCCTAAGAAGGCAAAGCATAAAAAGCTTAATTTGTAAATTCATTTGAACGTTTATATTTTTCACGTGGCCTAGATTGTCTCCTTTTGATATTTCCAACTAAACGATATGCTTTTTGTATTTAAACTTGAAGACTTGGCGCTTCAGATAAACGTGGCTGGTGTTGGATCAAACGGCTGGACTATTGTTCAACAGCATAGACGAATCTTAAGACTTAAGCAGATGTTAACTCCGGCGTTTCCAATTCCTACAGTAGAGGAAGAGGTGTTTTCTGTACGAGTAAGATATTTGCAGTATGCGAACATTCGTAAACCATTTGCCTAACGAAACCAATGAAAAGAGGCATAAACTCACGTTCCGGTAATATTTCGTAACTTATTTATTTACCTAGACGGGACAGTCTGCTTTATTATCTCCACTGTACATGGCCACCCGTTGCCATTAGTAAATTCCTCAGGAACTGTCATTGAGCTCTGGAAAAGTTTCAACGTGCACTTCATCAGTGAGTCATCAGACGAGGTTAAAGCCGCCGTGAAGGTACAGTGTCCAACCCAATAGCCCTGGACTCCGAGGCTTTCAGAGTCATCCTCCTCATCACTTACTGTCTTGTGTTTCATATGTGCTTCAGAAGATATTTCGCATGCCTGTCCAGCCACAGCTTCCCTTCCCATCTTTTCATTCCTGTCATCTCCATTTTTCTGACATGAAGAGGTCAATAGACTGCTCGAGGATGTTGAATGATGAACTTTCACACAAGCGTAATCATCTTGAAAGATCTCGATCTGCCTGGTTTCACAAAAGTTCTTGTTCAGCTGAAAGTTGCCAAGTAACTTCCCATTTTCACCTCTTTTCCACTTCACATCAAGATTTTTCAAAATAATAGTGTCGTCGTTCCTTACAGCCACAGTTGCAGCTTCCATGCAAAGCACCGGTCTCCAAAGGTGGACATACCTCCCAATAGATTTATAGGTTGGTTGCGACGCTTTATTAGATGATGTTATCGAAAAGCATGTGTCGGGAAGCTTTTTGTGCTCAATACAGATGTCGATTCCAGGTGCGAGGTTGAAGAGCTGAATTTCGGGTGACATGAGTCCTCCCGCAGAGTTGTTTGCTGAAAGTTGTACTCTGAAGGTGTCAGAAACTTTCAGGTCGAGGGAGGTCTCAACAAAGTGTGCTTGATCTGCGAAGCACTGACCTCTTGCTTCGTTTTGTTCTTCTGCCTGCCCGCATGTCTTCATCTCCTCGAAATCGTTGTCATCGTCGGAGTCGCTGATGTATCTACCATCTTCAGTATCATCGCTTTCATCCTCCTCATCGTCTTCATCTATCTCATCCTCTAGTTCTTGAAGTATTGCTTGACAGTGTTTGGAAAAATTTTTACTTGATCGTACTTCTCTCTCTTGTCTCTCTCTCTTTTGACTGTCGATTACTTCATTCAAATTATCTAAGCATTCTGTTAGTCTTCTCTCGTCACTTTCTTTAACTGCCTTTAAGACGTCCAGCCAAAGATTGCTAGGAAGGTGGTACCCAGTTCTTTCGTCGCTTGCGCTTCCAGAAAACAATGCCTGGATTCTAAACTTGTCTTCAAGGAGTTGTCTCTTGACTTTTCTGCAGGAGTTTGCAAGTTTAACATTTTCTGCAGAAGCGTCGTAGACTCTTAGCTTCCACTTTAACTCTAGGCTTCGTGTTGTTTCGTTTTGTTTGGGCTGTTCAGTTGGACCCAAGTGGCTTATCTGAATTTTCCTTTGTTTTTCTGAGAGATACTGGTTTGTCTCAGACAGAAGGTGCAGTCGAATGAAATCTTGTCCCACCATTTCCACGAAAGCAGAGAGCTTACAACTTCCAGTACTGAATTTCGCCGCAACTTCAGCTCGAGCACAGTCTTTTTCAAACCTGCTCGACTGTTCAGATAGAAATGAACACTGTCGATAAACATTGCCAATGTCATCGTGGTCAGCCACCACCTCTTGCCTGGCAGTCTCAAACAATAGACGATGAACTACAATGTCAAAGTAGCGACGAATTGGAGATGTGAAGCGAGTATATTCCCGAACATTCAAAGACCAGTGTAGTCTGTCCTCCCTCGGTACCTCGGCAGCTATTACATCTTCAGCTTTTCTTTGCAGAGATTTGAGAGTCGAATGTGCGACTGCCAGCTGGGGATAGAGGTTATCATTGCAAACCAGGAGTTTTAGCTCTCTATGATCACGACGTGCACTAGAAATCCGAAGCCATGTTGGGGTCGGCACAGACAGTTGCGCCACAATTTCATCATTCCTAGGCACATTGAAATGCCTACGAAGAAAAAGAGACAACTGTGCACTTTTCATGAAACCATCACGCCATTCATTCAGCTGTTTCGTTTTAGGAGGACGTTGGATTCGCAGTGGTAAGCGGTCAGATTTCGTTCTCACAAGGTAGTTTCCAACGGCAGTGTTGGTCAGGATCATCATTTCTTCCACTAGTTCATGAGCCTCCAGGTCCTTATTTCGGTCGGGGTACTCGAAGTGAAAGTACGATCCGTCGCCAAGACGAATTTCCCTCCTTTTCTGCGCAAGATCATTTAGCTTTCGGATGCTTTCTTCGACTTCGGGCTTCAGCTCCCCATTTTCAGGCTCGCAACGAACAGGCTTTCCAAGTATAACTTTCTGTGCTTGGGCATACGTCAAACGACACTGTGATTTCACAATCGATCGACAGAAATCAAGCTCCTCGTCATCTTGGATGCGGCCATGTTGATCTAGCTTCAGATAAACTGAGACTGCAAGCCGTTCTTCATTCGGCAACAGACTGCAAATGTCATGACTCAGAGTGGGTGGAAGCATGAGGACGTCCCCATATCGACTACCTCCAAAGTATGAAGTGCCTCTTTTACGGGCCTCGTCATCGATTTTGCTGCCAACTCGAACATAGTACGACACGTCAGCAATATGAACTCCGACTTTAAAAAGGCCATTCTCTAATTGCTCGATTGTCAAAGCATCATCCAGAGCGGTACTACGGGGAGGATCAATTGTAAATACGTTTTGAACTAGTCGGCGGCTGTTTCTTTCACTGTTCGGAATGCTTGCCCACCTGTCAATGTTCCGTTCTACCTCTCTAGTAACCTCCTCCGGAAATTCCTTCTTCAGGTTATATTCGAGTTTAAGAGCTTTGTATGTGTCACAGAGATCGTTACTTCTTCGAATCGTCTTAGTCACAATGCCAAGGGGACGAGGAAACTGGCGTTTCCACTGTAGATATTGAACGACAAAGAAGAATTTGCCACTCAAAGCTTCATTTCGGGGAAGAATTCTCACACTCACTACCTTTTCATCCGATCCTGGTTGAATTTTTCGGTAAATTGGAATTCCATCACAACTTTCATCGGCCAAGTTAGCGATCGGTCTCATTGATTTGTTGATTGGATACATAACCCGCGGATCATTCCTGGATACTGTGCACACAAACTGCCGCTCACGGAGATTGGTCACATGATGGAGAACACCTTGGATGCTGCCCCTCAGTGGTTCCGACGTGCCTTGAACTTCACAAGACCCATTTGAGGGCTTCTGTGACAGTTTAACGACAACCACGTCTCGATCAAACGTCTGGCGTGTATTTCCTTCGATTAAAATATCTTCACTCTCTGCATCTTGTATCTCACCATGCGAGGTTTGTGCTCCACCGGACCCAACTCTCAAAGTGCATTTGCGATGGAGTTCAGGGTCATCATTTAGCAACCGGAGAAGATACTCCTGTTGAAGGCATTCTTGATGTTGCACTTTGGGCGTGCTAATAAGGCGCTCTGTACGTTCACTATACTTATATGTCAAGTTTAGTAGGAAGAGCTTGGTTTTTCCTCTCTTTAGTTTCATGTTGATGTCTTCGTGAACTACCTTACTTCCTGCTGTGTTGCAGTTGGAAGGGGTAAGATCTAGACCCACATTATCTGTCTTTTCTTTTGGACTGTGTTTTCCACACATTGCGCTCTCGTCAGAGTTGGCTTCATCTCTTAGCTTCTTTTTCAGCTTCTTCTCCTCACATGCTTCTCTCAATGCCTGGATGATGGGATCCATGTGCTTTGGGGGAACTGTTTCATCTATGTTGCCATATTCTGCAAAATCGTCGGCATTATCCAAGTCGTCACTCTCGGACATTTCGTCACCCGCCTCGTCGGAATAATCAGATACATAATTGTGATCGGCAACGTCAATTTCATTTGAATGGTTTGTACCGTCAAAAGAAGAAGAGCGTATCCGTTTTTCTTCAGTTGTGTCATCTGGCTTGGGAGCCAAAGTGGAACTGGAGCAGGGTGAATCGCCATCCGAGCCAGGTGGTTGGCTGTTGGCCTCGGTCCCTGCTGGTACAAACTCGGTAGCATGGACATTGAGCCCACTAAGGGAAATGCGATTTTCCAGCTCGTTATGTTCGATTCCAAACAGTTTTCCTTTGTCAGTACACCTCTTGATAAACTCTTCCCACACGACTTGGCAATCGCCTATGGTTCTCAGGGAGAATGGATCTCCGACGACAGCGATTAGCGACTGCGCTCTTGTGAGAGCTGTGTTGAGCAGCTTCGGGTCTGATAAAAAGTAAAGGTAGGGGCTTTCCGTCTCGGAAGCTCCTGACTCCTCTGGCTCCTTGTACGTGTGATACGTGCGAACAGTGCTGACAAAGAGGGCTCTGAACTGTTTTCCTGTTTAAGAAACAAATACAGCTCAATTTGGCCAATACTAAAGATTTTCGTCTCATTTCGTGACATGGCTGGCTCCAAAAAACAAAAATCATTATCCAATGATACTGTATCTTTCTTCTAAATTGGACCTTTCAGCCCCGAGGGGCTCCCCCATTAACAAAAAAATCTTCTGAGAATGAAATCTGTGAAGTCAATCTTACAAGTGACGGTATGAATTCCATTAATTAGATCATAGGCTATATGTTATATTAAAGTGAATTATCTGTGTACCTTGAACGTTTTCAATGGTTTCGACACCTACATCTCCAAGACCGACTTTTCTGAGACCGTCTCGAATTGTTTTAACCTGTTACAAAGGTAAATATCACATATAAATATCACGTATAACAAGAAATTGGCTAACATATGGCCGATGGATCCTCTTACCAGCTTCTTGAAGGTCGTTAGAACTTCAGTAGCCATAAAGAACCTCGTATGTCATGCGCACGGTACTCGGTGTTAGTGAATCGATCGTTAAGTACATGTCAGTTCGTATACTTTTGCTGCAGAAAGGTGTACAGCGAGTGCCTTGTTTTTAGCCCAGTTAGTTGCATGCCCGTCATGCAGGGCGCCATTTACCCAGAAATGTCAAGACTGGTGCCCTCAAGCAGAGAAACTACCGCTGTTTATCGCTTCTCCGTCTTCGGAGGATTCCGTCCGCTTCTAACAGGGTCCGGCATCACAGTGAAGTTATAACTCTCCTCTTCCTACTGTCCGATCTTATCATTATTCCTCGCAGTAAGAACAGACTCTAGAGTACGTAATAGGGCGCCCTGTTATTAACACCTCTTTAATCCATGCTAATATCAGTAGGTTGGTTCGCGATCATTATTATTGTAATAATTATTGCTACCACACTGGGGCGTGATCGTGAGAATTAAGCATCATGCAATAGCGATGGCGATGACGATGACGATGGTGATGATGATGATAATGATAACAATGATAGTAATTACTGTCATCAATCAAATATGTTGAGAAAAACAGGTTGGACATTCTTCCAGGTTTTTAAAGAAAACAAAAACTTGTGAAATAATCCCGTTCGTCTTTATAGCACTTACCTGATAGCGGTACGATGAAACCACTGCTATTTCTTTGAGATCCCTTGGTCCCCATTTTTCTGGCCAGGAATCAGAAAGTTCCATCACCCGTTTTACAACTTCGTTTACTTCTGCCAAGTTGCGATAAGAAGCATGATTCTCTTCGAGCTCCTCTTTGCCAAGAGCAGCGTAAAATACAAAAGGTCCTAGCTTCGGATGAAGCGGTTGGTCGCTACCAGAAGAAAGTTCTCGCGTGTAAAACATATCGGACGAGAACTGAAGCAGTTGCTCGTTTGAGCGGTAATTTTTTATAAGGAAGATGAGGTTAGGATCCAATTTTGAACCGCTCTGTCGTCTTGTGTAGTCATAAAAGAGTCTTTCCTGTAAGGAGATTTGGAATCCCCATTTCTTTGCTTGAGGCGAGAATACATCCGGGCTCATCTAAAGGGAAGCATATTACCCAAATGTAACTACATGTATCATACTACAGATAAAACAGTTTGGTATACGTTTAAAAGAGCACCAAAAAGGCGGTTTTCCTTTGCAAAAAGGAAAACTCCGCTTTGTCGGAACACGCTTGCCAACCCAAGCATACAATTGCGTGGAACAATTCTAAAATTATCACCACAGACGGCCGGTACCATCAACGCGTTTGTTGGGAAGCGCGTGGCGCATCAACTCCTCCCACCCTCCTTTGAATCGTGATGATGGTGGCCAGTTACCTGACACCTATTTACACCTTACTAAAAGAAAAGCTCGTTAATTAGTGAGCGGATGAAAGGACTCTTGTTTCAGCGTTAGATCACCCCTGATGAAGGCACCAGGCAGGAGAGTCGAAACGTTGGGCCGTGAATTGTAACTTTTCAAGTTACGTTCATTAGGTGGGATGCCTGCCTGCAGGGCAGCCCACGGTATAAAATGGGTTTTGTTTTTCTTTGTACCTACAAATTGTAACGTTTGTTGTGATTGGCTCGTTTCTGTAAGGTCTGGAAAGTGAAATTTTATCGAAAATAAAACGTCATATTTTATTGGCCACCGTTCTTTACTTTGAGCAATTGAAGAGCAACATGTGTGCATTGCGTTGTCATTGCTCTTTACTCCTCTACGCCTTCCTTTACGCTTTCTTCGTTCCCTTTTGTTGACCTTTTGAGACATGGATGAAAGATTATTGTTAAGCGCGTAAGCCAAGCCAAAGGTCAGCTTTCAGAATTTGGTAGGTAAAAGTGATTGGCTAGGTGGCGGGAGCTGAGATAGAAAAATAGCCGAAATCAACACAGATCGACTCGAAAAGTAGACAGAAGTAAAAGTGATGAAAAAATAGCAATTTCGGTCTTTTAAAGAGAACTGAGCTGATTTCTTTCCCATACAAAGCCTTGCGATTCAGGCCCTTCTCAGTGTTGTAACACCCCGTGTTGGAACACAGCACGTAATGATCAGTTAGGCAAAGGTCACGTACATCTGCCGCTTTCTCATTTTGAGCTTGTACCGCCCGTGGGCAAACTATCATCACCTAATTTGCCTTACCAGGGACGGCGGAGCGTATTTTGAATGGTTGGGGGGGGGGGGGGGGG